>CM036603.1:5407566-5946620 GCA_020745705.1 Hemiprocne comata
GATATCTACACTCAAAGAGCAAAGAGGGTGAAAGACAGAGCATGAGGGTCATACAGTGTCAGCTGGGACATGCAAGCTGAACACAAGGAGTCACTCCCAGATGGCTCTGGGGCTTTGCTACAGAGCAAAAGCATTTCTCCATCAGCCTTTTCTGCTCTCACTTCTGAAACCTTTGTATTATTACCAGTCATCCACACAGCTCTGGGCGCCCACCACCCACTATGGAACTGAACATTGATCCTGGAGAGAATCACAGACTCATATGATGGCTAGGGTTGGAAGGGACCTTAAAGATCATCTGGATCCTACCTGCTATCTGCAGGCAGAACTGCAGGTAACCTGCAGGTAGAACTATCTACCTGCTCCATTGGCAATATCACCCAATTTGGGAGGGCCTTTTAAGCAGCTTCTCTGCATTCCTACACTTCAGTAGAGACCTTGGCAATACATCAACTCACAAATGGTAACATCAGACCCTAGACATTAACCACTATGTCTTAAACATTACCTGAACACTTGCTGATAAAGCCAGGGTTTCTTTCAGGGAAGGAATTTCTCTTGCTTTTCTAAACCATTCAACAACCTGTTAGGGATGAAGAGGTGATTCAGCTGAACTCCAGCAAAGCAGAGCTGATGCTGAGCAGAGGGAAGCAGTGAGTATTTCACACAGCAGGTTCAGCCTGCTCGGAGGAAGGGTCACACGCACACCTGGTGTGCACCTTCTGTAGGTTGGGATTGCCTCTACCTTCTCTGCTCACTTTAGTTTGTCTATTGCAGAAGTGACAATTCTGACCTTCTCTCAGCCCTGATCAGGAACGAGTCTCTTCCTCTTGGCCCGTTATATGTGTAGTCTGTACCAGAATGACCCACCAGTGGTTAAAGATCCTGGCCTCCCTGCCACTGCTCTCATGAACATAAACACAGGAGACAAAACAGGATGTACCAAAGAAGATGCTCAACTGCAGGAGTTTTTCCTGAAGAGGGGGCAGACACTCCACTTACTGTCCTCCTGAAGGAGCTCAGGAGCTGTAGTGACATGCACAGGGTGAGATCCTACAGAGAAGGGATGAGAGAGGAGAGGACAGAAAACAGAGCTGTTCAGCAGAAGTAGGCCAGGCTGTAGGTATTGTGGGACTAGAGGGATGCTAAAATGGAGTCTGCAGCTTGTCAAAACAATTGGATTCCTATATTTTATGCCCAGCCTATCAGGCTTGCTGTGGAGTCAGCACACAGAGACAGAGGGAGGCTGTGCTGCATGGATTTGCAATAGCTCTTTAAGGAGAAACAAAAGGCCCTGGAAAAACAAAATCTGAGGCAGTTACAGTGGGTATCACATGGGTGGCAACTGCTGGGGCTGTTCCCATCCTGCTGAGCCCTGCAGCTGAGTCAGAGTCCACAGGAGGAGAAGGGGCAGGAATATTGGCCCAGACTCCAGCGGTGTCACTGCAGCAGTGGGATTCATGCTGGAGGATTGTCTCTCTCTTTAGCTAGAGGTGATTCCTCTCACTGATGGAAAGCTGAAGTTTGGTGTCAGGGAGAAGCAGCTGGAGCCTCCCTGGAGCCTGTTCCCAGTGGCAATGTGCACTGGGAAGGTTGAAGGACCTTGACTGCTCTAGGCCTGTGCATCAACCTTCCTCTCTCAGCTGCCTGTTTGGAAAAGCTGGGCAGCAGCCTGGACACTGCTTGGGTCCTCACCACTGAGGAATATTCTGCCCTGGAGGGGTTTCCCTGTGCTCCCACACTCTGCTGTTGGTGTGATACAATTAATCATGTTTCATGTGAGCATTAACATTACCTTCCCTGGCAGGGTTTCACCTGAGATGTTCTCACCACTGCCTCTAAAAGGGGTGATGAGACCATGGGAAGAGCCGTGGCTGACCTGCCTCCAAATCTAAGGATCTACAGAGACTCTTCCTGACCTAACAGTAACTGTGCCCTTTGTAGAGGAACTTACATTCCCATGATCTTCAGTCCATGATTTTCAGTCTCCAGTCTAGCTGGGAAGCATGATCCATGGTCACCTTCCTACCCAGCTGGTCAGCCTAAGGAGGTATCCATGCCATCGCGGCAGGTGAGGAAGTGTTGTGGTTGAAAGGTGGTGGCAATAGAGATATGGGAAGAGCTGGCCAAAAGGGACACTGCCTGACAGTTTTGTGGAATGTTGAGCAGCACAAGAGCAAGTGCAGGGTTCTTGCAGTGACCTGACAAAAGACTGAGAGGCTCTTCAGGAGAAGAGTCTACCCAGGGTTCAATCCCTCTCTCTGGTGTGTCAGCAGGGCAGATTTCTGCATAAGGCCAACGAGTTCCTCAGGTGTGACAGTGCTTCCCAAGGACTTGCTCATCCTGGCCCCTCTCTCTGTAAGCCCCTCTGGTTCTCCTTACAGGTGAATTTTACACCTTTTCTAAAATCCCCAGGGATGAGCCAGTTCTTCCCAGTCATTCATGGGCTAAGTGAGTGACTGGAAAATGGGAGGATTCTAAAGGCCTTTGAAGAGAGCTCAGAGCACACTGAAATCAGGATATTTTCCAAGGCTGAGAGGAAGATGAAAGAAAGCTGAACCCCAGGCTTGCAAATTCAGAAAAAAATGAAGGATGGGAGCCCTGCTTGCATGGCAGGCCTGGGTAATCTTTGCCAGGCACATGAGCAATTCCAAAGTACAGAGCAGAGGGCAGTGGGAGGACCAGGTCTGGTGTGCAGGAGGCAGGAACTGCTGCCCAGGGTGCCTGTAGTACATCCTCTTGGATTCATGGGAACTCTTTTCCTTAAACCTTTGTGCTGCTGCCACTTCTCTTGTTTAACCAGCCACATACACATGCTAAGAGGCTAACTTTTGGTGTTGGCAGCCAGCACAGGAGCTCTGGGACCAGCCCAGGAGAAGGCAGGCATTATCCCCAGCAGCACAACAGGACTTGTGCTCCTGGGGACATTAACACCCTTCAGAAAACAGGGTTCATGAAATGAACCAGTACATGGTGCCTGGGAAGGAGTGGGGATGAAAAGAAAGCTGCATTAGCTGTATTGCTCTAGGTGGGAACATATAATGCACAATTACCAGGTTTTTATTTGAAATTCACTTTCCCTCCCTGCACAGTTTGCAGTGTGTGCCTGTAGGAACGAGCACAAACCCAAGACCTGCAACACCAGCAAGCTGTGGTGGTGTCTGCAGGAATACTTGCATGGTTCAAGGACATTTTTTGCCAAGCTGTACTTCACTTGAAAGTGGCTGTGCAGCTGTGACAACTCATCCATATGCTGAACAGATTGAGTGAGCATCATTCAGAGCTGTGCCATTACTGACAGTATAAGCCTAGGCCACAGCTCAGTCCTCTGAACCCACCTGGGCAGCTGCTGGAAGAGAGGGTTGAGAGAGAGAAACCTGATGGCAAGAAATTGGACCATCTAGTAGTAGAAAATGAAAGTGGAAAGGTGAAAGGTGCATGAACCATGTGGCCAACAGCACAGAGGAGTTCAGCACAGTAGTAAGAGGTAATCTGGGATCCTTTGGGAACAGGAGGAGTTCTAGCTTTGCTGTCAGGCTGCTGGACTGGTGGAACTGGTCAAACTGGCACTGATAGCATAGGAAGAATCAGGATGCTCTGCTCTGGTTGGCACTCTGCAGTCATGGGCCTCACCATGCAGACAGGAGGGTCACCCTGGGTTAACAACCAGGGTCACTGGTCTTGCCTTGCCCCTGCTGCTCTGCCAAGATACAAACAACACCCTGTCCCCTCTCCTTGCCATTTACTCAGTGTTTGTAACGGGATCTTACACTGAAGACACTCTCCCCTGCCTAACTCCCCAGTTAGAGGTAATCTGCACCTGACGTGTGCTACCCTGCACTGGTTTTACCCCAGCTTGGTTTACAAAAGGAGCCCTTCAGCCGGGGGGACATCACCAGGAAGCCAAACCGTGTTTGCACCTTGTTTTGCACACTGCTTCTCAGTAGAAGGAGAGAGAACCAGTTGGAGTCCCACCCAGGCTGCTCTCTCTGTGCACGTGTGCCTGTGTGTGGGGAACTGGTAGCAAACTGGCTTGGACTTCACAACGTTTCCACTCGGTTTTTATTAATTCTCCTTTCGCAATAATCCTTAATATGTTGCGCTTACATTCAACGAGCAAGAGGGGAGCACTGCCTCAGTTAATTTAACTCCCACAAATTCCCTTCACTGCTGGGAGAGATTGTGCTCCCTAGCAGATAAAGCAGCTTCCTTATATTTCAAAAGGTTAGAGATTAGATCTGGTTACTGTTATACTTTTATTAAAATTCCTATTTACATTCCCCCCCCCCCCCCCCGCTGATACAATTACAGAAAAGGTAGAAAGAAAAGGTTCAACTCAGAAAAGTTCTAAAAGGCTGAAATATCCCTTAGCCTGTAGCTGACATGCATGTGGGAAGTGGGAGCCCTGCTTCCCTCACGTGCAGATGGGCAGGGAGGAGCTGGAGCAGGCACAGCCTGTCCTCCCCCTGCACCTGCTGCTGGGGACAGAGAAGTAGCACAGAGCTTGACCGAATTTCTCAGGCCTGTAGCCAAAGGGGAGTTGCCTATGAAGGTCCCTGGAGCATTTTTCTCCCCCTGTGCTTTTCATAGGGATGTAGAGGCAGACAGTGAGCTCCTTTTGTCACACCAGGTGGATCTTTATGCAATGAAGTCAGATGTTCCAGTGACAGTGGGGACTCTGGGCTGCCACTCACACAGTGTACAGGTAACAGTGAAGGGAAGAAGATGAAACCTCTAGGCATTTCCATAGAGGCCAGTCCAGTTCCACCAGATGGAAGGAAGAACTGGGTTCCTCAGGAAGAGCATGAGGCTCCAGCAGTCACCCACGTGGAGCAGGATGAGATGCAGGGCATGCATACCTTCAGCAACTCTTGACAAAGAAAGAAAGAGGAGACAGTATCTCTCAAATGCCAGTGACCCCTGCACTGACACAAATCATGTTCACTGCAAATCTACAGAATTGTGACCTTTGGGCTCTTGGCTCACATGCACAGGAAAGCAGAGAGCAAAGGAGACACTTCAATAAGCAACAGTGAAGAGCAAGGCCCTTGATCAAACAGCACCACTTTGTTCAGGAGCAAGGAGAGCACTCATGGGGTGTGAAGGGGAGAGCATGAGGGGTGGCCTTTGCAAAGAAAAGTAGGACATTGCAGGTGGGGATCAAGAAAATCTTGAATTTACTGGAGGAGGTGAGAGCCAGTAATGAACTTAGTATAATGCAGCACTGATGGAGCACAGCAGCAAGACAGTGATTCCTAAAGGATTGTCCAGAAAGGGGTGTTTTTAGGCTGTAGAGGGCATGGGGCTCTCCTCAGCAGTATCCAGCCTAAGGAGGTCTCTGCCATACCCAGGGTGTAGGAGCAGGTGGGGGCTGGTAGCCAGAGCTGAAGGAGAGCAGGGAAGGGAGCAGGGTGGGAGCTGGGGAGGTGGGGGACACTCAGCTGGCCACTGGTTGAGGGGTGCATTGATCTCAGCATGAGGCACAGCACAGTGGGAGAAGGCAGAGAGATGTCCTATCTTCCATGTCCTTGCTGTGCTGCTTGTGCTTGTGCTCACCATGCTTGGGCCCCATCTTTCAGCAGTGCAGAATCACGGACCATTCAGCATGTGACCCAGGTGAGCAGCCCCAGGGCCCAGTGTGGAGAGCAGAGGTGGGGGGCTGTGGGGCCGGGAGGGGCTTAGTTACTGACAGTCAGCGTGTGGGAGACTGAGAACCAACAGCAGCTCCCAGTCCCTGCTCCAGGGGCTGCTCCCCTCTGGCTCTGCAGGGCCCTGCAGTGCCTGCACGCTCAGGACCCAGAGCATCTTCACCTGGCAGAGGGAATGCAGGTCTGGCTCCAGAGGTGGGAATCCACTCATGCTGCTGGAGGAGGAAGCCTTTAAAAATGCCAAAGCCTCAGCGAGGCAGCAGATGCCACAGCTGCTGCACTCCCCCAGCCCTGGCCTGGGGGATGCCTGGCAGAGCCAGCACAGCCCCCAGTGTGCTCCCCATGACTGAGCCCCAGGAGGGACCCCACAGCCCTCACCCCCACTGCTGCAGCTCCCATCTCAGGAGCAGAGAGATGCTGCTTTCAGGTTCCTGCGTGCCATATGGAGGAGTGGGTGTGGGGTGACTGGAAGCCACCTGGTAGCCAGAAGCTTGCCTGTCTCTTTGTGGCTGTTTATTTTAATAGGGCAGCAACAGCCTCAGTGTGACAGACACTCTGAGGCTACAGGAAAAGTATTTGGGAGAAATGGCTGCTTCTCTACACAGCACCACTGGTCTCCTTGATGTTCTGCAGATAGCTCTGCCTCTGCCTGTCCAGGCAGCACACAGGCAATGCTATCCCCTTCATCCAGGGGAATTTGCTTTTGGGTGAACTCTCTGTCCATTCCCTATGTCCCCAAGAAGAAACACTCTGGATATTTTCACTTCAGTGGAATGTTTAGAACTGCATGAAAATGCAGAAGCCAAGTCTGGGGCTCCAATTTTACAGGTGTCACAAATCAATACAATTTTCATTAGAAACATTTTCAAGCCATGCTTGGGCTGGGGGTAGGTGCTGGTCTTCACAAGCAACCCTGAGAATCATTAACATGGCATTCAGAATTTGCACCCTTAAACATTTGCCTCCATGCCCTGTCCACGGTGGTAGGCATGTTGCAAACTGGGATTACTCACTTTGCAAGGCTGTGCAGGGATGAAGGGGTAACTTACTCACACCAAGGGCTTCTGTGTAGACCCTTTGATGGGCTGAGGATGGCAAACTGCCATGACTCCTTAAGCACACCAAAGGGATGAGCACTGCTTTGTGCCTTCTCAAGTGGTCCCTGATGCACATACATGGATGAGGAATGTGCATCTGTGGTGTAGGTGGCGAGGAGACAGCTGCAGAGAGAACAGCACATGTCCCACCCAGCAGAGCCATCTCCACAAGACCTGCCTCACTGGAGCCAGCTCAGGCACCTACAGGTTTTTGCTGAAAACAAACATCTCTTGGTGTCACTCCAAAAAAAGAGGTGCCTCCAAAAAGGACTTTTTTTTGGGATTGGATCACCTGTGTTCTGGATGTCCTCAGGCATTTATTTTCCTGGAGACTCAAGGGAGAAGAAAAGTCACGTGTCCCCATTCCAGACCCCACTCAGGTCTAGTGGGGACTGCATGTCTGTGGGCTGGGTAGGTGGGACATGGATGTCATTGGGACAGACACACAGACACACGTGTCCCTCAGCTTGTCCCTATTCTCACTGTGTCAGTGGACAGGACTACTGGTGCCAGGGGTGGGAATATTGGCTGTGAGTCGGGCACTGCAAGCTGGCACCTGAACAGAGACCCTAAATCTGACTTTGCATGGGCTGCTTCATTGTTGGGATGTAGTGGCAGAAGCTGCCAGAAACCCAAGTCCTCTCCTCTCCTCTGTCTCCTGTCTCCTGTCTCCTGTCTCCTGTCTCCTGTCTCCTGTCTCCTCTCCTCTCCTCTCCTCTCCTCTCCTCTCCTCTCCTCTCCTCTCCTCTCCTCTCCTCTTCTCCCCATCCTGTTATTGCCAGTGCCACAGAGCATGAACAAAAATCCATACTGAGCATTTTTGGCTCCTTTCTTTCTGACTTACAGAGAAGATACCTTGTGTATTCAGGATTATGTTTCCAGTGAGGTGGGGCTGGATTTTATCTTGGTGAACATGAGGGGGGGTTACAGCTCCGCAGCCTTCATCCTGTCACTATCCTTTCCACCTCTGTAGCAGCTTTCTGTTGGAGAACCATGGAGTGGAGCATCAGAGCCCTGGGAGCAACAATCATTTTATGTCTCACCAAATGTGCCTGGCTCTGGGAAGGAGAGCAACGAGTGATAAAGGGCAGACTGCTCAGGACACTTCACCAAGGCCAGGAAGCAAAAAAGAATAACATGTTTAATTTGGGGTGGGGTGGGAGGTGTGTGTCTGTGTCTGTGTCTGTGTCTGTGTCTGTGTGTCTGTGTCTGTGTGTGTGTCTGTGTGTCTGTGTCTGTGTGTGTGTCTGACACCTCTGCTTGTATGAATCTGATGAAACTGGAGTATGAAATCACAAAAGAAACCCTATTCTCCGTTGGAAGGTTTCAGAGGCATTTTCTACAACTTGGTTTCTCAGAAAAGGAGTCAAGATATCTCCCCAGTCCCCCTGTTTTTTAACAACAACAAAGGTGCCCTTTTCTGTCTGTGAGGGAAAGATCTAAGTTCTTTGCAGCTTCAGAAACTTCCTAATGCATTTTGATGTTTCTTAAATAAAGTGGGAGGATGATCAGGAATTTATGGAGGCTTTGCTTGTCTCACCAGTGTCACCCTGCCTGGTACTGCACCCTAGATTTCTCCTGGACACCTCATCTGTGAGTAGAGGTGGGAAAAACTGAGACTGAAAATACAGCTGTGTGTAAGCCAGAGAGCTCTGTGGAAGCTAGAGGAGCTTTGCTGAGACTTTACAGCTGCAAAGCACGGTTGATGATAGTCAAAAGCCATTGGAAAAGGCAGTCAAAAGGATAGTAAAGATTTGCAGAAAAGGGGAGAACACTTTTGGGTACATGGTGCAACAGTCCTGTGGCAGGAGTGTGACCACAGTTAAGGAGGAGGATGAAGGACCCATTGATGTCTCAGAGAGGCAGCAGCAGGCAGGGCAGCAGATCTTGACCCTGAGGTGCTGTGGACACTGGTCAGCCCTGGTAGCAGACATCTGTGGAGCTTCGTGAGGGGCTTGGAGGAAAGGTCTTTCTACTGGACATTTCCCACCACTGAACAATCGTCTGAAGTGTGGAGCCCATCAGGCTTCAGGACAAGGCTGTGGCCATCCTGTTAATATTTTCCATTTCTAATTAGAAAGACTCCAGGTTTCATGGCTTGTGCCTGAACTGATGTGTGTGCATTGGACCTGCTGAGGCTTCAGCTGATGTTCTGGAATGGACCTGCTGTCAGTGATGGGTGAAATACCACCCCTGCTCCTCCACACGGGCATTCTTCTCCTCTCCTCTCCTCTCCTCTGCCCAGCCAGCCAGCCAGGACCAATCTTGTCTTGTTAGGAGAAAAGTGGGTGCTTTGCACTGCAATTTTCAGAGGTGTCCTGAGGTTTGCTCAAAGCCAGTAGGAAAAAAATTACCAAAGCATGGCAGGCTCCAAAGAGGAGCATACAGTGAACATTGCATCGGTGGGGAACTCATTCGCACAAGAAATACAGATGGGCCTAAAAAGCTGTCAGACAAATCCATGGCAGAATAATACCCCCAAGGCTATTAGACACATGAATGCAGCTCCTGCCTGAGGAGACCTGGAGGCTCAGCCTGCCTGAAGCCTGGAGGCACACAAGGAACCGTGTGTTGCTGCTTCCCTTCTTCCCTTTCCCTAAGAACTGCAGCTGGCTGCTATCTAGACACATACCAGGCTTGTTTGCTGGAACCATGGCTCTCTAATGTGCCAGTTCTTCTTATTGCCATGGGATTTGGTACTCAGAGGCAGGCTGAGCACCTTGAGAAGGTTTGCAGATTTCCTGCAGAGTGAGTGTCTTCTCTTATGACATGAGGGATGTTCAGGTACAGGGTTTGAAAGGGGCAGGAGAACCATGTTGGGATTCCTTCCTCAGGAAAGTTTTGGATCTTCACCCTGGACTCCCTTGGGTGTCTCCCAGCCTTTTCCACCTGACTTCAGGTTCAGCACAATGGGTCTGTGCTCTCCCATGTCTCTGTGCTCTCGCTCAGCTTCTCTAAACTGAAAGCCTGACTTGCAGATAGCAAATGATTTCTAGGTGCTCACAACCCTAACATCACCTTAATTAAGTCCTTTAGATGAGGATTCCCTTAGGCTGTTAGTTCTTCTTAATGAGACCAGACAAGGGGATGGGAAGAACAGGCCATTAGACATGATGTTCTGAGGTAAGTCTTGGCTGTGGCCCAGACAAGGCCACCTTTGCATCTTGGGTTTCAGTGCTCATCTCTCCCAGCCCTGACAAACCCCGTGCCACAGAACAGATCAGATCAAAGTCTTGTTCATCTGGAGGCTTGACCATTTGTTTCCAGTCTACCAGCTGCAGCAATAAAAGCTATGACCTCTGCTAACAAATCCTTTTTCTGGAAAAATAGCAACACTTGACTCAGACTAAAGGGACATGAGACGTGTTGCTAGACACTGCCCACTGCTTGGGTTTTTAATGAGCAGAGCAAGCCTGTTAGTAAATGTCATAGAACACAAAAGCTATTGGAGTAAATCTTAACTGTGATGGAGTGATCAACTGTGGGACAAGTTCCAGGGACAAAATGCTATCTGCACAAGCAGTGTGTTTCTTTTCTTGTTGGAAGAGCAAGCACGAATCTCCCTTCCCGCCCCCAAAAGTAGCCAAACAGATTTGCACGGTACACAACCAATAGGTATGTTTAAATTTTACTAACTTCAGGATAATTATGCTCTCTTCATCATCATTTTGCTCCAGCAAAACAAACAAACAAAAAGTTTACATGTTTAAAGCTCTGCTTTAAAGTCCCAGGATACTTTTACTCCTCCACCCTTTATCGCCAAGCCTCAGCCTGCCATCAGCTCACTCTCTGTCTGCCTGCATTTGTTTCTCTATTTAAGGAGATGCATGAATTTTTCAGGGATTCCTCAGGGAACAGGAGAGGCAGCAATTTGGTTTATGAAATTCATTTGCTCGAAGTTGCATGCCAGCAGCTTGTGCCCAGCTCTGCGTGTCACAGCTGCCATCCATCTGGGGCTGGAGAGGTGGCTAAGGGACATGGGGAGGGGGGAGGCTTGGAGCACATGCACACACTGCTGCCCAGGTTCTCCTTTGTATTTAGCAGCAAAGATCCTGGTTTAAGTTCCTCTACTATATCAGAGACAGGTTTGGGTGGAGGGGAAGACCACAAAGTGTGCAAGAGCAGCTTCCCCACCCCAGGGGAGACAACGCTGAGGGACAGACCCCTCTTTCCCCATTGGGAGATGTTTCTCACTGTCCTTACAGCACAACTGTAGCAACCAAGGTCTTGCTGGGGAAGCCTCCATTGAAGGTTCCACAGAAATTATGTCCACACGTTGATGGTGCTGCTGGTCAAGGCTAAGGTCACAATGCTGCATCTCTGATGCAGTTGCATCAGCTTATGACTGGGCAAAATTTAGCTTAGGAAAAACCAGATGTGCTGCTGAGGAAAAACCAGATGTGCTGCTGAGGACCCTTGTCCCTGTGCCCAGAGTACCTGGGGGTCCTACAAATGGCTCCTAGAAGTGGCAAGCCAAGAGCTCGGACTCCTGCCAGCAGTGGCTGTGCTCCCTCCTCCCAGAAGAAGGGCATGTCACTGGGACAGGCTGAAAAATAGCAATGCACACATGTGACACAAGAATGTTGCTGGGACAACATGAGCACATGCAGGCTTAGCAGCTGGAAAACACCTGGAGGGAGACACACAGTTTGGTATCTCCAGCTCTGCTTGAACACAGCACAAACACCCACTGTCTTGCAAGAGCTGCATCCAGCCACACATCCACCCAGCCCAGAGGAGGGAGGGAGTGGAAGGGAGAGTTGGCTTCTGTCACTCTCTGCTCTGGTCTTTTAAGATGCAGAGCCAAAGCTCAGGTGGTGTAACTCAGGAGTACCTGACCTGTGGTATTTACTCCTTATTGAGCCCCCACCCATTGAGCCTGCATGGTTCCTGGCTGCTGTGACCTTCTCCATGCCACCATGTCACACACTCCTTCCTACTGGGGACCCTGAATGTTCAAAACACCTGTAGGATGGTCATAGGGAACATCCCCTCCTGCCTGGGGAACAAGGTGTTTTTGGGACAGTGAGGGCCACAGCATCCCCTGCTGTGGGCTGGAGGTTATCACTGTGGGTCCAGTCCAGCACCCTCATGCGTGGTGGCCTCTCAGGGCTCCTGTCCCCAGCAGCTCCCCACACTCTCCCTGCCCACACCATCAGTGCAAACCCTGTGCAGTTTGAAGGCCTCGATATTTATACATTAATTAGTCCTTCCTGTTGTTATTTACTTATCAGCTCTTTATTAGAGAGCTCCATTTTATGCACACACAGATTTGTCCCCTTGGCACTTGCTTTGTTCTGTTCCCAGATTATATCAACGTGTTTGTTCCCCTGTTTACAGATGTGTTGTAATCCTAACTGCTTCACTTAAGTGTTTAATGAAGGTATTTACTCTAAATTGTTTGCTGGGATTTTCTTCCACAGTTGAGGGATAAGGAGAGGCTGGAGCACACTATTGCATTCCAATGATTTATATTAATTGATATTTTATCTCAAATGGAGGAGACTTAACTGGCCTGAATGGCTGTTACATCTGAGTCAGTGGCTGTTCTTGGAGGGCTGAAGCTGCTGGATTTTGTTTCAGAAGCTGAGGGGGATGTTTTTTGCTCAAGTAACAAATCCTCACTGCAGCCACAGCAACAACAGGCCCATGAGAGATGCAAATCAGCCATCACACACCTCCAGGGCCTCCACAGGGCAGGGTAAATGCCCAAGAGCTCTTTGGCATAGTCCTGTCCCAGGTGTCATTCACATCATTGGGAAACATTTGGAAAAGTTGATGCCACCAGGTGTAGAGGTGGATTCCAGCTGGAAATGGCACTGGTTCTATGCATGTGCAGCTGGTATCAGCTCTGGGGCAGCTCTGCTCTTCATGTCCCCCAAGCCAGTGGTCCATGTCTGCAATGGAGTTGGATGCAGCTGCATGAAGCTGCTCCCTCAGCATGGCCTGCTCCCTCCTCACCCTGAGATCAGAGCCCCCACCCATGGGGGACACCCAGGGCCTTTGGAAAGTGTAGGGGTTGGCTTCCCCCCGTGCTCTGGGGAAAGCTGTGGCTCTGCCTTGCCTCTGGAGCTGTGCCTCCAGCTCCCCATCACCCTGCTTCCCCTCTCAGCTCTGCCCACTGCAGGTCCTGCCCCTCAGCACAGAGGGATGGAGCTGGGGCCACTGCTCCTCCACATGCAGCCAGCCCTGTCCACCTGTCTCCAGGTCCTCAGCAGCTGTGACGAGGTTATGGTCCCTGGGTGTTGATGTTGCATCACAGTCCTCAACACATCCTGGAAAATGTAACAGCAGCCAAACTACACGCAGGAAAAAAAGGTTCCTCCCCCCCCTGGCCCTTTGGGCTCCGAAGCAAAGCTAAAGCAGTGCTCGAGCCCACAGCATCCAGCAGCCACGGAGCTGTTCCCTGCTGTGAGCACAGTGCCAGGTGAGCTGCACCCCCCTGGTGGCCCCTGCAACACCCGGCTTCCCCAGCACTCTGCAGGGGCCTCCAGGCGTCGCCTGACATGCTCCTGGGGGTGACACTTGTTTTGAGTAACCAGCAGATTCAGCCAAATGGCAAACCATTCAGAGCCCACCCGCAAGCAAAAAGGAGGATTACATTTGCTGATGAGTAAATGCTTATGCTAAGAATAGCTCCTTCCAGCTTTGCTGCTCACCTACCTTATCCTGCTCCAATTACCTAACTTAATTTACTCCAGCTGTTCCTCCATATCTCTATGATCTATTTTCTACCTCCTTCTGGTTTCTCTTTGATTTCACTGTATATTTTAACATACCAGATTCATTTATCTGTGAAAGTGCCTCTCCTTACAGGAAGGCTGTATACAGCTTTGCTATATTCATGGTACTTCCATTTCCAATCCACTTGCAGCAGGGCTTTGTAGAACATACAGATGCTGGCAGCACACAAGCCATATGCATAATACATTCAGCTCAGGAAGCACTTGTTCCTGAATGAAACTTATTGTCCTGACCCATTCCCATCTCTTTCAGCAGACGGGTTTGAGGAGGAAAACTACGGACTGAATTCCTGAGATATGAGCCCTTTGAAAAACCAGGCTCAGCCCTTCTTTCAATCCTTTCTGAGTGCAATACTGTTCTCAGCTCAGCTGCATGGCACTAGGGCTTTCGCTGTCGCTCTCGGTGGCAGGACTAGTGCAATGGTGCATTGGTCTAACTTCCTGTTTTCATAGGAAAAAAAACGGTGGTGTGGACAAAGTTTGGTGCAGCTGGAGCAAAAAATGAAGCTCTGCTCTATGGGTACCTAGAATGGATCTTCCCTCCTTCTCCACAACTCCTTTCCACTGTCAAGCCTAGGAGTAGAAGAAATTGAAATAATCCAGATACCAAAGCAAAAGCTTGCCACCCCTCTCTGCTCAGGCTGCAGATTGCAAGACACCACAGTGAGAGGCTCCAGCACAACCCACAGATGGGTCCACAGGTTGAAAGTCTCCAGGACTGTGCCAGTGGAGGAGAGCAGGCCAGAAAGGGACCTACCTAAAGGCATTTGAAATATCTTGGCTGGGCTGCTTTGCTCAACCCTGGCCCTGATTCTCGGCAGTTACTGGGGGGCACAGCAGGGGAGAGTGGGGGACCTTCCTTTAAATTCAAGGGAGCTGGGTTTGTAGGAGAGCTGGGAGCAGAGCTTGTGGGGTCACAAGCACTAAGCCCCCTCCTCTGAGCACCAACAAGGACAGCTTCACAGGGAGAGAGTTGAGCTGGTCTCCGAGGTGCCACCTTCCCCTTTCTCACCATGTAGCAGCAGCTCAGCTGCCCCTTTTGTGAAGCTGTAGTCTTCAGCAGTGCCACTGATGTCCCAGGCACCTCTGAGAGAACCTGCACACTGTGGGCTAGGGCATCTCCTCCTGCAGGATGCCTGAGAAGGTTTCAGCTCATACAGATGGACATCTGGTTGATAGCAGACCTCCAAGACTCTCTTGATGGGGGAGAGCAAGACACCTTCATCCCCAGACAGCTGTCTGCAACCCCCTGTCGTAGGGGTGAAGTTCCTTCTGGGAGGTATCTGTGTCTGGCAGGTGTCTATGGAGAGAGGTGCATGGGTAATTTGGGTTGGACATGGTTTTCAGACGTCCACAGATAGAAGTCCAGGACCCAACATCTGTACTGAGCATGTAAAGGTGGATAAAATCAGAGGAGGATACCCAGGGCTTCACTGCCAACAGGTGAAGATACCTATCTCTGATCTTTGAGACCCCCTTATCTCTTCTTACTTCTCCTCTCCTGCCTTCTCTAATGCCTGTAAGTCTTTTCTCATGGTATGAACCATGAGCTGCCATGAGCTCAGCTGCAGCACCAAGCCTGTGCTAAGCATCATTCTCCAGGAGCCTGGGGGGTCTCCAAGACCTGCCTGGCACCCTGGTTACCTCCCTGCTGGAGGTAACAGCTGGAGGAAGCAGCTTCCCTGCAGGCACGGGCAGTTTTCCTGAGTTGTGTCTTAGGTGCTGGCTGGAGAAGGAGAAGCAGAGACTGTGTTGGGAGCATGAGGACAGCTGGGCAGTCCCTCTGGGCTGGGGTGGGAGAGGGATGAGAGCGGCACAGGGGCAGACTGGAAAGAGGATGGGAGCAGGGTGGGAGTCTGGTGGGAGCAGAATGGGATCAGTCTGAGAGTGGGCTAGGAGTGGGATGAGAAAGGAAGGGAGAGGGTGGGAGCGGTATCGCGGCGGCTGCGGCCGCTGTCGGGCCCGAAGCAGCGCCCGGATCAGGCGGCGGCGGGGACCGCTAGAGGGCAGGGACGGACCGCGGGGACCGCACGGCCCGGCCCGGCACAGCTGAGCCCCGCACGGCCCGGAGCGGCACGGCACAGCCTGGCGCGGCTCCGCACGGCACGGGAATGCAGACCCCAGCCGAGCCCGGCCCCGCCTGGCTCGCCCAGCCCCCGCCACTCCCTCTCCCCCGGCCTCCCGAGCTGCAACCTCTCGGACCCCGCGGTTCAGGAGCTGAGCGGGCAGGGGCGCCCATAACAGCCCGGTGCCAGCGTGGAGCCCAAAGCGGACGGGGGACTGCTGGGGACGGGGGGCTGCAGAGGGGCACTCTGACTGCCGAGTGCGCAGCCCCTCTGCCCCCGGGTTCTGTCCGCCCCTCTCCTGAGCAGCCTCCTCCCTCTGAACCCTCAGAACGGCAGGAACCTCAGCGCTGGGGCGAAGGGGCTTGTCTAGCCTCAGTGTTGCCGCTGCCTCCTAAGGAAGCAGTGTGGAAACTGAGGCATGCCCAGGTATGCCCCTAGAGCCTCTGCAGTGAGGGCTACAGGTTCCCAGCGCACCACAAATGCTGGCGAGCGGGGATCTCCCTCCTCAGGTATCTGTCAGTAGCCAGAATGAAGCTGCTGCCGCACAGTGCCAGCTTTTCCTGCCCTGCTGGTGCGTCTGGGAGTGACCAACTCCTCCTGATGCTCTCCTCTGAGCTGCTCCTGACGGCAGACCTGAGTAGGAAACCTTGTCCCTCATGATGTGTCAAGTACTTTACTTCCCTGTTCTGTAAGGTTTTTGCTACCAAGTCCCACTGGTATCCGAAGCTGACAGTGGGACCTACTCCCCAGAATGGGATTTTTTAGCCAGTTTGAAGGTGTGCAGCCCCAATTCCACCATCTTCCTGTACCCTAGAGCATGCCCCATCACAGGGTAGTTGAGTAAGGCTCCCGAGCTTCGTGCTGGAGATTTTCTACTGCAGACGCATAAATATTTGCTCCTTTAAGGGCATCTGCTCTACCCTGCAGCTCAACTGCCTGGGCAATGTTCCTTCAAGGAGGAGGCAACAGCTTTTCCTCAGCAAAGGGTGTCCGAGCTCATGCTCTTGACAAAAGGCAGAGAAACAGGAATATTCTGATGGAAACCTTGTTATTGGGGACAATCCTAACGAACTCTGCAGGCTGGAAACATTGCTTGCTGCAAAATTGGCAAGTCCCTGTCAACCAGCCAAGGGATTATAGCTTCCCTTCCTGCTAGAGCTCTCTGGTGTTTGGTCCCACTCCATCCCTCCTATCTTGTGTTTCACACGCTCTCTGCCTTTCATCTCCTGGTGGCAGCACGATCCAGGTGCTTTGGACCCACTCCAGCCTCAGCAGAATAGGAGGATGGGAATGGCTGACATTGGGCACGGGTCCCACCACAGCAAGGGTTTCCTTGTCTACTTTGGACAGCCCCGTCTGTTCACTGCACCCACATAGGCAAACACCTCCTCAGCCTGGAAAGTTCCTATTGTCCTTAGAAATCCCCATTTCCCCAGCTGTATAACATGCCTTCTCATCGTGTTCTTTTTGCCTGCGGCTGATGCTGTGATTTTGCTCCACTAGTGGGCAATCAGCCAAGGAAGATGACCATGGAGACAAACAGACACAGCAGCAGGTGGAGGAAGCTTTGCATTACATGTTGTAGGAAAGTACTTTCAAAACATCACTGCCAAGGTACTGCAAATGCAGCAAAATCCTCCTTTGGTGTATGAGGAAACTGAGCCATAGTGATAAGGTGGCCTTCTCCAGGCCATGCCTGCAGACTGCTGCTCATGGACACAGTCACTGAGCCAGGTGACAGAAAGGCCAAGGCTCTTAAGAAATCCTGAGCCAGAAGTGTCTCTGAACCACAGTAGCAAACACAGCTGGTCTCCAGAACATCCAGTCCTGAACCTGAAGTTCTCCCATGTGACTCATATCCCATCAATCTGCTTCCAGGTCCTGTTTCCCAAGCAGAGAGGAGGAGCTGGTAGTTTGTCACAGCTCATTCATAGAATCACAGAATGGTTTGGGTTGGAAGGGTCCTTAAAGTTCCAACCCCCCTGCACAGGCAGGGATACCTCACACCAGACCAGGTTGCTCCAAGCCCCATCCAACCTGGCCTTGATGGGATGGGGCAGCCACAGCTTCTCTGGGAAACCTGGGTCAGTGTCTCACCACCCTCACAGCCCAGAATTTATTTCTAATGTCTAACCTAAATCTCCCCTTTTACAGTTTAAAGCCATTACCCCTTGTCCTATTCCTCCATGTCCTTGTCAAAAGTCCCTCCCCAGCTTTCCTGGAGCCCCTTCAGGCTCTGGAAGGTGCTCTAAGGTCTCCCTGGAGATCATTTAAAAACACACAGAAGAAACCAGGATTTGAAGGTGCTTCTGTGGTAACACAAAGACTTGAATGTGAGTTCCATCGGCTGCACAGAATTTAAGCTGCTTCTGGCTGAGATGGATTTTTCTTTTTTTTGTTTTTTTTGTTTCTTCGGTTTCCATGACACGTTCCTAAAGCTTGTGTCATATTTTAACCAAACAAGGGTGATTACTGTCATTTTAGGCCCTGTGGCTATCCAACGATAGCAGAGATGCTCCAGTCATCATTCTAGAAGGGCACTGGTCTTCCTGTTGATGCTGTGTCACATCTGCTGGTTCTGTGCAGATGTCTCAGACAGCCTTGGGCATCATCACAGGTGGGTGACTGAATCCCTCCCCAGACAGCCAGGCAGAGCATTTCCACCTCACCAAATGCATTTCCAGCAAATTGAGACCAATTTCATGCATTGTCTCAATTTTGGTCAGTCATGAATGTGACCACATTTTCCAACCACTGCCCACCATGATGAGCATGTGAGGGAAACTGCCTGGAGCAAAGGACACCTTTCTTCCCCCAGGCCCAGCTTCACAGCCCTCATTTTCTTTCAGCACAGCTTCCTGCTTGTGTTTCAGTCCTGGAGCTCAGGGCCAGAGCACTGCACCATGAATGAGACTGTCCCACAGCAAGGCTCACTGATCCAGCAGGACCTTCTCTCCCTTGTCCAGGCTCCTGCTTAATGAGAAGTTCTTCCCAAGGAGGTGTCCCCCTCACACCAGGGGACGTAGTGGGTATTTCAGAGGATAGGGTGACAGGACCACTTCTCTAGGCCCTGGGGGCTGTGCCTGGAGGGAGAGGTAGCACCATCCTCAGTGCTGGGTTGCAGGTGCAGCTGCTGTGTCCTCAGTGGTTAAAGTGTTCTGGGTGGAACTGGATGGCAGCACAGACTTCAACAAAGACTCCTGACCCTCCTCTCAATCTTCCTCCTGGGACTGGCACTAGTGGGAGTGGCAGGTGCTTTGTGCCAGACAGTTTGTAGCCCTTTTGTCATGATTGTTAGGAAAGTCTGTAAGAAACAGCCATCAGCTGCCCAGAAGTATTAGCAATGGGCTGGGCTGGACAAGGCAATTACTGTTTGGATTCTCAGTTATAAATGGGAGACCTCTCCACCTATTAGCAATGCAGAATGGATGAAGAAACATAATTTCCCCTCCACTTTTCATTTCAGATTTAGAATTTCCTCTCTATTAGTGGGCAGGGCCCAGCCTCTCAGCAGGGCTGGCTGATGGATGGTCTGTGTAGGAACCTTGGCAGTGCTGCCAGCCCTTCTCCTGCCTCCCAACACTCCTCCTGCCTCCCAACACTCCTCCTGCCTCCCAACACTCCTCCTGCCTCCCAACACTCCTCCTGCCTCCCAACACTCCTCCTGTCTCCCAACACTCCTCCTGCCTCCCAGCACCAGAGCAAAGCCTGGGAGGGATAAGATGCTTCAGGCTGGGTCCTCAGGGGCAGCAGGGTCTGCCCAGGTCCTTTCACAGAGGCCCTCCCTGCTGCAGAACTGAGGCCTCACCCTCCTTGATGTCAATTATTCATTGGAATAAGTAACATTTTGGGGGAAAAAAAAAATCACAGTTGGAGAAAAAGCACATAAAAGAGAATAAAAGGGACACACAGATTAAAAAGAGGGCCCAGATAACAGTGAAACAGTAAGAATTAGACCAAACCAGATTCCAATTAGAGAAAAACACTCCCCAAGTAGTCACCAGCCCGGCCTTGAGACAGGACACCTGCAGGACAGATGGAAGGGATGGAAAGGAGCCCTGCCCACAGCTTGTCCTGGTGACAGCCTTGAGCACTGGGTGGAAAAACACTGAGTAATTAAAATCACTTTATTCACATATTAACGAGCCATTAGGATACTAAAATACACACCCATAGGCTAGTGGGACCCCTACTAACAACAAGCCCCCCCCCCCTTTGAGCAGGTGTGGTGACATTTTTGAGCATTACCACTTACAATGGAAGCGAGGGATTAGTTGACCAGTTGTGTGTGTGAGTGATAGAATAATGTTAATGTTCTTTCTCACGTTTTTGGGTATAAAAGTAGCACTTGCCTTTCAGGAAACTGAGCTTTCTTTGTGGAACACCCCCCTGCTCCCTTTTCTGGGCAGAAGTGGATATGAAAGCAAATATCTTGACTCTGTGTGTGGGTTGGCTTCTTCCAGATTTAATCTGGAGAAGTGTTGTCCCTGGAAGGACTGGGTGGGAATGCACCCAGTGAAAGGCTGTCCATGGGTGCAGTGTGATACTGCCCAAGGCACAGAAATGCAGGAGCTGGCCCCCCAGAATCCCTTATGGGTGATGCTTGGATACAGTCTCTGGAGAGATCCAAAGTGCCTCCACAGAGTTTATTCCTCAGCCCAGGCCACTCCTTTGTTCTTCCTCCCTTTGAGGTCTCATCATCATCTTAACCCTGTACCTTCTCTGTTGCATTTGGCATGGGATTTCCACAAGATCACATTTGTAGAGCCTGTTTGGGAGAAACTTCACCCCACATTGTCTTTACAAGGATGCAGCCTCTTCCCTTCCAAGCTTGGTGGCTTGGCCAGGTGAGGTCCTCTACTACAAAATACAGTCAGCTGCCCAGGACACCACCCCTTCATACAGGAGGTGAAGCAGGCTGGTGACAAGACTTGTCCAGCACCACCAACTATGGAGGTCCATGTGGGTGCCAAAGCCAGCAGGACGTGTTGAAGTGGCCCAGGGCAGACCTCCAGGAAAGTGCTCAGAGTGAACCACGTGTGAGTCTTCCTTTTGATGAAACATGGAGCTACATCCAGCCCTGAGTGCAGCCGCTCAGCCCTGGTCACCTCTGAGTTCAGGCTGTTTCCTTTGGGCCTTTCTGCCCTCCACCACTGGACTCTGGCCTGTCTCCCTGAGAAAGGAGATTTCTCCCTTTGGGATCGTCACGAGGAAACAGCACAATGCTGACAGCAAAGCTGGTCAGTGGATCCAGCCTTCAGAGCCTGGAAAACATCATGGGGAACTTGACTTCACCTTTCATCCATGGCAAAAGCATCACTCAAGGCTGGCCCCCACCCAGCAAAGCACTCCAGCATGCACTGAACTGGAAACATGTCAGTATTACCAGTGAGACCAGTAAGACTGGAAATGTAAGGGCTGGCAGTGCCTTCCATTAGACAGCCCTGCATTCAGTTCCTTGCTCCTCTGCCAGACTTGAACCTTTGGGGCTGAAGTTTTCCATGTCAGGGGTCTGGCACAGGCTGAACCATCCGTGCAACTTTGCTATTTCTGAGACTGAGCTGAAGAGAAAAGGCCTCATTTTGTTAAGACAAGAAACACTGAAGACTTATTCTTTGAATAATTCCAGCCTTTCTGTGCTTTGGAGCAGGGACTGGGAATTTCACAGAAAGCTGAAACATTTTTCTTTCATTTTTTCCTGTGAGAAAAGAGGATTGATTTGGGTTTTCTCCAAGGAGCTGGTGCTTTGTAGCTGGGCCCTCTCTGCCTGAGGACAAACAGGCACATCTCTGGTAGTGCTCAGAACATTCCCTTTCCACTCCTTTTCACTGCATTCATGGGTGAGATCACTGTATTAACATATTAATGAGTCATTAGGATACTAAAATACACACCCATAGGCTAGTGGGACCCCTACTAACAACAAGCCCCCCCCCCTTTGAGCAGGCGTGGTGACATTTTTGAGCATTACCACTTACAATGGAAGCGAGGGATTAGTTGACCAGTTGTGTGTGTGAATGATTGATAGAATAATGTTAGAGATAAAGTTCTTTCTCACGTTTTTGGGTATAAAAGTAGCACTTGCCTTTCAGGAAACTGAGCTTTCTTTGTGGAACACCCCCCTGCTCCCTTTTCTGGGCAGAAGTGGATATGAAAGCAAGTATCTCGACTCTGTGTGTGGGTTGGCTTCTTGCACACCAGGTGACAGACCCCGCTTTCAGGACAACAATGAGAGGAGGAGATGCAGCAGTGCCATGTGCTACACCACACCCATGCCCCACAGCTGTGCACCTCAGACTCCCTTCTTCCTTGGAAAAATGTTCCTGGTCCTAGCAGAGGTCTCTGGCTCACATCAGAGGGGTAAGATCTGTCTCAGACCAGGTCCTTTCTGCAAACAGCATTTCTCTGTCCCCATGCCAGACTGACAGGCTTTCATACTCTATGTCCTGCCATTGTTCCCCAGGGCTGGGCTGCCAAATGATTAAGCAGTCTTTTACCTCCCATTTCTATAATGAGACTTTCTTTCTCCCTCCTTCCAGGACAGGTCTTTAGCTAAAGGTTCCTGGAAATGCCTGTTTATTTTCATTAGTGGTGCTAGCCCCACTACCCATAATCCCTGGAGAGCTGCTTTTATTATTTCATGATGAGGGCTGTCCAAATTATTCCATCATGAAAAGAAAAACTGGATTTCCAACTGCATTTTTTTTTTAACAGATACTGTCAGTTTTCTGAGGAAAAAAAAAATACAAAGAAAACCCAAAGAAGTTTCCTTTTCACCAAACAATACAAAAATACATCTGAGCAACACAAAAATATGTGGCTGGATTCAAGCTAAACTGTCAAACCCTAAATGTCTGTAGTTTCTTCTGGGATGGGGAATTGAAAACCCAGCATGTCCAAGGGTTCAGGCCTTGGCCTGAGCAGCTCATCCCACAACACTCTGATGAGCAAATACCACCTACAGGGAGGTGTTTTGCTGCAGAGTGGCAGAAATCATCAAGCCTGCTTGGAGGGAAGTGTTTTTCTGTATTTATGGAGAGGACAAATGCAGGGGAGAGCGGCATGGGGAGAAGGGAGGGTATGTTGGGCAGGAGATCTGGGCAGTGAGCACAGTTTGCAGCTGTTGGCGCAACAGCAGAGAAGACAGCCAGGGAGCCCTTGTCCTATCACTCATCCTATCACTCTCTTCAACTACCTGAAGGGAGGTTGGAGTCAGGTGGGGGCTGGACTCTTTCCGTGCAACTAGTGACAGGACAAGAGGGCACAGCCTGAAGTTGCTCCAAGGGAGGGTTAGGTTGGATATTAGGAAGCACTTCCTCATGGAGAGGGTGGTTAGACATTGGAATGGACTGCCCAGGGAAGTGGTGGAGGCACCAACCCTGGGTGTGTTCAAGGCAAGGCTGGATGTGGCACTTAGTGCCATGGTCTAGATGGTGTGGTGGTGTTGGTCATAGGCTGGACTTGATGATCTTAAAGGTCTTTTCCAGCCTTGGTGATTCTGTGATTCTGTGATTCTGTGATCCTCTGCCAGTCTGCAGGCAGGTTTGGCAGCACAGCTGGGCAGAGCTGGGGCAGGTGGCCCCACCTGGAGGAGGTGGCCACAATGACACCTCTCTGTCCCCACACAGGAGAAAGTGTCACTTCCCTCCAAGAACGGGTAGGGGGTGGTTGGCACTGTGGCTCTTGCCTTTTCCATGTCCTCAGCCTGAGGACACAAGGCCCCCAGATACCTGCACAAAGCCTAAGTTCATTTGCATATGCATGGAAACTAACATGCTGTGGGTTAATGAAACAGCAACAGAGTGACAAACTCTGGGAGAGCCAGGGGACCTCCTGCAGCTTTCCTCAGGGAGAGCAGTTCTCTGCAGGAGGCCATTAAAAGGGCCTTACCTCTGGCAACAGCAAATAAAGACCTGTCAGGAGGCATTTGGGTGTGGCAGAAATGACAGCATTTACCAATCCACGTGTCAGAGCACAAGACCTCAGCTTAGCTGCTCAGGCATCACTGAGGACCAAGCGGCACTGACTGAGCGCAATTCATTGACTTGGGTGGCTCCAGACATGCCTTTCTTCCTACCCCCCAGGCATTTGACCTGCTAATACATTTAACCCTAAAGCAAATGCTCTAGAGGTGAAGGTTTCCACAGGAAAACCTGTGAGAAGTTTGTCACAGCAAGGAGTGGGGCCACGTAGCAGTGAACGCACTGACTGACTGTGCTGGGTGCTGCAGGTCCAGGCAGCAAAGCTAAATTGCCCAAGAAGGAGGACATGAAGGTGGCAGTGAGGTGGAGCCCCGCATGATGTGGCCCAAGCTTCAAGACACCAGCTCACTACCCTTCAGATCAGCCCTGGGACAGGGTGTAAGTAAGACACTAGTGACAATTAAAGAGCAGGTGATCCCCAGCACAAGGACATGGAGCTGTTGGAGTGAGTCCAGAGGAGGCCACAGAGATGATGCGAGGGCTGGAGCAGCTCTGCTCTGGAGACAGGCTGAGAGAGTTGGGGGTGCTCAGCCTGGAGAAGACAAGGCTCCAAGGAGACCTTCGAGCACCTTCCAGTGCCTGAAGGGGCTCCAGGAAAGCTGGGGAGGGACACCCCACCCATGGTCAGAGGTGGGGTTATCCCATCAGGCCCTCAGGTACAGGTGATATGAGCAGGGCTTAGGGTTTAAGACTCACCTACTCTGCAAAAAGCATTTGTTTGTTGAGTCACAGGTTCTTACCTGTTCAAGGAGCTGAGAAACCATGTCCTGGCCCAGCTCCAGTGTGCACTTACTGGTGAGGAAAGAGATCAGTTTGAAGTTGTAACCATGCATTGCTATGGTAACCTTATAATTGACATTTCTGGGGTATTTTAGAGTCTGAAAGTCATAAACTTAATGAAAATATGTTTTTATTGCACTTCGGCTTCATCTCTGATTAAATCAAATTTGCATAATGGAAAGTTATTACATTTCCATGTTTCTAATTTCCCCCTTTTTCCCACATCCTTTTTACTTCTTTTGCCAAGTGTGTCTGAGGTTTTGTTTGTAGTGAAAGCTGTTGCAGGTCGCCTAAGCCATGGCTTTGCTGAAAAATGTTTTTAATAATTTGTGTCAGAGGAGCCCAGGAAGTGAACCCCTGAGAACAGGCTACATTGTGGTTCTTTGAAATGCCTCTTTTTCTTCCCAGTAATGAGGGAACTGCAGCTCCTCTATGTTATTAAGTGGTTGTTGCAAGACGGAGGTGCTGGAAGCACAGTGAAAGGTAATTTATCAAGGAGAGATGAAGCGTACTGCTCTTCTCCAGCCTTGCCCTCTTGCCACCTTTGCAAAGCATTTTAAGCAGCGAGTACGTTTTTATTTTTAATAAACAAAAGCTCACATCTCTGCCAGCAAGTAAATGATAACGTGTTCCTTGCTGGATGGAGCGGTGACTGTTCCTAAACGCAGGTTAAGCAGAACAGCCCTGGGAGAAGATTTGTTTTCCTTGTCTCTTCCAGGACAGTGGAACTAACTGTTCTCCAGGCCAAGTCCAGATCCTGGTCTCAGAGAGACAGAGTCCTCCAGGGTCTTACGTTTGTTTCATTTCACTGTGGGTCCTACATATTACAAGGCACAAGGTGGACTTGTGTAGGCTACAAGAGTTTGAGGGCACCATTTGGGATTTGGGTTCTCCAAGTGAAGTGGCAGGGTTTGTGTGGGTGAGCACAGAGACCCCCAGTGTCCACCCCAGGCTGGGACTACAGGGACCATTGCCTGTCCTTTGGGCCTGGTGCAGTACGGCAAGATGGGGAGCAGGCGATGGTCTTGTGGGGGCAGGTCTCCTCCACCATGCAGCCCCAGATTCTCAAGGCATTCATCTCCCAAATCTTGTCTCAAGCATTGCTGAACAGAGGCCTCTCCAAGCAGGAAGGAGCACCTCCAAACAGCTGAGCAGCATGGGCACTTGGACCCTTTAATTTTCCTTTCAGTTCAGACCAAGGACTGTGGGTTGGTTCCTGCCTGGGACTCTTCATAGAATCACAGAATCTTAGACTGGTTTGGGTTGGAAAGGACCTTAAAGATCATCTAGATCCAACCCCCCTGCATGGGCAGGGACACCTCCCCCTAGACCTCTGCAGGATTAAGGGACCGTAAGCTGTGCTGTCCCTTCCTGTGAGACCCTCAACATAGACAAACCCTCCCTCCTCTTTCCCCCTGCTCCAGGATTTGTTGCAGGGTCAGTTTGTCCACAGAACCATCTTCCATCATACATCACTGCTCCTCTGACAGCAGCTTGCTCAGAAATTGCTGCTGAGACCCTGAGGCTCAGTGGAGGATGCTGCCTTTCCCCAGCGTTTGCCAAGGCTGCGATTTTGCAGAACCAGTAAGGAAGGCATTGTCTGGTGGATTGGGGCCTTGATATTTCTAATCACACCCTGTCTCAGCCTCTCTGAGTGCTGAGAACCCTATTCACTAGCATTCAGTGGTTTCTCTGGGTGCTATTTCAGATGCAGAATAATTAGCAACACGCAGGAAAAGCAACAAAGCCATGAATGGTATTTAGTGACAATTATTCCACCGAACCATTTCTTACTATTATAAATGGAGCTTATTAGCACTAAATTGTTTCCATAGGAAGCAGCATCAGCAATAAAAAGAATGGCTGCAGGCTGGCTTGGTGGGGTGGGAGTCAGCACAATGGAGCCTGCCCGTCCCCCTCGCTGCAGGAGCCTGTGGAGGGAGAGAAACTCACACGCCTGCCATGGCTTGAGGAGCTTTGCACTGCCAGGAGGCTCGGCCCCAGCTCCAGCCCTGCATCATAGCATGGCAACAGAGCTACCTGGGGTGGAAAGGTCTTGCAGCATTGGAGCAAGCTGGTTGGTAGTGGGGTGAATGAAAAGTGGAGACAGAAGTGGCCTCAAGGAGCTCCCACCTTTCATCCTTCCCCTTGTCACCCCAGGGGTGCTCTGAAACAGCCCCATTGCGGGGACAATCATCATGGAAGAGTAATTTAGGTTGGAAGGGACCCCTGAAGATCATCTAGTCCAACCCCCCTGCTAAAGCAGGGGAAAGCCAGATTGACCAAATGACGCAGGTTTCTAGGTTTTACTAGGGCATGAAGCGAGAGGACAAGAGGAAATTGTTTAAAACCTAGAAAGCCTAGATTTAGGTTGGACTTTAGGAGGAAATTCTTCACTGTGAGGGTGGTGAGATGCTGGAACAGGTTGCCCAGGGAAGCTGTGGCTGCCCCATCCCTGGAAGTGTTCAAGGCCAGGCTGGATGGGGCTTGGAGCAACCTGGTCTAGTGGGAGGTGTCCCTGCCCATGCAGGGGGTTGGAACTAGATGATCTTTAAGGTCCCTTCACACCCAAATGGTTTTATGATTCTCTGATTCTGTGATCAATGATACGGTACCATTGGCCATTGCTTCAAGCTTCTGGAAGGGACAGAGGGAGTCAGGCCATTAATGGTGTGTCTGTTGTTGGAAGGAGGGAGGATCACTGTGTCTTCACTGAGCAGGGAGGGCTCAGTGGGTGCTGAGGACTCCCCCAGCCCTGGACAGCCACTGCATGGAGTGCAGGAGCAGCAAGGGAATCAATTAGAGCCAAGGATCAGCAGCCAAAGAGATTCAGAGAGTAAATGTCACTTCCCAAGTAGGGCAGGGAGGTAACTTTGGACTAATTAACCACAGCTTGGCTGTAGGAAAAGGACAGGATTGCCAGCTGCAGCCTCCCACAGGTGTTCTGGGCAGAGGCCACTGAAGGTTAACATGGGCTGAAATGAATATGAATCGCTCGCTCTCTTGCAGGAAAAACACATAATTCAAAAGTAAGTTGGCTGTTGACAAAGCACAGTGGAAAGCACTCTGCATCTGTCACACATGCTGTCTCCTTGTGGCTGTGCAGAGCTGCCATAAATAACAGTCATAAATACTGTAACCAAGCTAATGCTTACCTCACTCCCGTGCTGTTTTGTAGTATGCACAAAGTTGTATTAAAAGAGCCAAAGATGTCTGCAGAGCCACCTCTCACAAACAAGCACAAGGCACAGCTGTGTCAGGCTCACTCTGCCGTGGCAGTGCAGCCTGCTGAGGAGCTCCATGGTTTTTCAGCTTGTTGTTCCCAGAGCAAGGTCCATCATCAGGTGTGCAAGAAGCCAACCCCCACACAGAGTCAAGTTATTTGTTTTAATATCCAGTTCTGCCCAGAAAAGGGAGTGGGGGAGTGTTCCACAGAGCAAGCTAAGCTGCCTGAAACACAAGTGCTACTTTTATACCCAAAAACATGAGAAAGAACTTTATCTCTAACATTATTCTATCAATCATTCACACACACAACTGGTCAACTAATCCCTCGCTTCCATTGTAAGTGGCAATGCTCAAAAATGTCACCACGCCTGCTCAAAGAGGGGGGGCTTGTTGTTAGTAGGGGTCCCACTAGCCTGTGGGTGTGAGTTTTAGTATGCTAATGGCTCATTCATATGTTAATGTTATCATAGAATCATAGAATCATTAAGGTTGGAAGAGACCTTCAAGATCATTGAGTCCAACCATAATCCAACTACCACAACCACTAAACTATACCCTGAAGCGCCACATCTAAACACGTGTTGAACACCTCCAGGGATGGTAACTCCACCACCTCCCTGGGCAGCCTGTTCCAAGGCCTCACCACTCTCAGTAAATACATTTTTCCGAATATCCAACCTAAACCTCCCCTGGCACAACTTAAACCCAGTTCCTCTCATCCTATCACTAGTTACTTGGGAGAAGAGACCAACATCAGCCTCTCTACAACCTCCCTTCAGGTAGTTGTAGTGAGCAATAAGATCTCCCCTGAGCCTTCTCTTCTTCAGACTAAACAACCCCAGTTCCCTCAGCCTCTCCACGTATCACATGCCCTCCAAACTCCTCACCAGCCTCATTCCTATTCTCTGGACACACTCCAGGACCTCAATGTCTTTCTTATACTGTGGTGCCCAGAACTGAACACAGTGGCCTCACCAGGGTCGAGTACAGGGCCACGATCCTGTATGTTCCCCCCAGTGCTCCAGGCTGTCCCCAAGCCAAGCTGTGGGCAGAGCTCCTTTCCATCCCTTTCATCTGTCCTGCAGGTGTCCTGCAGGCCTGTCTCAAGGTCAGGCTGTTGACTACTTGGGGCATGTTTTTCTGTGGTGTGTTCAGGAGTCACACTGCTCCTCCTTTCCATGCTGGGGCGTTTTACAGGCAGGGACCTCGCCAGAAATAAAAGCAGCTTCTCAGTCACAGAGTCACAGAGTGGTCAGGGTTGGAAGGGACCATCTAGTCCAAGATCATCTAGTCCAACCCCCTGCTCTAGCAGGGTCACCTACAGCAGATCCCACAGGACACATCCAGATGGGTTTGGAATGTCTCCAGAGAAGATGACTACACCATCTCTCTGGGCAGCCTGTACCTCTGCCTCATACAAAGCCATGGAGGTGTGGAGAGAGGGATGAATCTGTCTGGAGCTGAGACCTTTGGGTGAATATTGGTTGGTAGCGAGGTTATTTCAGTGTCTACCTTCTGCAAAGAGAAACAGAACCCTCCAGAGAACTTTGTGTCTGATCAGAAGCTCAGTGCTGGGGAAAATAGCACAGCTGCTCTATGCTACAGTGATTTCTAAGCAACCAGGGCCTGTATCAGAATTAGCTCTGTCCTGAGCTGTGCCTTTCTTTACAAAATCCTCAAGGAAGACAGATCTGATTGTTTCTTTGCTATTGCAATAAATCTGAAAGCACTGGATAATTACCTGTCAGAGGCTCACAGAAGTTGCATATCTTCTCAGGCTTCCGAGGATGTGAAGATGATTTTGTAAAGATGATTTATGAAGGAAAGGTATTGATAAATGATAATAATAAATTGTAATTACAGTGTATAATAGATACAAAAATCCCTGCTCACTAAGTTAGGGTGGAGGGAGCAGGGGAAGGTGCAGACATTGCACAGCTGTCCTGAGCCCCTGCCATGTTAGCTGCAGGATGTGAAGTCTCAGTTGTCAAGTGGCTGTGCTCTCTCAGTGCTTGTATTTCTCACAGCATGCTTCAAAATTGCAGGGGGACAGCATGGCCCGGGGGGCTGCAGAGGATGGAGCTGGGTTCAGCCTCCATCTATTTGGCCATTACTGAGATCCTGCTGCTGCTCTGGGGACCACCTTTGGGAAAGCAGAGCACACTCTCACATACCAGACATTAAGTTTGCTGAAGTCAGTGGAGCTGAACTGCTGGTCACCAGTGTTCAATTCAGACTAACAATTCAGAGCAACATTTTCACTTACATGGGTGGTCTTATTATATTTTTTTCTTTTTTCTTTTTTCTTTTTTTTTTCTTTTCCTGTTGTTTTTGAATTTTTAATTACAAGGGCTATTAAATTTTATGACTGTAGTATCTTTGCTCCTTGAGTTCATGTTAATTCTCTTGAAAACCTGTTAGTGATGGAAGAATCTCAAAAGGTTTTCTCATTCCAGTAAATACTTGGAAGAAATCCAAATAAAAATTGGACCCTCAGCTTCCGTAAATGTGTGCAAAATGAAAAACCAGGTTTCCAGCTGACCTTGGCTCTTGATCATCTGCTGACCCCAAACTCAGTCCTTCCAAATTTCCCAGATAAGTCAGTTTAATGGCTGGGACCCTGACTATCTCATTGGCTTTTGAGGGATTCCACTTTCGCCATGGAGAAGGAACTGGAGTAGAACATGGAGTAGAAGGTTCCCAGGCCTTGAATTGTCCCTGTCACAGGTGGATCTGGCTAAGCTGGCTTTCAGGCAGACTTGGACAGTCCTGATTGATTGCCCAGATAAAAGGTAGAACTAGAAGAAACGAGCCTTTGAATATTATCAGACCTTTGATCAAGATTTTCAAGAAAGGACTCCTGATGTAGGTAACCTCAGTCACATTGATATCCACATGAGTTCATCCAGCTCTTTACCTGGGCTATTAAATCCCATTCATCCTGTTGCTTGGATGTTCCATCCCATGAGACTTTCCTCCAGCTTGTTTATTTACAGCAGGTGGGGGGGTGGAGAATACAGGGGTGGACATGGAGTCTGTGGCAACACTGTCTGGAAGCCACAGGGTTCCCCATCATGGCAAAACTCCTGCATTTACTGCAGTCACTGCAGACCCTTCCCTTTGTTCCTGCTTAATGCAGAGCAACCTGCTGCAGCCTTTTCTGAATAGAGACTCCACTAAACAGAGATGTCAGGGAAGAAGCAAATCCAGCTCTTGGGGAGTTGTACAAACCTGGTGTTACTGTGTCCACTGCTGCTTTGTACTGGTGGGATTTTTTCAGAGCTCTGGTGTCGGCTGTTATGGTTTGGGAGACCCCGGCATTGTGTTGGACACCTATCGGAGAGAGAGGGGTCCTTAGCACCCTGACAGACTGGCAGGGGTCAGTATTCCCACCCACTTCCTGTCACAATCTATAAAAGCCACCAGAACCGGAAGCCGCTCCCCTTTTCTTCCTACTCCTTTTCCTTTGCCGGGTGTGCAGCTGGCTTCCTTCGGCTTCCCACGTGCTCGCTCCAGAATCCAACTCCATCGGGTGCTGTGAGGAGCCGTGGACTTCTTCTGGAGCGGCCCTGCGTTCCCCATATCCCTGCCATCCTTGAGATCGGTTTTGTATATTTGTATATAAATATTTACTCACCCTTCCCCCCCCTCCTCCGCCTCTGTTTTCTCACTTTCCCCCTCCGCCCCCCCCCCCCCCTCCGTTTTACCCCTTTTTTTTTTGTTGTGTTATAGTAAAACTTGTTTCTGGTTTCAATTTCCAAAGTTGAAGTCTCTCTCTTATTTCCCTTTCTATCTTTCCTTGGGAGGGAGGAGGTGGGGGGTAATAGAGAGCAATTCTGTCCTCTGGTTGTCTGGGATTCACCTTTAATATTTAAACCAGAACATCGGCTCACGTGTTTGTGCGGCGGGAGCACAGACTAACGCGCCACGATCAATGTGATCAAGCAAAAGCCATTTATTATTAAAAATGGTGGCAATTTATACCCCTCTGACTCCAGATGGTCCACCCCAGTACAGACCCCGTTGGGTACATACATTCACAATTCATATATGATTGGCTACGTGTCTTGTCATTTGCTGTCCGTGTCACGATGACCCAGGGCTTTTCACTTCCCAGCCGGTGCCTCTCAGTTCTTGCTACAACATTCTTTTCTCACTACTTCATGAGATAACAACCGTGGGATACCTACCTGTAGGACACCTGCTGTTTACTGGTCCCGTGGGGTACCAGCCTGTGAGGCACCAGCTTGTTTACTGATCCCACAGTTTGCTTCAGGGTGCCTGACAATTTGGTCAGCAGCACCTGCAACACTGCTGTTTTAATTCAGGCATATTAATTTTCCATAAATCCCATATTAATTTTCCACAAATCCCATGCTAATTTTCCATAAATCCCAACATGTTTGTGCTCCTGCAGCAGCTGGCTGGAGCACTGAGACCAGCCACTCATTCCCAGTAAAGCGAGCAATGTGCCACAGGGAGAGGCCTCTGAAGCAGAGACAGAAGGAAGACATCATGGGGTAACTGGTAATTTTCCTCTTGAGTTCACTCATTACCCTGTGTGAGCAGTGTCACAGCCAGGTAAGCTGGCAGTCGCTGTGTCCCCCAGTCATGCAGGCCAACTGGACAAGGTGACACTGTCATCTGTGGAGTGACACCACAGTGAACATGAATAACAGTGTATGATCAGGACACTGACAGTCATGCAGCCAGCTGACAACTGAGTGGAGAAACTGCAATCCAAAGCCAGCTTTGGTTAGATAGTCTCTAACTACAGTATGAGCAGACAGCCATGCCAAAGGAGTGCACATGAGAAGGCAACAGCTTGTAACCCTTCCCTTCTTAAGTCTTTATTTGCTTTAAGTCTTCTAAGGCAAGTAAAGATATTTGCTAAACATCCTACCTAGAGACACCAGATGGGCCAAAGTGGAGCCCTTGTTCTTGACCTGCTGGAAGCTGTACACAGGATCTAGTGTTATCTTTGGCCCCACCACCTGAAAGCTCACTGCTGCCTGTGCTGAGGACTCCCCAGGCATTTTGGAGAGGCTTTTTACTGTCTATCTAGATCTAGCAGGAAATTTCCAAAGCTGTAGAGCAAAAGCAGCAGCTTCTCCCACACTTTTCCAGCATGCTCATTCCTCAGTGGAATGACAGAAAGAAAGGCAGTGCCAGAGCTTTACATCAGCGTTGGATCTGTTGGGGAGACTCACCCAGTGCAGTGACTGGGCTCCACCAGGGCTGGCAGAGAAGATGATGAAGAAGAGAGATGGTTTTCCTCAATGGGTGCATTAAGAAGACTGAAACCAGTAGGTCAAGGGAGGTTCTCCTCCCCTTCTATTCTGCCCTGTTGAGGCTGCATCTGGAATACTGCATCCAATCCTGGGCTCTCAGGTTCATAAAGGTTAAGGAACTAGTGGAAAGAGTCCAGCACAGGGCCACCAAGATGATTAGAGGACTGGAGCATCTGCCCTGTGAGGAAAGGCTGAAAGACCTGGGGCTTTTCAGCTAGAGAAGACACTGAGGGAGGAATCTCATCAATGCTTGTCAATATCTAATGTGTCAGGAGGATGGGGCCAGTCTGTTTACAACAGTGTCCAATAACAGGACAAGGGGCAATGGGCACAAGCTGGAGCACAGGAGGTTGAAGCTAAACATAAGGAAAGCTTCTTCACTGTGAGGGTAACAGAGCCCTGGGACAGGCTGCCCAGAGAGGCTGTGGAGTCTCCTTCTCTGGAGACATTCCAAACCTGTCTGGATGTGTTCCTGTGGGATCTACTGTAGGTGATCCAGCTCTAGCAGGGGGGCTGGACTAGATGACCTTCAGAGGTCCCTTCCAACCCTGATGACTCTATTACTATGACTCCAGGACTAGACAGAGTAGTTAGTTGTCTTCTGCTTGATGAGGGCCCCGGCGCCGCCTCAGGACTGAGTTCAGAGGCCGGACTGCTGCCGCTGTGCCCACGGGATGGACAGCCCAGGTCCAGACCCTTTTTAGTGGCAGCAAATCCAACTGTGCACTCCCTCTAAACAGCTTACCAAGCCAATCCATGTGGCAAGTGCCAGTCGAGCTCTACCAGGAGTCCTGTGTGTTCTCACTGCTCTAGACACAACCCAGTAACAAACACCGCCTGTGTTGCTAATCAAGAAAAATAGCAGCAGCTCCTGATTTTCCCAGTCACCTTCAGGGATTCAGATGTGTAATAAGGATGGAGGAAAGTTGCTACTCCTTGTCAGACACCATCTGGGGCTATCCATGGGGAGAAGGTTTGGAAGCAGATGAGCCTGGCGTTTGGGGTTTTGCTTTGATCAGGTGGACAAGAAGAAAACAGTTGTTAGTGTATATGACACTAGAAATAGGCAGATCTAAAACTTCAGCAGTTTGGGAAAACTCAAGAAAGAAAGTCAGCTGCAGGAGTTGTCCATGAAGTAGGGCAGAACAGATGAGAGGGGTGAGTGGAAGTAGCTGTATGGATTTAACTTTGGGAACTAACTGTTATGAACATGGCTAAATTTGGGTACCCTGCTGCTTGGAATCTGAGTTCTGGTTTCATTTTCTGCTGTGTGACACCACATAGCATGTCAGAAGGCTGGTCTTGTGTACCAGAGATGTTAGGTGAGATGACAGATATTCCAGGACACACAGCATGCCATACCATTTGAGAGCGGTTTGAGGTATGCACAGATGTAATCAGAGTTGGATTTCAAGAATTCATTGCCCTTAGCAGATTCTGGTGTTCAAAGGAGATGTGTCCTTTAATGAAAAGCTTGGAGACGTTGTCTAGTGTTGACTGACAGGCATCACAGCTCTCTCTGTGCATGAGAATGGTCCTGCTGGGACATGGCACTAAGGCAGGAGGTGACAGTCTCAGAATACGTTGTCCTTGGGGCAAGAGTGCTCTTTGAGACTAGTCTACATGAGACCCCAGAGCACACAAGGATGCTCCATGCCCCTGGCACACATCCCAACACCTCTCTCCAGATCACATTTTACCTTGCTGCCTACAGATGCCTCTGGCAACAAGAGGCCACAGGGATCTGGACATAATCCAGTCTGCAAAATAGATTCAAGATTTAAAAGGAAAACCCAAATGCATGGTTTAATTCCAGAAGAGACAAAAATATTGGCTGAGCCACAGAGATTTTTCTTTTTTTTTTTTTTTTTTTTTCATATCCTAGCAGAGAAAAAAAAAAAGAAATTGTTTTGATTTGTCTTGTTTTGGCCAGGCTGAGAATAATTATTTATTAGTGCAATTGGTTTTGGTTTGATCAATGAACTGTAAAGTGAATGCCTTGCAGAGCTCTAGCTGGGCCTTTTCTGTGCCAGCTGTATCCCTGTCCCAGGAGCAAGGGGGTCTGTAAGGTGGGGGTCTTGGGTGCATTAATCTATTTTTCAGAAACGTGTATCTGAACAGGTAGAAAGCACCACGGGAAAAGTGTCCCTCAATCTGCAGCAACGACACTTTTTGGTGGTGAATGATGATAACATTTTTAGGCCTTTACGATAGCCCTACCTGGAGCTGTCATAAAGCAGTAAAGAAGCCATAAATGTGATAACAAAGGGTTCTTTCCCAACATGCAGCCAGCCTGATTTTACAGCTACAATTCATGTTAAGTGTGCATTCATTAAATTATTCAGAGATGATAATGTGTCCCCTTCATAATCCTTAATCACCGTGCCAATATGATTCTGCTCACACTGGCTAAAGAGTAGCTGAGGGAGAAATGCATTTTGGCAGGGCAAGGATCACTAACACTTTACAGTAATGGTAGATTAATTAGTGACAGATGATGATGGAGTGTGTATCACAGTAAACACAGCTTCTACCTCAGCACTGCAAGGACTCATCATGGTCAGCATTGTGACAAGAAGCACCTCAATGCCTTACATCATAAGCCATATCTCCAGTGTAATAAAACATTTACAGAGGATAGAGAAGAAGCTCTGTTGCCAAAAAAATCATTGGGTCAGAAGAGACTTTTGATAGAAAATAATATATCTCTCTGAGGAATACATATATTCCCCTAATCAGTGCTTGCAAGGCATCCACCCTGGTGCATGACTTATGCCCATCACTGTTCAGCTTCATCTGCCCTGCCCAGGAAAGATGAATGGTAGCAGCTCTGTGGGTGACAGGCAGCCCGTGCTCCTGTCAGGGTCCTATGCCACATACTGTGGTGTGATCTTCTCCAGAGTCACAGGACTATCTCCTTAGTCTCCCTTGTCTCTCTGGAGGGGTTGTACCAAATGCTGTGTTTGACTGAAGATCACATGTGCTCCATCTAAACCATATGTTCATACTATCTTCTCCATCTTCACTTTCACCTGCATCACCCTTGCCTAGACTCTTACATGTGAATTTTGGCTAAACTTGCTGTTCTAATGCTAATTCTGGAGCTCTCCACAGCATGTTTAATGCCTTACCCTTGCATTTGAAGGGCAACAGTTCTATGAAGTCCCCAAGAAAAACTGATCCCAGACCTCAGTCCAAGTTGTGAACTTGGAAATCAGAAACATGGGCCTTGCAGATCAAATTCTTGCTGGTGAAGAAATGAATGAGATCAAGCATGGTGACTCTAAAGGGTACTTGCATTTTTTCCATGGTGCCACCAGTCCTGGAGTCATGGTCCTGGAGTAAGAGCAAAGGTTTAAACCTGTTGTCAGGAATCCAGTGACCAGTTCCTAAAGTGTGAGCAACTGGGGCTCAATAGAGACTCTTCACTCTGGCAGCAGGGCTTCCCATCAATGGTGTAACAGGTCTGCAAGGACTGTTTGTGTTTGCATGTTCAAGAGGGAACATGCCCTATATATGTCCTAGTATGGAGGGGTAAATCTATCCTTGACTTCCCTGTGTGTGCTTTAACCTACTGGCTGTGTCCTTGAGCACCCAATAACCCATCCCTCCTTAATTAGGTACTTAAATTTCCTTTATCCTCATGACAGGGATAGGTGGATTTGAAAGAATCTGGAGGAGATCCTGTCTCCCTCTGTGGACAGGATGTGTTTGCATAGCACCCATCCCCACTGAACAGTAAGGAATAGATGCACTCTTACTAGAAGGAGAGGGTTTCTCTGCTTCCCTTCATAACATGGTCCATTTTTAACCAAACCTCTTGCTACCAGGTAGTCCCACATTATCATTCAGCTCCTGACCAGAGGTCTCAGACCCCAGTCCTGTGAGGGCTCACCAACACAGTGCTCCAGTGAGTAAAACTCTCCTCTTCTACAAAAGGTCACGACAAAGCTTTCTCTCCAGCATGCACAAGTATGACAAGAAGCAGGAGCTGAATGTCATACACAAGCAAATCTGGACCAGAAATAAGGTTCAAACATAAATATGTCCCCTGGAAGAAGCCTCCAGTGTCCTATCCTTGCTGTACCTGCCTGAATAATCCTTTCCCTTTGAGACATCATGCTCAGGTCTCTGTGCTTTATTACCAGCAACCCTGTTAGAGTGTGTCGCCAGGAATCCAGAGCTCTCTTTAGTTTCATGATAAATGGAAAACCTTGAGCTTCAGCTGAAAAAAAATATATTAAAAAAAAAAAGCCCTGCAGGAAATGTCTTCCTTGGGGCCTCATTACTCTCCACACTGATTGCCTGCAGGAACATCACTCACCTTTTAATGAAACCCAGAGGGAGGAACATGTTCTGCTTGGGAGCAAATCACAAGTGGTTTCCATCTGGCCTCGCAAGTGAGCTGCACGGTGTGTTCGCTGCCTGCACTGAGACACAAGTTAATGATGAGCCCCCTGGCAAGCATTTATTTTTCCTAGTGTAGAACAAAGGTTCCCTCACCCTCCCACCACACCCAGCACACCCATCGGAGGGCTCGATGGGGCACCCACACCTCACTCCTCTTCAGCACGGGATTAAAAGCTCTGTATGTCATCCCATCTTTTCCTAGTAAGAAAGAGTGAAGCCTGTTGTCCTTTCTGCAAGACTGAAATCCAGCAGCAGATGCTGGCAACACTTCCAGTGGGAATGGGCAGCAGTAACGTGCTGCTCAGTGTGGGGCAGGGCAGTGCTGTCAACATGTGTGTGCCCAGAGGAGCCTGCTCTCTCCGTGGCATTACAGAGTCACAGAGTCACAGAATCACCAAGGCTGGAAAAGACCTTTAAGATCATCAAGTCCAGCCTATGACCAACACCACCACACCATCTAGACCATGGCACTAAGTGCCACATCCAGCCTTGCCTTGAACACATCCAGGGATGGTGCCTCCACCACTTCCCTGGGCAGTCCATTCCAATGTCTGATCACCCTCTCCATGAGGAAGTGCTTCCTAATATCCAACCTAACCCTCCCTTGGAGCAGTTTCAGGCTGTGCCCTCTTGTCCTGTCACTGGTTGCCTGGGAGAAGAGCCTGACCCCCACCTGACTACAACCTCCCTTCAGGTAGTTGTAGAGAGTGAGAAGGTCCCCCCTGAGTCCCCTCTTCTCCAGGATAAACAACCCCAGCTCCCTCAGCCTCTCCTCATAAGACTTTCCCTCTAGTCTCTTCACCAGCCTCGTTGTTCTCCTCTGGACCTGCTCCAGCACCTCCACCATTGCTTGGCTGGAGTCCATGAAGCCTTTTGCTGGACCTGCTTAGGAATTTTCTGCAAAATCCTTTTCCCACTGGGAGATGTGGCTCCAATATGTGTTTTCATTTTCCTGTAAAGACATTCCATGTTCCCTTTGGGCTGGGGATACAATATTTGACCTATATCAGATTATCTCATTTCTTTATTCAGACTGAAACGCTTTGTACCAAATCACTTGAGGATTCCGCCAAACAGCATTTCTCTGCAGCTTGATGGCTCATGGGAGCTGCTCTTCACCAAATCCCCATCTCCTTCTGTGGGCTGGGTTTTCAGAAAGACCCCTCACCTCCAACATGCATGGTCTGTGCTCTTCAGGGACCAGAGGAGACATAGGGTGATGAGAAGGAGGCACAGTCAGGCTGGCACACAGGGAAAGGGGAAACAGTATCAGGCCCCATCTAACAATGTTCACAGAATCACAGAATCACAGACTGGGTTGGGTTGGACCATCCATTTCCAACCTCTCTGCATGGGCAGGGACACCTCCCACGAGGCCAGGTTGTTCCAAGCCCCATCCAACCTGCCCTTGAACACTTCCAGGGATGGGGCAGCCACAGCTCCTCTGGGCAACCTGGGCCAGGGTCTCACCACCCTCACAGGAAATAATTTCATTTTCATATCATCAATCTCCCCTCTTTCAGCTTCAAACCATTCCACTTGGTCCCATCACTACTTGTCAGAAGTCCCTCCCCAGCTTTCCTGGAGCCCCTTCAGGCACTGGAAGGTGCTCTGAGGTCTCCCTGGAGCCTTCTCTTCTCCAGGCTGAACACCCCCAACTCTCTCAGCCTGTCTCCAGAGCAGAGCTGCTCCAGCCCCTGATCATCTTTGTGTTTGTAGTATGAGTAGGAGTTTACTTGCAGCCAACGGGCTGATCATTTCCATAGGCAAAAGTAACATTTTTCACCTTCAGGACAGAAAAAATGTCAGCGGTGATTCCATGACTTTAAGCACTGGCAAAGGATAATTAATAAGATGGAGAGATAAAGCTCGTGATTTTCTTGGGCTGCTGCTGTTCAGGAGCTGCTGTGTGGATTTTGCTGAAAACCAACACAGATAATTTCAGGCTGCCTTAGGGAAGGGATTTGAGCTGTAATCTTTCCCACTGTGGAGCCTGAGGGAGATGAAAGCTCTTCTCATGGTGGGTATGTAAAGGTCTTTGGCCACATCTCCCAGTAACGCAGTGGAAATGCAGTTTCCTGCCCTGCCTTATTCCCTTGTGCTTGAGAGGTGGAAAAGCAGCTGGATCACAGGAGACTAAACCTTGGGCTGCTCTGGGAAGGAGGTTTTGTGCTCCTCCACTGAGCAAGCACGGCCTCTGGGCTTTCTTCAGAGTCTTTGGTTATATTATGAGGACCACGAAAATGATGCAAGGGCTGGAGCAGCAAGGAGCTGGACAAGTAACACTGACCTGTGTCTCTTCAGTCTCTCCCATTAACTATGGGGAGATTCTCTAATGAAATCCAGCAGTGGCCTCTCAGAAGAGATGGTGAGAGGAAGGTTTCCCCTTGACCTGGGTGGACATTGGCCACCTTGCCCTTCACACTAGGTAGCAGTGACTCTTCTCCAAGGAGGACACAGATCCCTGCTTTATTCTTGCCTCAACCTCAGATGGGGAGGGAGGAGACAGGGCCTAGCAAGCAAAGAAATAAATAACATACACATTTAATAGAGTATAATCAAACTCATCTGCCAGTGGAGCATGCTAATTAGCTTAATGAGATTTCTTGGAATGAGAAAATATTACTTATTTCATTAACTGCATGACAATTGTGCTCCTAAATGAATCAAGAAATAAATCTGAGAGTTAAGATGTAAAAAATAAAATGTTAATAAAATAACCACTGCCAGAAAAGTGCTTTAACCCAGGAAATCCGGTTAGCTTTAATACCCAGCAATGTTTTATGAAAGAAATTACATGAAGCATCTGGAATGTGATTGCTGGCTTCTAAGACAAGCTGTGGAGGTCTTTTCCTCCGTGCCCCCCAGGGTGCCAATGCTAAGGATTTTTTCTGTTGCAGGTGGACCATGAGCTGAACCTGGGCCCTGGGAGGGAAACAGCAGGGGACACAGCCCACAATGTGAAGCATCTTACAGCACCTACAGCAGCAGAGCTTTTGAGCTTGTGTCCATCAATGGCACCATCTTCTTCATCACTGGGGTGAGGGGTGTGAACAAAGAGCTGAGGATGTGGCTTGGGGAAGGGCTATTTCAATAGACTTGGTCCTCTGGGACCTGCCATGGAGGTCTCCAGAGATGCTAGTGGAGTTGTCAGTGGTTCAGACACCTCCTTTCCTGGACCACATGGAGATGGACTAGAGAGATGACAGATTTCAAGAAACATTGTTCTGAAGACCTGGGAACTCAATGTCCTTCCTTGGTCTGGTGGTGATCTGGAGGTACCTTACTGAGGTTGGGGGGTAAAATCACAGAATCATGGAATGGTTTGGGTTGGAGGGACCTTACAAATCATCTAGTTCCAACCTCCCTGCCATGGGCCGGGACACCTCCCATTAGATCAGGTTGCTCAGAACCCCATCCAACCTGGCCTTCAACACTTCCAGGGATGGGGCTTCCACAGCTTCCCCAAGCAACCTGGGCCAGGGTCTCACCACCCTCACACTAAAGAATTGCTTCCTCATATCTCATCTCAATCTCCCCTCTTCCAGTTTTAATCCATTATTCCTTGTCTTCTCACTCCCTGCCCTTGTCAAAAGTCCCTCCCCAGCTTTCCTGGAGCCCCTTCAGGTAATGGAAGGTGCTCTAAGGTCTCCCCAGAGCCATTTCTTCTCCAGGTTGAACAACCACAACTCAGCCTGTCTCCAGAGCAGAGCTGCTCCAGCCCTTGGATCTTTTTTTTGGCCTCCTCTGGACTCTCTCCAGGAGCTCCATGTCCTTCTTATGTTGAGGGCTCTAGAACTGGACACAGTGCTCCAGCTGGGGTCTCATGAGAGCTGAGTAAAGGGGGAGAATGCCCTCCCTTGACCTGCTGGCCACACTGCTTTTGATGCATCCCACGACATAGTTTGCTTTCTGAGACCTGGGGTAGGCCTGGGGAAGTGTGAGACAGCAACTGTTGGTCCTCCCACCACTGGGGAAGGAAAAGAAGAGCTGGTTTCTCTGCAGCTCTGACTTGCCTCTGTGCAAAGCAGCCTGTACCTCTGAACAGTCCTGACAGTGCAGGACTCCTGACAAGCATATCATCCAATTAGCTTCTCATTTTCACATCAGTTCTGTTCTAGCTCATGAACTGACTTGTCATTTAACCATCACTCCAAGAGACTCCAGAATCCAATTGCCTTTCTTGAAGCCAGAAATGAGACATTAACAACAGGAGCCATTAAAGATGTCATTCTGGGCTTCCACTTTTGTTCTCCCAGATAATGGATGAAGCTCTGTATCAGATTGCAGTGCTGGAAGGACTCGGGGCAGCTTCTTCTTCTTCTTTGGAGCCTGTGCAGAGTCCCCCAGGACACACAGAGGCTGTTTCATTTGTTTATTTATTTGTTTCTGTTCGCCTTTTGTTGTTGTTGTTGTTTTGTTAATAAACAACTAATTTATTTGATGAATTTCACCTTTCTTTCTAATTGCTGACAGATAGATTGCAAAAATACCATAGTTATTTGAGGACTAATTCTGGAAAAGTCAAATGCCAGAAGGTCAGAAGCTTCCAAAGGGGACTTCATCTGTTCTCCAATGGTGGAAGCCAAGCACACTGTGTGGCAGGGAGTTCAGGAGCAGACACAGAGGTCCAGCAGGGCCAGACAGAGGGAAGATCTTGTGAGCTGTAAACAGAAAGGTACCCGATGGCAATGGAAGTTCCCAGCACACAGGGAGAACCCTGAGCAGAGAGAAAACAAATCACTTCCTGAGGGTCACTGAAAGTTTGTTGGCTGCAGAACTCCTTCAGTCACCAGTGGGCAGAGTTCTGGACAATGACCTACAGCCTACCATGCACCCAGACTTCAGTGGCTCTGTCCCACGGGACATGTTGGCATGAAAGCCCAGGAAAAATGGATGTTTGCACATGATAGGCAGATAGAATCAGCAGCTGGAGCCTGCCCTAGACTTCTCTTCTTCTCCAGGCTGAACAACCCTAACTCTCTCAGCCTGTCTCCAGAGTAGAGCTGCTCCAGCTCTCGGATCATCTCCATGGCCTCCTGTGGATTGATTCCAACAGATCCTTCTGTGGGGGGGGACCCCACAACAGGACACAAGATGATCCCTCGTTCACTACTGCAAGTGCAGCAAGGAGGCAGTCCATGTGCTATTAGCCCACCCTCTTGAGATATAAGAACATACTGTCTGATCAGCACCCAGCCAGAACAATTTGGGTTTTGAACAGGGGATGTTCTCCTCCAACAGACTGCTCAGCAACTGCAGCTGGGAAGTTATTCACAGAAACTCTACACTGAGTGATTTCATAAATGTGAGGAAATAACAGTCTGCCCACAAGCCATGTGTGAGCAGAACAGGAGTCACACACCAGGAAAAAGCTTTGTGCAAATCCTCCATCTCCCTGCACCTTTCAGAGCTTTTATTCGATCTTAGATATTAGCAGGTCAGGATGTATCTGGAAACAAGACAGAAAATGTAGAAGAAACACCTGTTTTGGAAGGAGCAGAGGCCTCTGCTGGATTCAGGAGCTAGAACTGGGGGGATCGTGCATTTGGTCTGGTCTGAAAAGATGCATTTTTCTCTGACACTGAGAAGCACCAGCAAAGAAGGGCTGTTTGGCCTGCTCTGTGCATACAAACCCTGATTTTCCAAGGGCAAAAGATAACTGGGATATGGGATGTTGCAGAGACGTGAGGGGCCCAGAATTGTCCCTCTAGACCTGCCCTGGGTAGCGCCTGATCCCCTGCACTGACAGAAGATGCTACAGTAGAAGAGGGGTGGACTGAGGAGTGTCTGCAAAGTAAGTCCACTCCAGATATAGAATCCCAGACTGGATTGTGTTGGAGGGACCTTAAAGATCATCCAGTTCCCCCCCCTGCATGGGCAGGGACACCTCCCACTAGAGCAGGTTGCTCCAAGCCCCATCCAACCTGCCCAAGAACACTTCCAGGGATGGGGTTTCCACAGCTTCTCTGAGCAACCTGGGACAGACTGCCTCTCCTTAGGCTGGAGTCTGGTGTCACTTGGAAACATCCTGCCCATAACATGCTGCACAACTTTGCTGCAACAGAGGCAGCCTGCAGCCCAAGCAGCATTTCAGGTCCACCAGGACCCATCTGCTGTCCAAATGACACAGAGTCAGCAGCTGGAAAAATGTCTGTTGTTCTGGCAACAAATTATTTCAAGGTTTTGTAATGAGCCAAAATAGAGGTGGAAAAAGAAAGATGCAGTTAGTAGAAAATATATTTCTAAACTTATTTTTCTTATTAATCAGGTAGACTCACCCAAGCTCATTTGATGCCTTTGACCTAGATGCAGGCTGATTATAAAACATCCCATGTCTTTGCTCTGGTCCAGGCTGGCATCAGCAGATGCACAGTTGTATGCCAGGGATTAGGAATGACAGGAGTTGTGTTATTCACCCAGGCTGCAATGGTTGCCTTGACCTGGTCACTCCACAGCCTTCCCTTCACTTTGCTGAGCTGCCACATCTCTCATTTGGACACAGTAGGAGGGACTTCTGGAAGTCTGATGATCTTTTGTGGCTTCCAGAAAAACTGGGTCATGTTTGAATTGGCTCACAAAGGTGAGGGGCAGACAGGGTTTTCTTATGGTTAGAAATAGTCTGTGACATTTGAGAAAACATCAGGCAGCACAGTCATATCCCAGGCAAGCTGTTTGGCATGTGCCACCTTTTCTGGTGGCCTCTTGCTCTGGGTATCCCCACGCAGCTCCCCAGCCTGCCAGCAGAGTCCATGGGAGTGAAGCATCACCCACTGTTAAGAGAATATAGAGTTAGAGAGCACCAAAGAGAAAAAAATAATTCCTTTGAGCCACATAGGATGCACCCAAAGGTGTTGATGGTTCAGGCTGTTGTCATTGGGAAGCTCTTCTCTAACGTCTTGGAAAGGTAATTGCATTTGGGACAGGTTTCTTATAACTGGGAAAGGCAAACATCAGAGGCCATTCAGGAATGGCCAAATGGAGGATCTAGGGAACTACAGGTCCTCCAGCCTCACCTCAGTCTTGGGGAAGGTAGTGGAGCAAATCCTTCTTGAGTGTTTGGGGAGAGTCAGTGGTGACTGACCACGGGCAACACCAATCTGTGTCCTACAGAAAGAGTTGTCTGCAATATTTTCTAAGTCTTTTATTTGATGTGGAACAGTGAAATGTATTTTCAGCAGTAGCTAGAAATCCCTCCTTTAGCCTTCTGATTCCTTGCTGGTAACACAAGTTTAATTCTGAAGAGCAGAGTATTTCCAGAGTGTCAAAAATTGGAGGTGAATGAGAAACTTTTCCTATTCAGAAAGTAAATAAAATGGCTTTAACAACCACTGCCTATCCTTATGATTTTTACTGCTCCAAACAGAAGCTTCTTTGTGATGTCAAATAAATGTCCTCATTTATAGTCCTTGGAAATCACAAAAGAAGCAGCCAAAGCCTGGCTTAACTTGTAAGAGACACCTAAAACAGGAGCAGGCACCTGATGATACCACACCCTGTGAAGAACAGGTCTGAGGATGTTCACACCTTCCCACTGAATTGGCTCCCCAGCTGTGTTGCCCCATGAACAGGTAAAGAAACAAATGACCAGAGCATCCTTGTGTGACAAATTCTTCTCTTTCCAACCTGAAGTAAGGATTATGTATCTTGAAAAGAAGTCATTTGACCAAAAAAGAAAATAGGGGTGAGTGAAATTAAGGATGGTGTTTTCTGGTCCATGAGAAAGAGACCAGAAGATAATTTTTAAGTCTGGTATTCTGTATCTGCTTGGCTTGTGACCCCCACCTTGTCCCAAAGTGGGACAACGTGGGTAACTTGTTCAGCAGGGCCCACCTCTGATGCCACCACTACTGCAGAGGTAATCCAACCTGGGTCCTGCCATCTCTGCTGCCTTCTCCTCTGAGGAGAGGGGAGGTGGGCTGAGAGGACCCCCAGCCCTGTCTTTGCTTCCCTTGCTGCCTGTAGCCAACTTGCTTTGGGTCACACGCCAGCTGGCAGCCCCCACCTGTGTGCACAGGGGCACATGCTGGTAGAAGACACCTTAGGAGGAAGGTATACCTGAGAGGCTGGCACCATCACTGTAACCTGGAGGTTTTCCTGCCTAGATCCATCTCAGGGAGATACACTCAGTGTTTGTATGAGGGTGGAATGGCCTGAGAAAATTCTGTTTTATTTTGGTTTTGCCTTTGGCAAAAGATCCTGATGTTAATTCATTAACGTTTGCAAAATACTTTTGAGTTTCTCTGACAAGAGCCTCTATAGTAGGGCATAGAATTCAATTATTCCATTATTAACGATTGCTATCAATAATTGAAGCGTTCAATTATTAATTGTTATCATTACTGTTACTCAGACCAGACACTAACATGCACAGAACAGCTCCCAGCCTGCCTAAAAACAAAGCACCTTCAGTCCCTGCCTCCAAAACAACTTCTGCTTTGGCACACAGCTTGTGTGTGTTGGTGCACCTGACTTGTCTCCTCTCTCATCAACCAAACCCGAGCATGAACCAGAGGTCCTTCTCACACCTGCTTGGATGTGGATGGAAGAGCTGAACTCTGAGCACCTTTTCCCTGCTGGGAGAGGGATGTGGTGGTTAAACATCAAAACTGATTTGGCGACTGCAAGTTTAGGGCTTGATTCATTCTGAAGCAGAGAACTGGTTTTACAAATGTTTGAGCAGTTGGATGGCATGGAACTCCTGGAGCAAATCCAGAGGAGACTTTGAAGATGAGCTGAGGGCTGGAGCAGCTCTGCTCTGGAGACAGGCTGAGAGAGTTGGGGCTGCTCTGCCTGGAGAAGAGGAGGCTCCAGGGAGACCTTAGAGCACCTTCCAGTGCCTGAAGGGGCTCCAGGAAACCTGGGGAGAGACTTTGGACAAGGGCAGGGAGTGAGAGGACAAGGGGAATGGATTAAAACTTGAAGAGGGGAGATTTAGGTTGGACATTAGGAAGAAATTCTTTGCTGTAATGGTGATGAGACACTGGAACAGGTTGCCCATGCAGTATTTCTAGAGTTTCCACCTGCTGGTGGAAATGGACCTCTGGAGGTCTCTAGTCCATTCCTCCTCCCAGAGCAGGACAATCTCCAACAGCAGATCAGGTCAGTTATGGCTTTGTCTGGTGGATTCCAAGCACTTCCAAGGACTGTCACCTCCCCGGGTGGCCTGTTCCAGGGTTGTGTTACAGGGAAGATTTTCCTTATTAAGAAGAGAGAAAACACAGAGAAGAAAGAATGGTGTGAAAAGGCTTTCCAAACACTGGTTAGATGAATGGATGCAATCAATTGCTAGATCCTGCTGGTGCTTTTCTGTTGCCAGCTGTTCCCAGCTGTTGCCAGCTGAAACTAAAAGCTCATCTGCTCACCTTCCAGCATGGCCTAGTCAGATCTTGTCCAAACCATAAGAATATGCAGTTCCCTTGGAAATATGCAGCTCATCTGGGTGATTGGTACTGCACACATGCAAGAAGTGATGGCTTCTTCATCAGAGTCTCAGATGAAGGAACCCATTGTACATGAAAAGTCCCAGATTTAGTGATCCTGCTTTGTCTGCACCTCTTTGACTCTTCACAATATTGTCATTTATATTTATGAGATTATAGAGAGACTTAAAATGTCATAAACTTCGCAAATCCTCAGAGTAAAAAAAAACAAAACCCAACACAGGGAATGAAGCCGAATCTGGATGATGCAGGCAAGAAGAGTGAGTCCTGTTGGGCACCAAAAAAAGTGGGAAACCAGGAGAAGTCCATCTTAGCTGCAATTTGGGAGTGTATTTCTGTAAGCCTCACCCACCTGCAACACGGGGAAAACCTGCAGGGAGCTCATCATTCCCCAGAAACCTGTTCTGATCCCCCTTTAGGGTGGGGGCAAGGAGGATGGAGCCAGACTCTTTTCAGTAGTTCCCAGTCACAGGACGAGGGGCAATGGGCACAAGCTGGAACATGGGAAGTGCCATTTAAAGATGAGGAAAAACTTCTTCACTGTGAGGGTGACAGAGCCCTGGGACAGGCTGCCCAGGGGGGTTGTGGAGTCCCCTTCTCTGGAGATATTCCAAACCCACCTGGATGCAGCCCTGGGTAATGTGCTCCAGGGGATCCTGCTTTAGCAGGGGAGTTGGACTAGATGATCTTTAGAGGTCCCTTCCAACGCTGACAGTTCTGTGATTCCATGATTCAAAGAGGTCTGGGACATACAGGAGTGCCCTTTGGGTTTCCATGCATGGCACAGTGCCACTGGCAGCTCCATTTATCAGACTCTGTCCACTGCTGGCTACAGCCTCTCTTTTGCACATCGTGGTGGGTGGTGGAGGACCATGGTCCCTCCTCAGCATCGTGACCTCCCAGCAGAGCAGGTCTGCCCAGGCAAGGACCTGCCAGGGGAACTCATGATGTGGTTTTACCCTGGGGTCCCCCACCATGGAGAGAAGATACTCAAGAGGACTCACACCAGCCATGCAACAGGGTGGTCATGAGGGGTACAGTGTGTTGGCACAGCAGAACTCCCCTGGCTCATGGGTACAGCACAAGGTTTTCTTGGAGGAAAGATTGAGTTTATCAGTGCAAGTCCAAGTGCTGGAATTAAACCCAGCTATGGAGTAATCTCTCTTGGAAGCAAGCACTTGGGAAGCCCCAGGTGGTGGCCTCCTGATGTGGCAGCTGTTTGTACAGAGTGACAATGGACATTCCTCTTAATTGGATGATGTGGGGATTTCATCCCCTGCCTGATTTGCCATCAGAAACTCCTGGCCTGCTTCTTCACCAGAGCTCTCTGCGAAGACTGTTCCCAGGCCTGTCACATGCTGCCTTTCTTCTTCCCATGAATCCTTTGGCCTTTTTCCAGGTCTTCTGTTCAGACACATCAGAAAAGCCTAAGAGATGATGGGATAGATGCCACAGAGTCAGGTTTTACAAAGGACAGGAGCATTGTAGGTCTCAGGCTTGATTTCTTCATCCATTATATCCTACAAAACCATCCTCTGTGGCTTTGACTAAAAGTAGTTCCTGAAATCCCATATCTTGGAGATCAGAAGCCTTCAGTGAAATCAGCATGAGCCTGGCCACCTTCTCCTGGCTGTGTCAGAGTACCACAGCCATGCATGGAGAGCAGGAGGCAGATACAGGTCTCTATGTCTTCTGACAGCTCTTCCTACACCAGGAGCTGGGACACAGCCATTTGAAAGGTCTTAAAGGGCTTACAGACCCACGAACAAGGAGTTTCTTCGAAGATGGACTCTAGACCTAGCCAAAATCTCATCACTTGCAAAAGCTGTGTCCTGCCAGGCCTTGACCTTGCTCATCCTTTGCCTTCTGCTGGGTGCAGCAGCACAGATCCCTCCTCTGGAGCTGCAGTTTGGCACCTGAGCTCCTCAGCCAGCCCTCTGTAACCTGGGCTGAATCAGTCCCTTCAGGGCAATGACAATATTATGAACATCTCCACCCACAGTCCTTTTGGCTTGGGTTCTTCTGTCTTCCTCAGTCCCTGAAGACTGCATATTTGGACCAGTCTGTACAAAGAATTGCCCAGTTTCTGGGTCAAAACCTGTGGTAATCAGCACAAACAGCATTTCTGGCTTTGAAATCTTGGATCCAGCTGAGAGGGAAGTGACCTTTCCAGAGCAGAGCTGTGCTTTCTAAAAGCTGATGTTATGGCACAGCGACTGGAAGCATTTTGTTCTCTGCACTGCTGAGCCCTCTCACAAAGGTGTCTCTGCTGACTTTTCTCCCTCACATAGTTTATTTTCCCTACCTTAAAATAACAGCAATACTTGTAAAAGGAAAAATAAATAGATAAATAAATGAATAAATAAATAAAAGAGCTTTGCTAGTGAAGGTATGAAAGAAAGCACAATGAAGTGGTACAGCACACGCCACTTCTGTGTGCCTCACAAGACCCACAGCACTTCTGAGGTTCTTCAGCCCTTCCTTGAGGGATATGAAAGGGAGGAAGGAGGCTCCGTGTGACCTGGGAATGTTTCTTCTGTCTCCATCCGCACGTGGACAATCCTGTTATCACCTACAGCAGCTTCACATGACAGGTGATTGTGCCAAGCTGGCAGCTATATTTTGCTCACACTCAGAGATGATTTGCAGCCAAAAAAAAATATGTTAGGACACAAGAGCAAGAAAACTGTGTCAATGGCGTTTGGCTGTCACCCAAGCCCTGTAATAAACACAGCAGGCTCGGGAGCTCCCTCCCATGGTTTTGCTTGACAAACTCCCACTTGGAACAGCTGATGAAGCTCAATATTTGGACAGATGGCTGGATTCCCAAATCCGATTTTAAAATACACATTGCAGCTCTTCAGAAATTGCAGTATCCTCCTTTTCAAGGAGTTGATGCTTGGAAGACGATATTATTCCTTTTTGTTTGTTGGTTGGTTTTAGTGACAATGCTTGGTAACCTCCTCCCACCACAGGATGTGCTGGACCTGTGATTATTTCCATGCTTGATGTCCCTCCCCATGACATTTGGAAGGGCTGTGTTAGAGAGCGTTGTGCTCACAATAGGCTCTTTTTTTTTTGCTGCAATCAGGAAGGGCTCTGGTATTACAGGGTAACAAACTCTATTAGGTCCATGTTCCCATAAATTTCCAAACTATCCATTTGCCTGCATCTGCAAAGCTAGGATGGAAATCATATAAGCACAGAGTGGTTGGAATCACAGAATCATGAAAATGCCATTGGGTGATTTGCCCCGAGCAAAGTGAGCTGCACTGTATTAGTCCAAGGGCATGGAGCCATGGAGGCCATGGTTGCTTCTGCTTTCTAATGACCCCTTCTAATTAATCTTTCCTAATGGACCAGCCCAGAGAGTGTGTCTGGCACCATGGAGCCCTGGCAAGTATTCACATCTTCTCACAGGGCAGAAGTGTGGGCAGGGCTGCCAGGAGAAGCTGGAGGTGGTGGAGGGCTCAGGTCTGTCCTTGGCTCTGCTGTGGACAACCAGGGGAATTTGGCTGGGCTGTGCAGCCCCTCCACCTGCCTCCATGCAAAACCAACCAGGCACAGGGAGGCTTCTCGCCCAGCAAAGCTCTGCATGGCTTAGGCTGATTGGTCTAATTGCTATTGATTTGTTTTGTTCTGGTTTAAAGTGCTTTCAGAGACGTGGATTACCAAAACAAAAATAGAAGATATGTCATATAAATCAGAGAGCAAAGCATTCTACAGCAGAATGCACTTGCTGGGGCTGTTGGTGGGATTAAACCTCGTGCACACACATCTAGAGCCAGCCCTTTGCTCTCAGAGGGGATGGGAGACTCACAAATCATATGTTGCAGCCTGGATCTCACTGGGGGTGAAGGTTTTTGCTCTGTTAGCATGAAAAGCCTGCACTGCAAGTCTTGTAGGAGTGTAAACAGCATGCAAGCTTTTTTTTTTATTATTATTCTCAAGGAAGATATTTATTAAGCTCCTTCTTTGATCACACAGAGAGCCACAAGACCTACATCTATGGCTGTGCAAGTACAACTACTAACTGTTTCATTCCAGCAACCAGAACAGGTTGGTTTAGTGACAATGATTTATGAACAGCTCTCTTCTTTGAGGCTATGGTGTTAATTAATTGCTTCTGGAGTAGTTGGAGAAAAAAATATTTACTTATGCAACACTCAAACACTAAATATTTTCTGCCTTTCACCAATATTTCTAATATGTGTCCACAGAACAATAGATCAGCCAAACGAAGCAGCTGCAGAAGAGGCAGATCAGAAATACTTCTGAAATAGTAAATTATTTAGATTAATTAATGAGTAATGACTGTGAATGCATTTTGCAGATAATTGGACTACTACAGTGCCAGAACTTTCAGCTGTTGCTGCACCAGTCAGTTTTTATGCCTTCAGCAGAGACACAATCCTTACAGGCATCACAGGGAGAGCAGCTTCACAGAAACTTCCAGGTTTCCCTCCCAGAGCTGCTGCTGCCTGCCAGGAAACCTTGAGAAACAGCAACAGTGCCTCTGTGGACTAGCAGAGGCTGGTATTTAAATTGGTTCCAGGGAAATAAAATGCATGTAAGTATCTAACAGAGTAGGTGAGCATCTGTTGGGATTGATTCTGTAAATGCCTAGGAATCTAAACCCAGATTCTTATTTGTATTCAGGCACCTTCGTCCCACAAAATTACCAGGGATTATGTGCATTTAAAAATCCTACTGGGTGCTTATTTGCATCTTTATGTGCCTAACTACATAGCAGCCAAGTCTAAAGGACTCTGAGAGGAATCCACTGGTCTCTGCTTGCTCTGCAATTTGGGGCAGGTTCATGTATTCAGTGACACTCTGCTCCTCATTGCTTGTCTATACAGAATTCCAGAGGTCATTACCCACACAGGACCCTTTTCTGCCAACCACCATCATTACCCATTTTTTTTTATGTCCATCCACCTTTTGCTGGAAACTCCCCTGAGCTTCCCAGCTGTACTGAAACATCCCTGGAAAGCTCTAATTAATATCACCAGACTACTGCAAGTCGTGGCTGACACATGAACATCCACATGTTTGCATTTTGAGGAGTATGTGTGTGTGCTGGAAGGGAGGGGTGTGTCAGGTGGAGTATTTGTTTATAATGAGTGCTAAAAATGGACAAGTAGTACTCTACAGTTTTTTTAAATGTTTGATTTCTGTTCTTCACATGCCATACCAACAGCAGTGAAAATACATGGAGCATGTTGCATGCAGCTAGGAAACAACACCTCCTGGCTTTGTTCTGCACTGCTGATGTCTTGCTTTCTTGGCAGTTATTGGTTAGGAGTGAGAAAGATCTGATGTTGAAATGTGCTGTCCCCATGTGCTTAAAATGGGTGGATTTCTTAGGCCCCTACATAAATGTCTTCTCTGGTGGGGGGAGACTACTGACTGATCAACCATTGCACTTCCTAGAACTGCAAACTGAACAGATAAACTAGTGTGACCATTTTGGAAATTTAACATAGAATCATAGAATGGTTTGGGTTGGAAGGGACTTTAAAGATCATCTAGATCCAACCCCCCTGAATTGGCAGGGACACCTCCCACTTGACCAGGTTGTGCAGAGCTCCTTCCAACCTGCCCAGGATTGCTTCCAGCCCTGGCTTTGGTGTAACGTGGCTCATAGTCATACCACTGAACTCTACAAAAAAAAGGTAGTTGGATCCAAAGATCTCTATGGGAATAGTCCCTGCTTCACATCAACCCCTGAGCCAGCCCTGAGAGTCCTGGTTAGCACAGCTCAAAACTGTGCCACCAATCAGATGGTGTGGGCACTTCCCAGGCAGTCCTTAGCCATTCCCTGCCTTCAATGAGCTTCTTAGTCTGGATACAGGCTCAAGTTCCACAAGACAGGCTGTAGTGACTGGGTTTGAGCTGATGGAAGCCCATGGGGCAGCCCAGGAAGCTGGAGCAGAGTCCTCCAGCTCCCTCCTTCACTCTGCCTCCCCAAGACCCAGGAGGAATGCATGCCAGAGAGATGTGGTGAGGCTCTTTACACCAAGGCAGCCTCAGCTTTGCTGCATGCACAAAGTATTGTCCTTCACAAAGGGACTGAAAGAAAAAAAAATTAAAATTATTCTGCTTTTAAAAGTTTAAGAAGTAAAATCTTACCTGCAGGACCTTCCTATGACTCCACCCCAGCCCAGGAAGATCTGCAAAGGACAGGGGAGCAGTGAGATCAGACCAAAGCTGTTTCTGGAAGCACATATGACATTGGAGTGTCATTCCAGAGCAGAACACAAAGCTGTATATCAAGGTCTCTTTGCTTCTTGCACAGGAGCTGAGAGAGGGAGGGTGGCATAACATTTCAGACCCTCAGCAATATCTTCCCCCCTCCCCCCCCAGCAGGCAGGGAGGAATTTTATAAATTATGCAGGTTTCATGGACACCTGATACTCTTAAAGGAATGAAAACAGTTGAAAAACCATGCTGAAAGTGTCTTCCTGGGCTGAAGTGGGGCATTAACCCCTGTGAGGCTTGAACCAGGGATGAGAAGCAGAAATATAAGAAAATGAGGTGCCAACTTATTTGACTATCCCCCTGGGGCTAGAGAACCCCTGAAAGAAGGTCCTTGTCCCCTTTTCCTCTAGTAAGAGACCTTGGGAACCTGCCATGAAGTCTCAGAGGACTAAGTGGTCTGTTGTTGCTCTCAGTCAAGGGGCAGGTTTGGTGTGGAGTGACATTTCACTGAAGCCTTGGCTGTTCCTGGGGTGCCCCACGCTCTAGTCTCAGCTCTCTGGAGTAACTCCAGGGTTTAATCTCTTAGGTTGTTCCAAGAAGTTGATTAGGATCAAGCCCTTGGGGAGACTTGCAGCAAAACCATCTCTTCCACTGTAGACAGAAGACCTTCTGGAGGTGGAGGTGGTGCCACTCTGCCAAGCAAAGCAGCAATGCCAAGGTCCTGTGTGGAGAAGGATTATGAGCAGCAGCACCAGCAAAGCAGTAGGCACAAAGTTCTGCCTGATGGGAAAAACCCCATGCTCAATGTCCATGAAGATATCTAAGCTGTAAGCCTGATCTCCCATGAATGCCAGGGTGAGTGAGAAGCTTGAAGGCTACTGGGTCAGTTCTCATTGAAAGCTGTCACCCCTTCAGGCCATCTCAAATAGTCACTATCTCCCTTCCCTCATAAGCAGGTCTCCAGAGAGCCATACACTGTGTGTGCTGCCCTCAGCCACTGCCCCATCCTGCTGAAGGACACAGATTCTCTTCAGTTCTTGAACAGCAGAGGTAGATGGGCAAGAAAGCCAGAACAGTCAGCCCCAAAGCTGGGTTCATGCCTGAGCAGCACGGGTGAGCACCCAGAGCCCTGGGCCTTGGCCCTGGACTCACTCCTGGCAGGTGATTGCTGTTCCATCTATGTTTTCTCTTAGCTCCAAAATGATGTTCCTCAGGCTGTGGGGCCCACACTGCCCGTGCTGAGTGCCTGACTGCTGCCACCAGTGCACTTGGTTGATGAGAGGTGTCTTTGCTGGCAGGCACAAATCTGGGATAACCCAAAGTCTGTCTGAGCATTGGGTGGCTCATTGCATCCATGGAACCACGGAAGTCTTCCAAGCTGAGATGTTCTCAGAAGAGCCTATCTATGGAAAGAGCCTGATCTAATGGAGAAAAAAACAAAGCCAGACAAAAAAGTTGAATAGTCTTTCCCAGAATTGTTTTGGGTTTATGCCTCCTTGGCTTCGTCTGACCCAAACAGAGGCATAAAACCCCATCCAAAGCCAGGGTGTCAATCTGGGGAACATCCTCCATAGGCTGCAATTAATTAAAGCAAAAGGAAGAATACACCAGGTCTGGCTTAATGACCTTACATATGAAATACCAAGAAATGGAAGCTCATAGAAATGGAAAAGACTGAAGATTTGGAAGAAGATTTCTGTAGAGTCCAAAGGCAGCCGTGTCTGTGTGGCAATAAAGAAGCATCACCCTCTCAAGAAGATACCATTCAAATGGTTAAATTTTGAAGTTAAATGCTATGATAAATAAAATATTACTGAAAACTGCTTGACTGCAGGAAGAGCTGTGGATTAGCATAGCTTGAAATGAGATGCCAGTCTACGTGTGGGTGTGGAGAGGGGGTTGTGCACAGTGTGCCTGGCAAATTCTTTGGATCCTGAAAGCAGTTATAAGAGAAAGGCTTATAGGGAACCTTCAAGACTTAGTAAATCTCTCCTAGCTGGACATGCATTGGATGCTGAATTCAGCACCCATCTAATATAGTTGTATGCTTTGAAGTCTGAAGGCAAGATCCAGCCCTGCTGCCTCCTTAACCTGGAGGCACCTTTCAGTGGGGTTAAGCCTTTGAGCCTGGCAGCCCCCTGGCCTGGGGTGCAGGAGCAGTAATCTGCAGTCCCTTTCCCACAGGGTGAGTCCTGTGGCAGCTCAGGGGCTTGTGGCAGCAGTAGAGTCACCCGGGCATGTTCACTTCATCTTGCCCCAAAGCAGGGTGACCACACTAGCTGGTTGGTGCCTCCTCTGCAGTGCTTCACAGTCACATCTTCAGCAGCATCCTCTGCCACATCCCCACCAAAGACCTTGAACAGGTACTGGTGTAACAGGGTGAATAATAGACGGGCAGGGGTCCAGAGCCTTCTTCTTGCTGGGATCTCCTAAGGGACACTGGAAGGAGCTGGTGGGATTGACACTCACAGTGGGGGAAGATCAAGTAAGCCAGAAACCCTGCTTTTCACAAGCAGACCCCCATGGTACGTACCTTTAAGCTCATATATTTCACTTCATTTATGGGACAAACCAAGAGCTGAAACACTATCTGTAACCCTTGCTCTGTTGAGGAGAAGTAAGTGACTCATTAGAGGGGATTATAGCCAGTGAAATTTAAGGTAGCTCATTAAAGCAGGATCGTTTTTGTTTGCAGTTTGCACCTCTAAACCTCTGCTGCACAAGCTGTTTCCCCTGCAGAGCCGCATGGTATTGCCAACATCACAGGAGCCCTGTCCCTTTCAAACTGCTCAGAGACATGTGTGGGGAAGCTTTGGTGGTTGCTGCTTTTTTTTCTTCCCCCCCCAGCTTAGTGACAAGATAGCCCAGCCTGTGCAACTTGAAAGAGCCTTTTCTTCTTTCATACCTTTGCATCCAGAAATAATGAGTGTCACCGATGGTTGGAGAATGCAGCGGGTGGGAAGGTCAGTGGAGGGCAGTCCACACAGGAATGCAAAAAAAAAAATGATGTGGCTGAGGTAGATATCCACAGATATTGAGAGGTGGAAGGTCTCCTTGGAAAGTCCTCTGCCATAGGGGTCTTCAAGCCTTGGGTTAAGGGAAGGCCAAGGGAGAAACAAAGAGAAAAAAGGGATCACAGTTGAGAAAGTGAACTGAGGGTCTCTCATGTGAGAGGAAACAGAAAGGACTGAGCTGGTACTTCAGGAGCTAGGGTCTTGAAAGACATCCTCTTGAGAAAGGCACCAGATCCCTCAGCCCTGGGGAGTGAGGGCTGGGCAGTGAGGAGACCCATGCCACGCACCCAGCAGTGATGCCAGAAGTTTGGCAGCACAGTGTGAGGGACACAAGGATCTCAACTGTGTATCAGCAGCTTGCCAGCCTGAGCACAGGTGATGGACAGAGGTGTTCATAGGGTTTCCTAGCCCCAAACTGACACTTGGTTGGAACGATGAGTTGCCTGTGGGACTTACTTGGGAAGCCTTCTATGTTGGAGCATAACTTTCAGAGCACTGCTGAAGTTGGAATTCACAAGCTCCGTGGCCTGACTGAGCACAAGGCCAATGGGACAGACTTCTACCTGCAAGGAGCTGTCTCTGAGCTACACCCATCCCATGCAGAGTGAGTGAAGGAGGTTTGGAACCACTGCAGCAGCAGGGATGCCAAAAGGGAGCAGTCAATCCCCACTGCCTGAAGAAGCCCACAGAGACACGGGCAAGCGCGGCTGAACGAGATCATTCTGCTCCATTGTTAGCACAGGGAGTCCTTCCTCAGGAAATGACACCTTGAGCAACTGAAAGAAGAAAAATACAACCTCTCTGCCCATTTTGCAGTGTGATCTCTTGCTGAATCCCCACAACAAAATGGTTAGCACTTTCCAAGTGGACTTGCTGGGGCTGGTCCAAGATGTCACTCTGCTCTACTCGCTCCCCTTTCCCAGGGGAGCTGAAAAAAGCAGCTGCTTGCAAGCCAGGAAACTTTCAGCTTTTTTTGGATCTCCTTGAAGGTTTGGAGCTTTGTGCTAGCTGGGGAATGCAGGTGCTAAAGCAATTAGGAGTCCACGTATTTTCCTGAAGCCACTGAACATCCCAATCATACCTTGCTGACAAAGGCTTTATTCACCATCACATCTGTTCTCTCCATTTACAGGAGCTCCTTTTAAACTTACACATGTACTTGGCTAGTTCCTCTCAGAAATCTGCCTGTCTCACTTCCAGCCTCATGACTGTCCAATTACTTCCATTCCTGCCTTTGCCCTACACCATCCTATTGATTTATACCCTCTGAGGGTGGTTTTATCCAGTCCCCTAATGTGGAAGGCCCTGTCAGTGACAGCAGCAAGTTATCAAAGCCAAAAGGGTCTTGGAACACAAGAGTGGGGCTGCCCAGTGTTTTCTGTCTCCACAGTGTATGGCCACATCCAAACTGAGAGAAGACCAGTGTGGGAACTGTGTGGTAAGCACCCTAAAGAAACTGATAGCAATGGTACATCAGGAGAAGTGACTGCCACGGGGGCCTTCAGTCTAGATGGGGCCAACAGGGACATTGGTGTAAGCTCTGACCTGCCCAAGGACTGTGGAGCAACTTAGCACAGGAGAGCAAAGCTGGGGTTGGAAGGACAGCAGCTCCATCTGTTGTGTGGGCACCTCCTCAACCACAACACGTTGCACCAGGGCAGCATCAGAGCAGAGGAGCAGAGCCTGCTACACGGGGGTAGCTACAGAGTGGGGCTGGAAGGCTCCTAAAATCCCAGTGGTGGGTCCTGAGCAATCAGGAAGCAGCAGCTGCCAAAAAATCCCATGTGCAAAGCTGGACTAGGGTGTTAGGACACATTGATGTTTGTGCTGGGCTTGGGTCATCTAGAGAATATAAGTAGTGGCAAAAATCTGTATTCTGCACTTGGCATTCCCTGTGCTGGGCATTCCCTGTCTGCATAGACTGAGCATCAATCACCCAAGTCCTGCCCTGTGTCCAGTTTTCAAATAGTGTGGCTTCTGCTGAGTGACATTTATTGAGGTGTTGCTCCAGCCCCTACAGTGGGAGCATTCAGGACAGGAGGTGGTCTGGAGAAGCTGCTTTTTAGAAGTAGCTAAAGGCACCATCAAGTCTGGATTTGGCATTTCTAGTGTTTGTCCAAAAAAAAAAAAAAAAAATCAAACAAACCACAAAAACCCCCACATAAACACCTGCTGGAGCTGCTTTTCAGGCACATGGGAAGAACAAATACATCCTTTCCAATGTCCTTGCCCAGATTTTTTGGGTGAATGAAGTGTAAGGGAGTATTTTCAGAGGAGAGAGTGCCAGCTCTGGGAGGATGCTACTGAAGATTGAAGCAGGAGGTACAGGCAAGAAATGGAGAATTGACTCAGGCAACCCTCTTCTAACAGTTGCTGTGTTTGAAAATTAAGCCCCTTGGCACTGCAGAATGATTCAGAACTCAAGGTTAAGCACTCAGGGTGTGAATTAGGTCCCTCTGGAGGACAATTCAAAACCCATATCCCAAAGACAGGAAAGTGAGAGCTAGCCAACAATTTATGACACACATTTATGTTTCTTACCAGCACCCACAGTCTCTTCTGAGGACAGTCAACCAAAATGACACCAATTAGTCCAAGTAGCATCAGTAACATTTCCAGGAATATGAGTGAAAGAACCATGATGTGAAACGTCCAAACATTGCCAGGCTGTGCTGTTAACCTCCCCTGATGGAGGTTTCCATCCCAAGATGCAAAAATAGTCACTCCTTAGTGCTCCTTTTACCTAATGCCTGAAAGCCCCATGATGGACAGTGCACTGATTTAGACCTTGTGGGCCCACAGAAAGTGCTTTGGGATGGATCAGTTAGTTAATCACACATTTGGGAAAGACATCTCTCTTCTCCAAGAGAATGGATGCTGGACAGTAATTGAGAGTAAATGGAGACCCCCAAGGCAGAATCCAAAGAGTAATGGGTCTGGTCTATGTATTGTTTGCAGAGGACCAGACCATTTGTTCCCATAATGCTCTGTTAGTTCAAATTCAACTCCATCTCCATATGCATAAGCTCTAAAGGAATTAGTTTGCGAAGGAGAAAGACAGTTTTATTTATGTGCTGAACTCATGTCTGGATGATTTTCCTCAGGTTTCTGTCACTGGCATCTGCAGCTTTTGTCAATGCAAATCCAAGGGACAGGGCTGCATGATAAGACTGCTCAGGTACCCTTTGGATGTTGTTCATTTCCATCATAAAGATCAGATTTCATTTACCTGTTACGTTTCATCTCCAGCCTCACCTTAGTGACTGGGCACAACATGAAATCTTTCCCCAGTGCCAAGCAGTTTGCAGAGTTGTTCCAGGTGGTTTTTCAAGATTAAGCAGAAGGAAATGAAAACAGAATCCAAACAGGACTACAGGAAACCGAGTATAAGACTCCTCAGATTTTGTTGGTCACCAATTCACTGTTGCTTGTCAAGGTCAAGGCTGAGGCAGGTCAAACTAGCTGAAGGAAATCTACTGTTTAGTTCATCAGGATTTTTAGCTATGTGGTGCAAGTGGTTCTGGGATGAGACTCTGATGTACCCAGGAGCTGAGAATCTCCTGAGTTCCTGTAGAGATCTGAAAGTCCATCCTCTGCTTGGGTTGCATAGGCAGTTTCTTTCCTAAACATCATTGTCTACAGTTTTCTGTCCTGTTGTGTTGCTCATGATGCCGGGTATGCCTGTCCAAATTCCAACTCTACCTGAGATACCCAAGTCAATTTCTTTCTCAGTGGAGCCATGGAATTCAGTGGGCATGACAAGGAACAGGTCTGGGCCTTTTTAGAAACAACCAGCCAGCCAAAAAAAGGAGATGGATGAGTGTGGGAGTGGAGCTTTATCTCCAAAATACCTCTTCCTCTGCCTTATTTAGTGGGATGTGGCTAGTTCCCTCAGGAAGGGTTTAGATCTTCCATGAGGGACTTCAAGAATCTTACTTTTCCAAAATGGCCCTGCAGCACCCATAGCTGCCAGTGTTACAGAGCTTTTGCATCACCCCACAGACCTATGGACCTTTCACTCCCCACCTCAACTGCATTGTTTGGTCAGTACCTTCCAAATCAATGTTTTCTTCTCACATGGCACTTCAGGTGAACACCTAGAGCTGCCACAGGGTTTGTCAAAGCAAGAAGAGCACAGGGTGTCCCACACTGCTGCCAGGAGCTCAGCCATGGCAGGAGGTCCTGCCCAAGGGCTGCCCTTGACCTGTCCTTCCCTGTCACAGCTAAATAATAACCAGGCAGACCCTTCTGCAGGGAAGAAGTACAAGCAGTTCATCTGTGCCCAGATCTGCTTTGAGCTGTGAGAATCCTGGAGACCTGGGCATGCTGCTGCTTATTAGCCTTTGATTTGCAATGTTGTAGTTCAGGCCAAAGGTAGGGAATTCCCAAAGATGCTGCAGTCCTCTAAAACCAGGAGATATGAGAATCCTGAGAGTGAGAAAGACAAAAAAGTTCTCCCAGTGCCAGGGCAGTAGTAGTCCAGTTTAGGGACAGTCCAGACTTACCCATTCTGGATCAAAAGGGATAAGTTTAAGGGGTAATGGATTAAAACTGGAGGAGGGGAGATTTAGGTTAAACATTAGGAAGAAATTCTTTAGTGTGAGGGTGGTGAGACACTGGCCCAGGTTGCCCAGGGAAGTTGTGGAAGCCTCATCCCTGGAAGTGTTCAAGGGCAGGTTGGATGGGGCTTGGAGCAACCTGGGCTAGTGGAGAGGTGTCCCTGCCCATGCAGGGGGTTAGGATTGGATGATCTTTAAGGTCCCTTCCAACTGAAAACATTCTGTAATTCTAAGTTTCACAGGACAGTTCTGACATGGGGTGGGCTGCACCACTCTCCCTTCAGATCCTGGCAGTTCCCTGGGACCTGCTGCCTCACTCAGAGATGCAAAGTTAGGGGAGCTGGTTTCCCTCTGCTCCCCCCAGCCACCCTGCCTGGAACCAATCAATCTGACAACTCATTTGTAGCCTTGGATCGTGGATGTGTTCACTTCAGTGAGCTTTAAAAATTTTTTTCATGCATTCAGTTCCCTGTAAGTAGTGTCTTTTAATTTCTCATGAATAATTATTAGTCTATAACTCCAATCAGTTCTTCAGATCCTGCACCTCATCAGGAAGTTAATTACATTTAGTTAGCAACTGCAACAAAAGATGTGCTTCTTGTTGACTCTGCACCAAATCCTCATTTCTTCTCCTGATGGGACTTGTCTTATCTCACTGGGAAGAGTCTTGGCTATCGTTTATTTACAAGGCTGTCTGTTTTTCAAAGAAATACTGAAGTGGCCTGACAGGAAGAAATCTGAGGAAATTAGGAGAGGGGACTTGCTGATGGTTAAAAAACAAGCTGATATTTCCAGTAATAAGTGTCAACTCAAACAATGAGAGGTCAGATCATCTTATTATAGTGCCTGAAAGGCCTACTTCTCAACCTGCTCACCTCCCTGTATTCTTCAGTTATTCAATGTCTGGTTGTGGAACTACTTTTCATTTTCTAATTTGCACGGGGAACCAGGTTCTTGAGCCAGCTGCATGCAGTTGCCTCCTGGCTTTGCTACACCAGCTCCTGAGCTACCACATGGTCCCTCCTGGCTAAGGTTCCTCCCTGAGTACCAGCAACACCTGCAGGAACTGCTCCAGGCCCCTTTCCAGCCCCTGGTGAGCAGGCTCTTCTGGCACCCTGAATGTGCCTCTGTATCTCCACAAACTGGGGAGAAAACCTTGGCAGCTCCTTTGTCAACATGGGTCACATACATGTAGTCTTGAGCAGTTAAAGCCACTGTGCTCTGTCTCCTCTCTGACAGCTCTCTTCTGCCATGGCTGGGACCAGGCACTGCAGAGAAAGAGGCAAAAATTGCAGTGGTACCCAACAACACACCAAACAGCTTAGAAGGGAAGATTCATTTCAATCCCTTTCATTCCCTCAGGTCTATTATGCCCTTCATAGGATTAGCTTCAACAGTATCTCCTGGTGGTGAGTTCCTCAGATAACTTCCCAAAGTTTGTCCCTATGATGACTCATACTTCTCCAGTAAATCTGCATTTTCTGGCATTCCCACAGGACATAGCTAAAGTTGCTGATCTCCTACAGGTCTCTGCTTTCCTGTTGGGAACTGCTCCTCCTAAAGAGCTTTGGGGGCAGTTCAGAGTTACCAGCTCTCTGCAGTGTTTTTTTTTCCCTTTAGCTAAGGATTCAGTTATTCTCAGCATAATCTCCATCTTCATTTAGTCCTGAAGCTTCTGTAATTGTGGCTTTTGGCTCGTAATGTTGCTAATTCTGATCTCTCTCTTATTTTCACCTCATGCAAGGCAGTGTTGCTGGTGCTGTAACCAAAGGTGCTGTCTTCATCTGCCTCTTGGCATCACACTGTGTCTTATAAACTCTTCCCTGGCATCCCTGAGCATTGCAGCTGTCATAGGTGGCTTAGAGATGCACTGTCACAGGGAAAAGGTGTTTTGTTGAAGTGTGTGAAATGCTTCTTTCCCTCAGATCAGTATTTTGAGACCTGTTATGATTATTACAGAGCCCGAATTGCATTAGCAATAAAGCCATCCAGCCTTCCCTGGGGTTATCCTCCAAGTAGGAAAGTTTCACTTGGTTACAATGACCTGTCTGTACTTCTGATGTTAACAGCAGTTGAAAAGCAGAGGACTCGTTTTTCTGATGGTTTTATGGACCATCTTTTCCAGGAAGGAGACCTGTGTCACATTTCCACACAGAGTTATTGGACTGTTTGGTCTACAGTGTCCACTCTCTGCATATTCTGGTCTTGGAAGCTGGAGTTAAGCCAAGAGATCAACTCGTCAAACAAGGGAAATCTGCACTGCAGGCTAGGACTTCAGGACCCTCAGGTGTTTTTAGAATTTTCCTTCTTTAGAGGAGCAGTGCTTAATACACCCATTGCTGGAGGTGATTGCATCTGAAGAAGCCCACTGAGGAGCCAGCCCGAGGAGCAGCCCTGGCCTTGCCCACTCTGTGGGGCTGGAAGTGCTGCAGGAGGGACCTGGTTGGTCATGAGCCCCAGGGCTGGGTGCCAGGAGGGCACGTCTCACCCTGGCTCTGCCCTGCAAGGTGGCTTTGGGGGCACCTCTCATGCCATCTGTATCTGCTTCACTGCTCAGCCTCTGAGGTGGGCTGAGGTGTGTCAAACGCAGAGCAGAGCTGCCTCAGACCTGGGTTTTTGCTGTGGTCACACTCTTTTTATGGTTCACACCCTCTAAAATGCTTTGTGTGGTTTGGGAAAAGGGCTTGGTTGAAATCCCCTGGTTTTTTCTCCTCAGCCTTCCTTGCCTCACTGTCCCCAGCAGGACTGGGCATGGTCTCAGCCTCTGCCCAAGTCCTGCTCTCCACACCCAGGAGACAGAGTCTGGGCACCGATCACATAACCCTGGCAGCCTTTTTTGGAAACTGCCAATACCAAACATCTTCAGGTATCTTTCTGCTTTGAGTTTTGGCAGCCTCATTGCTGTTCCTGCCTGCCACAGCAGGTTCACCTGAGAATCTGCAGGGCTTTGCTGCCAAACCCAGCTGTTCTTCCCTTCCAGTTTCCTCCAGCCTCTTTCGGTTTGTTTATAAGAATTCTTTACGTCTTTCACGTTCATTAGCAGTTTGCCATCTGCTGTCTTAATAAAGTAATAAATGAGTGTTGTGGTGAGTTTCTTGACAGGGTTGAAAGCTTCATTTACATAAGTATTTTCATCCATCTTTTCTAATTCTGCTCACTTTCATCTGCAATGTGTTCTAATTCTTTATGTTTCCATATGTCTCTTCTCAAGCACTGTGACAACACTGAGACAGGTGCTTGTAAAAAAACACCATTGTGAGACCCCTGGTCTCTCTGTCCTCAAGGTCTTTCAGAGGAAAACTGCTTAGAACAGTAAGAGACATCTTCCCACCACCTCTGCATCTTCCCAGGCCCTGTACTCTAGACCCTGCTGCTCAGCCTCAGTAGGGTTTACTTGGGTTCATGGGACACTAAAGCAGGGCAGTGCCAGAGGCCTTGCTCCCTGGCTAATATTTAGATCAGGTATGTACAAAAAAAAAATAACCATTTTAACAGCTATTGTCTTTTTCCTCCGTGTGGGCTGAGGCAGCTGGGAAGATTGATCCTATTTCACAGCACCTCTGAAGGAGTTAAAGACACCAGCAGAGGCTGTGAGGTTCTTTCCCTCCTAGCTTTCTTTCTGCTTATCAATTATTTCTCTATTGCCAGAGCAGCAGTGGCTAATGATGGGCTGGAGTGTTTTGACATTCATCACAAGGCTCCTCAAAGCCCTTCACTGAGACAGAAATTACTTCTTGCAGGCAGATTTAGCATCAGGTGCATGAGGAAAGTGTGAGGATCAACTGCAGCTTCCAAAACTGCAGATAATGATGTTTCACATCATTATCAGGTTAAAGGGCACTGCCCAGGGAATGGTCCTCCCCTGCATTCCTGTGTTAGAGGCTGTTTTCCCCCTCTAAAGGTAAGAAGATCTTTTCTCCCTAACTTTGGGGTGGCTTTGCCAACAGAATGCATGTCTGCTGAGGAGCAGCTGAAGGACCTGGGGATGTTCAGCCTGGAGCAAAGGAGGCTGAGGGGAGACCTTCTGGCTCTGCAACTGCCTGAGAGGAGGTTGGAGCCAGGGGGGTCTGTCTCTGGTCCCAATTAACAGGTGAGAGGACAAGAGGAAATGGCCTCATTTTGCACCAGGGGAGGTTTAGGCTGGGTCTAAGAGGAAACTTCTTCAGTGGAAGGGTTATTAAACACTGGCACAGGCTGCCCAGGGGGGTGGCCAAATCCCCATCCCTGGAGGTGATTACAATACGTGTAGATGTGGTGCTGAGGGACATGGTTTAAACACTGGACTCAGGAGAGTTAGGTTAGTGATTGGTAGAGTTGGTTTAATGTTTGGATTCAATGATCTTACAGGTCTTTTCCAACCAGAATGATTCAGTGATTCAATCACACCCCCCTCTCTGCTCCAGCCACCGCTCGCCTGCAGGCGGTTGTCTCTTGTAGTCCAAGGCCCATCTGCACACCCTTGTTTGCTCCATGAACTAGGTGTGAGTTGGCAGCAACATCTTTCACAAGGGTGATAGTGTCTAGAAGGACAGGCAGGCATGTGAGCATCCTTTCATCACACTCTGAGGGCGAGTTCCAGGTGATGGGAATGGCCTGGGGTCCCACCCTGGGTGTGAGAGACAGACAATGGGTCACCTTACATACATATGTCCCTGCCTAAACTGGATTAAAAACAGTCCCCATGGCCTGAGAAACCATCTGCATGGCTCAAGAAAGCATCTGCATGGTCCACAGAGCAAACTCTAGCCTTCAGATGATTTAGGAACTCGGCCACAGAAGCTCTGTGTGATATTAACCACAGTTTTCTTAGTGAAAAAAGCTCTCACAGATCAGACAGGCTCAGGTAGGGGGTGAAGAGCAGAATGTGAGACAGACAGCTGGGTTATTTTTTGGGTTGGTTTTGTGGTGTGGTTTGTTGTTGTTGTTGTTTTTCCCCCTGCCAAATAGTTGATGTGCTTAAAAAATGCAGTTTCAGAACTTTTTGTGAATCAGTAAATAGTTTCAGCTGGGGGAAAAAAAAAAGAAAGAAAAAGAGATGAAACAACCCAAGTGAAAGGCAAATACTTTCATTCTGACTTTTTCCAGACTCACAATTTTTTTAAAATCTGGCTATAAATTATCATTGTGGGAAAGAAAAAAAACAACCGAGGTTAATTGCAATGAAGTGAGGAGGTGGGTTTTTTTTGTTGAGGGTTTGTTTTTTTTTTCCTTTCTTTCTTTTCTGCTGTTGCTGTTTGTCCTTTGATTTTTTGTGGGGAAAAGGGCAAGTGATTTACATCTCTTGAGCTACTAAAGGTAACTGTTGTCTTGGTGACTGATAAAAAAATGTTTGCTTAGAAGGTCTTCATGGATAGAGTGAAGAGAACAGGCTGTTTTGGCTGTGCCCTGAGCTAAGCCCTCTTTCTGTGGGGGGATGTAAAAGATGTTAGACTGCACTGCAGGACTCCAACCTGCTGATGTCCTGCCTCCTGCCAGGGTGTTTTGCAGGCTGCAGCACACTAATGTGACAGTGTGGCTCTGTACTTGGCAGGACAAGGGCAGGCAAGGAGACCAGCTTTGCACCTCCAGCATTGTAAGCTCATCATCAGGGTTGGTCTGAGCGCCCCAGTGCCCCCCAGGACCCCCCTCCACACTGCTGAGTGCCTGCTGACCCACTTTCCCCAGCAATATGATGGAGAGCACTTGGCTTCAGGCAATAATCTCCACTTCTGAAGCAAAACATTTCCCACAGCAGTGAGGAAAAAATCATGTTCAGTGCATTAAGCACTCATAGGTCTCTGTGACACCATCCTGCTGTAATTCATCCCTCCCTCTTGCAGGCAGGAGCTGACACCCTTCTCCAAAATTCAGTTACTTGCTCTGTGCTGGGAGGCACAGTCACCTCTGCTCCCCTCCATCTCTCAAGCCTCTTTTAACCTAATGACAACCCTGCTAACAGCCAAAATCAATATGATCTCTGTGGCTCAATCTAATCACAGTTATAAAGCCAAAGAACCAACAGTGCTGTACAAGCTTCAGTGTGAAGCAATTTTTTTGTTTAACTCCAGAGGCAGCAGGAATGTTTGGACGTATTTCAGATAGCTGGAAAGGGAGCAGAGTCCCCAGAGACCCCAATGCCTTCTTTTCACTGGGAGGAGCAGAAAGGAAGCCAGTGAGAAGCAAGGGCAGTGCTTGGCACATGCCACCATTGCCTCTGGGCAACTGGAGGATCTCTGCCTGCTGGGGAGGACAGGCAGGCAGCCTCCTGCCCACAGTGAGTTCCTAGAGGACACTGCAAGTGTTGATGGCACCACCTCCCCATCTTTAACTTCATCCAAAAGTGCTCTCAAGGAGATGTAGGATGCAGAAGGTTGAACACGGCTCAACATTGTCCATCACTGGGTCAGTCAGGACTTTGTCTCTGTGGAGCCTCTGTGAAGGAGTGAATTCTGAAAGAAATATTTGAAGGGTTTTTTTGGGGGGCAAGGAATTCAGGACAAGCCACTCTGAAGCTGTGTGGAGGTACCTGGCAGCAAATGTCACCAGGAAAGCCAGTGCAAGGAAGCTGAAAGAGGTAGAAGAGGTTCCCACCAACTGAGAGCTGTTCTGGGAGCTGCAGGGACTTTGGGCTAGTCTGAGCAGGGCCAGGAGCCCATCCCAGTGTCACAGTTTGACTCAGACTCGATAAATAAACCAGAGACAACAATGCTCTCGATCCCCTCCCCCTCCCACCCAGGTAGGGAAGGAGGGAGAGAATTAGGAGAGAGACTTTGCTGGATTGAAAACTAAACTAGACAGCTTTAATTATATGTACAATTCTATACAAGTATGTTCAGGAATGTGCAAAAGCCTCTTGCCTCCCCCCATCCCCAGCAGCTCTCCCGGCATCTCCTGAGCTGTGAGCAGCCCTGAAATGTCTCAGCCCACAGGCAGGAGATAAGGAGAGCAGACAGGGGCTGAGGGGAGAGTTGTGAGGTGCCTGAGCCTGGGGGTTGATGGTGATGGATGGATGGAGTCCTCCCCGGACACCAGCCATGGACAGAAGAGAAGGGAAGAAGCAGCAGGAAGGAAGTTGTCTTCTGTGATCTCTGACCTTCCTCAGAGCTTACGTAGATCTATGGAATGGAATCCCTTTGGTCAGTTCTGCTGTCTGTCTAGTCCAGCTGCCCACGGGGGGGGTCATAGATACAATTCTCCTGCCCCGGTAGCCTCTGTAGCAGCAGAGCTAAGAAGTGACCTTGGAGTCTCAGCAGTTACATAAACATTCCAGTGTTATCAGTCCCTGGCTGGAACACTTGCTGCTAGGTAAAAGAGAGCTTCCTGAAGGAAAAAAAAAAATCAGTAAACAGAAAATTAGCTTAAACCTGGCTCAACCCAGGACACCCAGCTGCAGGGAACAAAACAGGTGCCTCCATCCCTGCAGCTCCAAGAGACATGGGAGATGTCTCCCATGGTTGAGTCATCAGTCACACACAGGTGCATGTAATTAACAAAAGGGCTAACTCCTGTTTAGAGAGACCAGGTATTAGAGACACATCTCCTGGGAGACCAGGACCAGAAGAGCATGTCCTGCAGACAGACATGAAACTTCATGGTTTGTCTGGGAAAAAAATACCTTTGATGGGTAAGAGAGCATCAAGGCAAGGAACAAGTATGCTAATATAGACATAGAGCTGGTGGAGTTGGACAGTCTCACTGGTGAGTACCTTCAGAGGTTTTGTGCATTTTTGCTGTCACACATCTTATGTTCAGCTGTTTGTCTTTCCTCCTCAGAAGCTTCAGAAAGTTAAATGTGAAAAAATAATTTAGTTTTATTTAAAGTGCAAGGCTTTGAGGCTGAAATTAAAGCATTCAATGTGTTCATTTTGCCCATAGAGGAACCTTCTAAGAAAAAGAAATACTTAAGGATTTTCCAACCAGTCATGCTGGGAGACTGCAGTTCACCTGTGTTGACTGCTGGGCTTGGCAGGTCCCTGTGTCCCCATCTCCACGTTGTCCTGAAAGGAGAGAAGAAGGAATTCAGACAGGGAAAGTGAAATGGCTCAGATCCCAAGACCTGACAAAAGCCGGAGGAGTCTCACAAACTCTCTAATAATATCAGGTCAGGCTGTGGCCTGTGCAGACCAGGGCTTGGGGACCACTGTGTTTTCCTGATGATCCTGCAAACCCACCTGGGCTACAGTCAGGATCTACTGGCTGGGAAGCAGAGCAGAGCAATGTACCAGGAGCACAGCTAAAGCACATGATGTGCAGGGATGGAGGCAGACATGGGTACCTGGCAGGAACCTTGTCTGACTGCAGGCCAGGAGTAAATCACAGGCAACAGCCTCAGGGAGAAAAGCTGAGATGCAAGAGTGGGGGATTGAGGGTCGGAAAGCAGAGCAGGCATTTCCCCCTGTTTGCTGCCTCTGCTAACAAGGCACGTGGTGACCCTGCAGGGATTGCTCAGGGCTGCAGAGCCAACTGCTTTAGAGTGTGCAAAAGAAGCAGAACCTTCAGGGAGGTAAAGTCTCTGATTCTCTAAAGGTCCAAGTGTTTTGTGGATTTCCTGGTGAAGCCTGACAGGGGAGACACTTACTCCAGTTTTTCTTGCAGCGATGGGTCAGGTTGTAATGGTCCCTGTGCAGACACCAGCAGGGGAGAGGTGCACTGCTGAAAGGGTTGTCCAGACCCTGGAGAGTGAGGTGGGATGTTCTCCTTGCAGTGGAAAATAACTCAGGGATTGGAATACACTTGGGTCCCTTCTATCTAGAGACATGTCCCTGGTATCAGGATACTTCCTACCAACAGCTTCTCAGTATAAGCCTGAGGTAGGGGAAGGAAGATGGCAGTACCCGTGTTTCATTTTTCATGTCCCATTCCTGCCTCCCAGCACCCCAAGGATTGCCATCAAAAGACCTGTTGTCCCGTTTTCTTCCACTGCCCCAAGCCTGGGCTCCATTCTTCACCTGAATCTGGCTGCTGCTTTCTGATGCATCCTACCTGAGACAAGGGATCTGGAACTGAACAGAGGAGAAACCCGACATAGCACCACTAGAGCATCTGTGTGCTGGGGTGCTGTCATTGCATCAAACCACCCTGACCCTCCACATACAGCTCCCATGGGCCTCCCAGGAAAGTGGCAATTAGTGGAGGTGGGACCACAGCTCCAGCTTCTGTGGTCAGGAGAGTGGGAAACCAAGCTTGTGTTTAATTTCTGATACCCTCCTGTTCTGGGCAGGAGTGCAGGCTTCCTGGCAGAGAAGCTGCCAGTGTTGCTTCCTGCTGGCATCCCATTTTCTGCCTGGATTTCCATCCAGCTGGCAAGGAAATGTGTAGGCTGCCAGGATGGGCCCATGGACAGAGCAGTTAGTTCCCTGACGAGAAGCGTCTGGGCCCCCAATTCATTCACAAATGCACCAAAGTCAACATTTCCCTCCTCAGAACATCTGAACTTGATTAGAAACACTAGCTCTGCCTTCCCATCCATTAAGTGCCTGGTTTTGTGAGAGCTGACAAACGACAGAGGTTTGCAGTGCACACAAATTTTTGCTTCTTCTGCAAACTTCAGTGGGATAAACAAGGGCATTTTTCACTCATTTTAGGAGCACTGGTAACAACTTTCGATTTCAGCTTGGACTGAGATTTTCCTTGTAATAGAACCTCTGACATCTATAGCTCTAGCTTTGTCCAGGAGGGCTTTGAAAAGCTTTCCTCAGATTATCCATCCTGGCATGTTTGAATTTCCAAATGTAGTGCCAGGTTGAAAGGTGACGTGGCCATGAGATGACTGTGTTTCCAACAATCCCCTTTTTTCAGTGTTTCAGGCAGAGTAACATCTTCAAAGCCTCTCAGTTAAAAAGCACAAGTCAGAGGCACCTCTGCATTAGCACAGACAGGAATTGACAGTTCTTAATAGAATTGACTGTCACCTCCGGCAAGAACAACACAAACATCTTACATATTTGAAAACAATTAATACCCCTGACTGAGGACAGGCTGCTTAACGGGAAAGCACAGAGCAGACAGCTGCAAGGGGCTGGTTTCCCTGCAGGATGATGAGGGCAGCCTCCTCCTCCTCCTCAGGAGGCTCCACGTGGCACCTGGAGCCAAGGCAATGCCACCGAGGGCCCCATCAGAGGCATTTGCACCAAGATCTGAATTCCAAGTCAATGCAACATCAACATTCCTTCTCTTTTTTGTTTGATGAACATGAAGTAGATTTATCTGAGCTGCATAATTTCCAGTATTTAGCAGTGAGGCAAAGTCTTGGAAGGTGGAGAGAGAGCAAGTGAGCTGATAAAAGGATAAAACTATGAAGACACACAAAACCCTCTAAAAATATTATCTTTCGAGGGAGGAGTGGGTTTTCTCCCCCTATTCCCAGCTCTCTTCCATGTTTTTCTTTCCTTCATACAGTTACCAGTATAGCAAGAAAGGGTTTAGGTTAGAGAAGTTGGGATAAGCAGACCTAGGACAGACCAAGAACTGGGGCTACAAGGAGCAGAGTCCTGGCAGCTGGAAGAGCATATTCTGGTGGATAATCAACACAGTCTGTCCCCTGAAAGCAACACTCCTTCCCCCCTGCCCATTTGATATTCCCATATTTCCTCTTTCCTTCTCTGAGAGATCCAGCTGAGATCCCCCATTTGAGCTCGTTTGCAAACATTCCAAGGGAACTGCCTGTAGTACAGGGAATCTGCTACAATGGAAGCAGTGTCCTGGCCTTCAGATCCACTCGTGTTTGTCCTGGACTTCAGATCCACTTGTGTTTCCATACCACAGCACTCAAAATGGGAGCAGCAAGCTCTGTTGCACTGAAGTGATGCTCATGTGCCAAGTGCAGATCGAAATTTGTGACCACAGCTCCTGTGCAACACTTGAACATCAATACCAGCTCTCCAAGGAAACTGCACTTTACCCTCTTCCCTCAGAGCCAAACTTCAGTTCATTTTGGCTGATTCTCCCCAGAAAAGCCCTCCCTAAACCCCTGTATTGCAGGCACAAGGTTTAGCACAGCACTGTTTCTCCACAGAGGGCATTGCCTTACAACTGAGGACAGGCTTGTGGTGCATTTAGAGCAGCACTTTGGTCAGTGTGCTCCTGCCATGAGCACCTCTGGCTAACCCAGCACTCCTGTTGGCATAAGCATCACTCTCCCCATCACAGACTGTCAGCTTTCTCTCTCAGGTCAGTGTGATCCTCCTTGGTCCCCACTAGACCTGACAATGGAAACCCTGGGAGTTTTTAGCCAGCTTGGACAAAACACCATCCAATGGGTTGCCCTTGAGCACCCTTCCTCCTCCTGGGTTCAAGCTGGCCATAGCAGCTGCTGCAGGTGGTGAGCACCATTTCTCTGAGCAAGAGGAAACACCAAGCATGGCCTCAAGCCCTCCACTCTGCCCTTCTCCAGGAGCTGTACAGATGTCCCCTCTGGCCATCACCTCTTTGCAACAACCTGGAAAGAAGACAAACTTCTGTGCAGCCTTCCACCACAGCCAGGCTGAGGAACTCAGCAAAGGGCAATGTGTCCTGGTGCAACATCTGGAGCAGATTGCCTTGTTTTGGGGCACAGGAGGAGACACTTGTGTCAGGCAGATGAATTATTAAGACAGCCCCTGCACTGCTTTGTGGCTGCTGCCAGCTCACAGGGAATGCTCCCACAGCCTTTTACTTCAGCAGAAACCAGGGCAGAATTCATAAAGATGAACCAGGATTTAAAAGCCACTCCAGCAAGCAGAGCTGGGGCACTTGGCAATGTTCTCACAGCCTTGGGATCAACAGGCACCAGCAGCTACACTTGGAGGATTCTCTCTGAAAACTTCTTAGCAAGGCCTGTAGTGATGGGACAAGGGATGATGGATTAAAACCAAGAGAAGAGATCTAGACTAGATATTAGGAAGAATTTTTTTACAATGAGGGTCGTGAGAAAGAGGCCCATGTTGCCCAGAGAGGTGGTTGAAGCCCCATCCCTGGAAACATTCCAAATCAGGTTGGATGGGGCTCTGAGCAACCTTGTCTAGTGGAAGGTGTCCCTGCTTATTGCAGGGGGGTTGGACTAGATGGCCTTGAAAGGTCCCTTCAGTAAGACCCTTTCAGCTGTGGAGAGAAATAGCAGCCAAAAATCATTAATCCCAGGACGTCTGCTGCAGATGGGATGTGGAAGCTCTGTTTTCACTTTCCTTGTCTCTCTCAGGTTCTCTTGCACATCACTACCCAGGTGCTTGTGCACAGGGTGGCACAGGGGCCACGAGGCAGCAGCTGAGTGGAGGCTACTCTGTGTGTATCCCTAAGGGAATGCTGCTGCTCAGGCAGGAAGGACCTGGCCTGCACACTTGGCTGCTCTGTGCCAAGTAGGTCTGCAGCCAGGGACTGTTGGTAGGTGGGGGTTACTCATCAAGAAACAAAGTCAAAGCTAAAACCAACACACTCTTGGCTCCTTGCAAGGGCTGCACGGCAGCTTTCTCCTGGAGTTGCTCCTCAGCGTGCACTTGGGGCTATCCATATCCCTCTTCATTCAGTTCTGTGAGGAAATTGCCTCTCAAAACTGCTTTTAAAGTGAGTTTGAGGCAATACAAACGCCAGCACTTCGCAGAGGGAGGAGGGTAGATGACCTTGGCCAGGGCCCCAGGGCAACAGGATAAAAACCACACCGTTTTGCATTTCAAGACGTGGATTTACAGCCTTATGGAGAAACGCAGCCTCATATCCTGCTGCAAATGGCTGACATGCAGCTTCCACGGGCTAATGAATTTCCCGAGATCTCATTTGTAAATCCGATAATTAGTTTATGAATAACAAGTAATTAAAAATTGGCTCCCCCAAGAAATGTAGCATGTCGTCCTGTCACTTGTCCTGATTGATCTTCACCCACGAATGTTGCAAATGCCTGAGACATATATAGGAAAAATGGACTGAAACCTGGCACAAAAGCTGCATTTTAGTAAAAATTGATTGAAGTGAAATGCAATTATTAATAATTGCCATGTATAATTTCTGTGATTATGGGCTACATTCTGGGGCAGGGACACGAAATTCAGACAATTGGCACGTCAGAGATAACTGGGTTTGTCACCATCTCCCTCCCTAATCCATTTGCATGCCGTGGTGGTGTGGTGCCAAGCAGATGCCCCTGTGGGATGGAGCTGGTCCCCACCATGTCAGGATGAGACCTTTATCAGAGGGCAACTGTCACTTCACAGCCTGAAGCTCTTGATTTTAAACGAAAGCCAAGTTGGAAAGGCTCAGGCCGCTCTGCTCCGGTGTGCCCGTCTGAGCACAGAGGTGGTGGCACGTGGGGACTGGGGTCATGGTCACCCAAGTCATCTTAAAAACGTGTTCAGACCTTGTTGGTGGTGTTGTTTTAACAAGCAGTGAAAGTACCAGAAACCTGAAATTCACTGGGGCAAAATAAGTTTGGAAGTGACAAGAAGTGCTCTGAAATTTGGCCCCCCACTGAGGGAAGATGACCAAGCAGAAGGACTGTGTTCTGAAAAGGAGACAAACATTTCATTTCATGTCAATGTTAAATTTTAGCTGACTAAAAATAGTGTTTTTAAAGGAGGGTGTTCATCCTGCTTAAAAAGAAACAGCATCAATTTTGTTTCAGTGTGACATGTGCCATTTTTCTTCTGAATTTTTTTGTTCAGCAGCTGAAGTAGAATATTTTTTTTTCCCCCCAAATCTATATGCAACCAAGTTGTTAGTTTAAAAAAATTAAATCTGAGATATACCAGTACCTTTTGTCTGCTTTTCAGTAGCTGAGATAAACCCAGACCAGCTCACAGCTGTAGTCACTATGATTTTTGGTCTGTCACTGAATCTGCCTTTATTATTTTCAAAATTATTTCAGGCTGATTCTGCATATCTTCCCATGCTTAAAGAGGAGATAATTTGGGTTCTTGATTAGTTTTTGTGTACAAAATCTTAAATTATTTAGAATGAGTGAGGCAATTCCCAAAGAAACAAACAGTAACAAGTAACAAATGACTGCAGCAGCAGAGTCAGGCTTCATCCCTGGTGTCTCTCATCATCCAAGGCTGGGAGCTGGTAGCCCTGGGCCCTCCTGGCAGTCAGAGAGGTGCAGGTCAAACGAGTCCCTAGAAAAGACTGTGATGTCCAGCCCTGGATGAGGTGAATCTGCACCCCTGGGTGCTGTTTGTCTCACAAACAGCCCAGTCCTTTTGCCTGGATAAAAGAGTCCAAAGGCTCTTCTTCCCATAATGGTTTACAGCAAATTGATGGGCTCAGACTCTGGGAGAGGAGCCTGGGCAAGAAAGAGGTCCTGGCTGTGCAAAACCATCTGCCACCAGCAGAACCATCTCCACGTGTCCCCCATGCCCAGGCAATGTGGGGACACAGAACCCCCCACCCTGCCTTTCCTAATGAGGGGCAAGGATGCCCCTCATCCATTGCAAGATGGACTGAAGACCTTGGTCCTCCTTCTGGCTGGACATTCACCTCCCCACACAGCAGCACAACCCAGGGCCTCGGGATGCAAGGCTCTGTGCAAGGCTTGTGCACAGCAAGAGCTTTGTCTTGGTGACCTGAAGCTCTCCTAGACCTCATAGACATGCAGGACTATTATCAGGACAGCTTAAAAAGCTCCCTTTCTCCTTACAGTCTCTTTTATGCTCACTGTCCTCAAGCCTTCTAAAATCAGTCAGCAAGTCCCATTAAAACACCAGCCTGTAGCAATTTCAGTGCTGAGGCCAGAGCCCAGCACAAGCTGATGTGCTTGCAAATGAAAGCTGTGCTTAGATGGGTTGGGCTTAGGAGAGCTCTCAGCAGGCACTGCGGGTAAACTGCAACTTAAGGATCTTTTCATTGCCCTCCAAAAACCCAGAAACTCAGTTTCCTGCTACACACAGAAGTGCTGCCATGCCCCCGTCCAGAGATGCACAGTCGAAGTACTAAAGCAATTTTAATTCTGTCTTGCAATAACTAGTTATTGTCAGAAGGCATCTGAGATCACACACACCCAAGTTTTTAAAGCTTATTTGATCTTTTTCTTTTTTTTTCCCCCTCCCAGTCCTTACATTTAGTCCTCCTTCCCTGATAGGAAGAATTCATTAAACTGCTTGAATAGGGCAGGCCATGTCCTCCTTCTCTGATGTCAGTGAAAAACATCACCCAAAGCTTCATCCCCTCTCTGATTGGTTTCCTAATGACCTGGCAACACGAACTGTTGCTTCAGGCATCTTCCATTTCTCTCTGCTTCAGCTGAAAAATAGGGAGATAAACACTTGTCCATCAAAGGAGGAAAGAGGAAGATGCACACAAATCACCCATGGGGGTTCCTGGGAGAGTCACCCAAAACCACCCACAAGTCAAGACCCAGGCAGAGTCGTCCTTCTACCTGGGTGTCTTTTCCTTCAGCTCCACACCCAGAGTTAGTTTATGGGTTCACAGTTAACTTTATGTGCTGAGAAGCTTGGGCACAAATAAAGTAAAATTTTTAAAAGGTTAAAAAAAAAAAAAAAAAAAGCTTTCCTGCAAAAATAGGCCCTATCCAGCCTGCTGGATTGCCTGCATGCCACATGGCACTGTTGAGCTGGTGTAACTTTGGGCTCCAGATAGAAAGGAGCCTCTCTCCCATGCTTAGTGGCACCATCTGGAGTGTCATTAGATTGCAGGGCTTTGCACCCAAAGCTCGGGCATGTTTAAAGCAGTCTGAGCCCTTTGCCAGCTCTGCAGGTTGGAGGAAAACAGCAAACCAAAGTTGTCTCCTCATGAGCTGAGGAGCTGTGGGCTGCCATTAAAAACACTTTGAGGTGAATGGGGCAAAATACATCCAGGAAGCCAGAGCAGAGCTGTGTTCCCACTGACCCGTGGGGCATGTTCACAGAGGGAAGTTTTGGTTTCCAACTGTTGAAGCTGTGGGAAAGTTCACTGAGGACTGTCCAGCTCACCAAGCCATCCTGGCAACAAGGAGCCAAACCTCTGAGACACGTTTGGGTATCATCTGTGGGTCACCAGTACCCAGATCCCACTTGCATCAGGTGAGCAGACAGGGGAAGATGACATTCAGGTGATGATGTTTTTTTAAATCTCTATCAAGAAATCTGTAGCACCCCAAAAAAAACTTCTGTGGAAGGTTATTCTGGAGGAAAGTGACATGAGGGGTATAGGAGAGAAAAATGGAGCCCATATAATCAGATAACATAAGAGAATTATTATAGCAGATGGCAAATTTGTTGTCAGAAAGGTTTTATAGCTACAGGTTAAGTACAAGACATCAGGCAAGAGAATCTGCCATGAAAATATGCTTTACTTTGGAAAAACAGAAATACTTTTTTTTTTTTCCCTCAGGAAAGGAGAAGTTGCTGAGTGTCATCTCTGAAAAACACGTTTCGTTTAAAAGTTCTGAGTCCAAGTATGTTCCCCCAATTTCTACTGTGATTAAAATGTCAAAGTTAAAAAGATATTCCAAAAATATGTTTTCCATCCCAGCTGTTTGCCCACTTAGGTGGATTCCCCAGCCTGACACCTTGTTCTCCACTCAGCCCTGAAGGGGTCTTCAGGACCAGGCAGTTTAGAAAGGAGCAGGGAAGGCAGGCAGTGCTGCCTCTCCTGTGCCTCACCCAACTCATTGCCAAGAACATTCATGGAATCCCAGAATGGTGAAGGTTGGAAGGGACCTTAAAGATCATCAGGTTCCAACCTCCCTGCTATGAGCAGGGACACCTCCCACCAGACCAGGCTGCACAAGCCTCATCCAACCTGGCCTTGAACACCTCCAGGGAGGGGGCATCCACAGCCTCCCTGGGAACCTATTCCAGTGCCTTCCTACCCTCATGGTGAAGAATTTCTTCCTAATATCTCACCTAAATCTCCCCTCTTTCAGTTTAAAACCATCACCCCTTGTCCTATCACTGCCCTCTCTGGTGAAAAGTTTCTCCCCAGCTTTCCTGTAAGCCCCTTTAGGTACTGGAAAGTGCTATGATGTTCTAGACCCAGCCTGGACTCCAGTACAATAGCCTGGTGGGTCATGGAGAAGCATTTGCCCACTTGGCTTCCTTAAAACCAGATATTTGGGCACTTTTCACCCCCCATGCTCACGGCTCTACTAAGACTGAGCTGAGTTTTGCACCTGAAATGTTCATCATGAGAATTTTGTGCCTAAACGAATCAGCTTCCTATTTATCTAGGAGAAATCTGGTTTTCTCTTCCTTTCCCTAAGTGCTCTACCCCATCTCTGAGTAGAAAATTAATTGTATGGGTGTTTAGTATTAGATATGTTAATTGGCTTACGATTTTTAATTAATTAAAGTATGGTCTTTTGGGAAATTCAGCATCTTTTGTCAAACCACTGTGTTGCTTGTAATGAGTCCAAAATCAAAATATCCCATATTTCTCCAACTTTTTGTTAAAACTAATTAAACTTTCTTTATTTCTGTATTTTTCACTTAGCCCTAGATTAATTTTCTTTATTCTTTTTTACTTCAATTAGTGGCTACAACTGTTATCACCAGAACCTATCATATATTTGTGCTATTAGTAACCCATGAGGACTTCCTTTGTCGTGGTAGGTCTGTCACCTCCTTTCCTTCTGGATGGAGTTTAATCCATGGGTTCCCATTCAAACCTGTGTCTTTGAGCCCCTCCAGTAGCCCTCCGGGAGAAAGAGGTGCTCTTGGGAGGTAGTTCATCTCATCCTTTGGCAGAGGAGGTCCTGAAGGACCTGAAGGAGGTCATTAAGTGGGAAAGCTGAGGTGTTGTTTCCTCTGATGACTAAAAGGGAGTCTGGATGACCCCAACAGATGAAGATACCAACAGAGCTGATGTGAAGGCCAGTGGGATGTGTCCCATTCGTGAGGTGATGGAGCAGAACTCCAATAAACTGGAGATGGATCAGTCCACACATTTCTCTTAACAAAGCATGAAAATAACAAAATGTTCCTTGAGCTTTGAACTGTGTCTCACTTGAAGATAAATTAGAATGAAAATACTTGAATTAGAGAGGCTCTGCTCAATGGGGAAAACACAACTACCTGCAATTGGCACAACACTCTGTCACCTCAGAAGAAGGTGAGGGGACCCTTCCTCAGCCTTGCTCTTACTTCAAAGCTCTGCAATGCCTTCCTGGTTTGCACTAAAATCCACATAGCCTGGGTCACCTTTTTCACTCTCTATGTGCCTGCTCCCTGCTCCTCCCAGCAGTCTCCCAGCATCTGGGGCTGTTCAGCCTGGAGAAGAGAAGGCTCCAGGGAGACCTTGGAGCACCTTCCAGTGCCTGAAGAGGCTCCAGGAAAGTTGGGGAGGGACTTCTACCAGGGTGTGCAGTGATAGGATGAGGGGTAAAGGTTTTAAGATGGAAGAGTTTTAGATTTAGGTTGGACATTAGGAAGAAATTCTCTGCTGTCAGGGTGGTGAGACACTGGGCCAGGTTGCCCAGAGAAGCTGTGGCTGCCCCATCCCTAGAAGTGTTCAAGGGCAGGTTGGATGGGGCTTGGAGCAACCTGCTCTAGTGGGAGGTGTCCCTGGCCATGCAGGAGGGTTGGAACTAGATGATCTTTAAGGTCCCTTCCAACCCTAGCTATTTGATGATATGATGATTGATTGATATGATATGATATGATATTATATTGTAATTATATGATCTGCTGGTAATGCCAACCATCTCCTGGCTCTGCTTCTTGCCCTTTCCTCCTGAGATCCAGGGCAGGGGCCCTGCCAGTGCTTTCACACACTGGCCAGCCGAGCTGCACACCCCTCTGCACACACAGAGAATGGCAAAGTGAGCTGGTAGTCAGATATTGTCCACCAGAGGAAAAAACCATCTTCATTGCTCTTACAAACAGCTTAATAGCTCAGACCACTGAAGGCAAAACACCATTTTCCCAGCTTCTGAGGGGGAGGGTGGCTGTTCTGGCAGAGAACAATTCTCACTCACAGATAAGATAATGAAAAAAAAAAAAATAGTTCTCAAGTGGCAGCTTCCTTTATTGCTTGGTTTAGTATCTTCTCCCCAAATCAACCCACGAGTGTGAGAAATTCACAAAGCTGCACTTAAATTGAAATGTGTGTAGCCCACGGCCAACGTCAGTGCACTGTTCTTCTTTCATGAATCACCTTTGTAATCTCTCTGGGATCACAGTCCTGCCACACCAGAGCAGAAGTTCTGAAATAGGATGGAGGGGCAAGAATAATCTTAGAAATAGTTGTTCAGAAAGGACCATGGTAGCATAGTTCTATCCTGACTTAACCTTGTTTGGTGCCACAGATGAGGGAACGTAATCCAGAGTTTTCTTCATCAGTCACAGCTTGTGTTGTAGGGATGGAAGAGTTATAAGAAAGACATTGAAAAATGGTTGAGAAATGAGCAGATTTGAAGGAAAACCCCATATCCTGAGGCATGGAGTTGCAAAGGTTAAATGTGGTCACCTAGTTTCTAGTCTGAGTTTCCTTGGATTTAGCTTGCCAATCTTCCAACTGGCCTTTGGCTTCTCAAGTAACATTTGTGACCTCTGCCATTGGAAGTCTGTACTGATTGTTAGACTAAGACTAATGAACTTCTGTAAATGAAGAAAATATGAAAAAAAACCCATCTCTCCTTCAGCAGGGCTTTCCAGATCTCAGTCCTTACAGTGGCTCTGTTCTGAAACCCTTCTGATTTTCCTTTCTGACTTTGCTTTCCTTGTGGATGATAGTACCTGAACAGAGGATCCTTTAGAGGTGTCACTGGAACCAAATCAAAAGGAATTACCAACTCTGTCCTACTATCACTTGATCTCTTTGGATTTCTAGATCCAAGGGTCATGCTGACCCCAGGAGACCCAGCCTCACCCAGGGAGCTAGCTTTAAAACTGTTCCTCCTCTCTGTGTTCCAGGAAATGTCTCAATCATAGTTTTATTCTCTATGCCTTGATGCTCTTTCTGCCAGGTCACCCAGATCAGCTCACACAGACCAGTGTGATGAGCCCCATCAGTACCCCCACTGTTTGCCTAGAAGTAAATGGGTATTCTAAGATTTCAGTGAGGTTACTCCTGGAAAGTCCTGAAGACTTTAGGGTTCACATTGAATGATCTGTACGTTTTTTGGATTACACAGCCCCAGGGCATGAAGAAGACCCATTTTCCCCTTGTGTCATCCACCCTTCAGTCACCCTTAGCATTGTCATCTAAACTCCTAGATTATCTCTAGGCCTGAACCACTCAGTTCAGTCTCAGGTCTCCCATCAGCAGCTGGTGATGGGGCCAAAACTGGGAAATCATCCTCAGCTGCACAAGAGATTAACAGGCTGAGATCACTCCAGAAAGGGGAGCTGGGGTCTCATGGGAATCTGTGCCCATGTTTCAAAACCAGGCTCACAAGTGGCTCTATAGCTGAGGCCCAGAGGGGATGAAACAGCACAGAGTGGGAGGATGGAGAACTCTCCTCCTGCAGTGCTTGGACCACGATTGGACACAGGGTAGGCAGTGTAGGGTGGCTTGGGGTGAAGCCTGCCTTGTCACTGCCCCATGCTAAGTCTTCTCAGAAGCTAGGCAGGTCCCCAGAGGTGCTCAGCCAGGGCCTGTTGCCCATTCTACCACCAGCTGTGGTAGAAGATTGCCCATCTGTGCTTGTCTTTGTGTCTCCCCACGTGGCCACAGCTGCTCTCTCGTTCTGTGAACTTGGCAAGTACTTCTGGGCAGCAGGGATAGCATTTCATCTCTTTTCCATCAGCCTTGTGGGGGACAGAGCAGCAAAAAACAAGGCCAGGCACACAGTTAATTTACAGGAAAATTGTCTTTTCCTGTGGCCGGTTTTGTCTCCTGGCAGTGAGCAAAGGCAGCACCATTATCTGTTTCTGCCAGCACTTCGAGTGCTGAAATGTCTCTAATTAAAGGCATGCCTAGTTGTAGATATAGGATATCTTAATTACATGTGTGTGAATAAAGCATTTAATGAGATGTTCAAGGCCCTTCCCTTCCCCTTGGAGCCACCAGATCAAAGAGCAAACCCACTCCCTTGGAAACAGACAAAATGTGATAGTTTCTGGAGGGCTGTTTTGTCACCAAACTTCTCTGCAGACTTCTCCTGGGCTAGAGCTGAATTTTGAAAACAGTTAAATAAAGAGTGAGATAATAGGACTGGTGCTGCAGGAGCTCCTTCCCTTTGAGAGGCAGCCCCAGCTCAAAGCCCAGCAATGAACACAATTCAGACTTCAGTGAGTCGGGGTGATGCTCCTGCTCACTGCAGGATCCCAGACAGGTTTGGGTTGGAAGGGACCTTAAAAATCACCTAGTTCCAATCCTCCTGCATGGCCAGGGACACCTCCCACTAGAGCAGGTTGCTCCAAGCCCCATCCAACCTGGCCTTGAACACTTCCAGGGATGGGGCAGCCACAGCTTCCCTGGGCAACCTGTTCCAGTTCCTCACCACCCTCATAGTGAAGAATTTCTTCCTAATGTCTAACTTAAATCTCCCCTCTTCCAGTTTTAATCCATTACCCCATATCCCATCACTCCCTGCTCTCACCAAAAGTCCCTCCCCAGCTTTCCTGTAGCCCCTTCAGGTACTGGAAGGTTCTCTAAGGCATACCCAGAGTCATCTCCCCTCCAGGCTGAACAACTCGAGACCTCCTCCAGCAAGACCTGAACTGCCCCATTTGCACCAGGCCCTGCTCAAGTAGAAGAGCTATTTGAATGATGCCATTTGTTGGCTTCTAGCCCCCAGCTGGCAGGGGGTACAACCTGTGCCCTGCCACAGAGGTACCATTTCCTCAGAAAAGCCCTGTTTTAGCAGATTCCTCCTGCCACCTTCACACAAGAAGCTCTTACCAGTCCTAAGTGTTGGGTCACCTTCTATACCCATGAGCAACCTGACACCACATGAGTCTGTAAGCAGAGACAAGGGAAGGAGTACATGCTGTTGCAGTGGACAGGTCAGGTCTTTACCTGGGGGTAGGGGCTTGGCTCCTTGTACTGTTCTTGCACCATGTGTGCAAGATTATTGGTTAAGATGAGAGGTCAAGTAGAGGTGCTGGGAAGGTGTATCCACACCTGTCTCCAAACACCTCTGGGCAGCACTGACTCTCTAAGGACATTGATTTGGGTTCTTGCCCTGTCCACTCTAGTGATTTCAGTGCAACATGAAGAAAAACCTGGTTTCAGGTGGGGCTACCAAAAGATGAGTCCTTAGTGAGAGGAACAGAGAGCCTCATGCCACAGAAGGTGGGCTGCTTGCAGAACACTTACCCCTGGTGGAGTGAAGGGGACCCTGTCTGAAAAAGCTGGAGCATCACTTGATCTGATATCAGGGAACCAAAAGCTCCTGCAGACAACTCATCTGGGCTGCTGTGAATTTTTCTTGCAATATCTTTTGGGGAAGCTTCAGACTCCAAAGCAGAAGTCAACTGCATGATATGGCAGGTTTCTTTGACAACATCTCTAGCCCTTTGTGGCTCTGGGTAACACAGGAACTTAACACTTGATCCAAAATAGCTTGGCTAGACAAAAAAAAAAAACCCACTTTTTTTATTCCTGCAAAAAGCTGGAAGGGGACCAGGCACGGTTTCCAGCAGCTTTGCATCAATTGCTCTCACCCATATTCCATTTGAAGTCAAACATATTAGTTTGGGGCCATCCCTGGGAGGAGACTTATTTGGAGCTGGGTTCTGGATGGCTTATGGCTCCGTGTTAGTTCGAGTGAAATCAGCACCTAGAATCTGGCTCACTGTAAAGTGACTGAAAACATTCATTTCATTCAAAGTTCAGGTTAGCCTAGAGTCCTAAAACTCTTAGAGGACTTTCAAAATGGCTTTTCAGAGGGAAAGGTGTCCAAGTCACATTGGTTTTACAGCCCCACTGGGTTTTAAAGGTAGATTAGAGGCTCCTAAATAGCTTTGGACTGTCTCAGCTCCCTACACCTGCAACAAGATGCATGGATGCAGACCTGCCCTCCATGGAAAGGCAAGGCAGCAGCTGAGGTCACTCACTCATCAGCTTTACTGCATCCCTGGCCAGCTGCCAGCAGAGCTTCCCTAAATGATGTTACTGGACAAGTGTCCTTGGCAAGAGGGGAAGCACGTTTGGCTTGCAGAGCCTGTGCCATGCTGGAGGGAATGCACTGGGAATGAGACTCAGTGAGGAGCACTGGGATCAGGTGAAGGAAAGGTAAATATGAGCTTCACGGGAAGGTTTAATTACTGCTGTGCTTGCAGCTCCAAGGTAGTGGACACAAAACATGGTAAAACACTATGCAATACAAATGTAAAGAAAATGCAGCTCTGTGCAAAGACAGATGGGGAAATGGAAATAGAAAATCAAGCTTCACACTCGAAAGAAGTGTTAGGCCTGTTGCTCTTGGGCAGCAGCTCTGCAGCAGCAGAGGTGCAGACAGGTTGATGTTTTGTTCTCTTATGGCTTTTGCAAGGATGTTGCTGTTTGCTTACCCAAGGACGCTGTGTGTGGTGGTATGTGGGCTCCCTCTCCCACCCAGGGACCAGTTAGACCTCACCAGGTCTTTAATTCAAATACAAAAGCTGAGACATGAGGATGCCTCCTCATTGCTCCCAAAAGGGAGAGGAGGAAACAACACACCACCATTCAGGCTGCTGAGATTTCCATCCCTTTCACACTTGCAAAGAATGGAGTTGGATTGTGGAGAGAGCTACAGACACCTCCACTCCTCCTCCAGCAGCCCCAGTCGGGGTGGTACCCAGCCAGGCGTGGTGTCTTGGTGGCCTCACTGGCAGGCTGGAGACCAGCCCATCACCAAAACCATGGCACAGCACTGCTGGTGCCCAGCTCATCCTAGGCAAGCTCCCTGCCTTCCCAGGGGCTCCTCCAGGCCCTTCCCAAGCCCTGCACCATGCACCTCCATCACCATCTCCAGGGGTACCTACAAAGAACGGGGCTGCTGAGGTGCAGCCTGTCCCAGCTGCTCCCTGCAACGCCTCTCAGCCAGCAATAAAATAAAAATCAATCACCCATATTTCCCTGGAGTTTGGATAAGCTTTCCCTCGTCATGACATTATTGTTTTCTCCATGGATCCATTCATCCCCTGCCTGTCTTGGCTTCTTTTTATAGTGGATTAAGTCGTTTTGCTTAAATGAAAACGCTGGTGTGCAACCAGGGAGGCTCAGGGCTTTTTTATCATGTAAACAGACCTCAAGGAGCTGGGTAGGATGATCAGCAAGTGAGAGCAGGGCTGCTGCATGTTGCAGAGACAAGTTTTACACTGAACATTTGTCCCTGCAGTTCATTATCTCATGGCAATAAATTTTATATCTTGGCTTTCTTTCTTATTGCCCTAAAACATAATGGACTGTTTCCAAGTTAAAGTCATGATGCTGGGTATAATCTGGCCAGCAAGCAATAAAGCAAGGTCCTTTTTAAAAATTTACCCCATTGCTTCAATCCCAACATAAGCAACCTTCCTGAAATAATTCAGGGGAAGGAGGGGCTGGCAGGTTCTGTTGAGTCAGCACTGAGGGCACAGGAGAGGTTTCAGGGCACGGCCAAGCACAGTGTCTGACTTCTCTTGCAAGTCAGGAAAAGGCAGAATATCCACCCCAGGTAACTCTCCACACTGTTGCCATAGTTCCATGAACACCTTGTAATCATCAATAGATTTGTTCTCCTCACATATCCCCCAACATAAGAAGGACGTGGAGCCCTTGGAGTGAGTCCAGAGGAGGCCATAAAGATGATAATCTCATTGTCAACCACAATTTATCCCCCCAAATTGATGCCATTTGTAGGACTAAGGATTTTACCAGTCCCAGGTGGTCCTGTCACAGAGCTGCAGGGGCACTGGAAAGCTGGCATCTAAGTGAGCTAACTGCTCACTTTGGCTCCTTCCATGGTCACACAGGTAGTTCCAAGGCTGCAGAAATGGTTTGGAGGAGAAATAAACACATCTACTTTGTACTGGAGTGACAAGCAGCCAGGAGTCATTTGGTGTGGGAGATCATGTCAGACTGGGGATCCCTGGGATCTCTGGGAGGATTTGACATAAAAATGGCTAAAGGACCTGGGGAGACAGGACCTCAGGAGAACCCCAGCCCCTCCTCAGAGCTGGCACAAGGATCAGGCTGTTGCATGGGCTGCCCTTGTCAAGACTCATCCACAGCTCCTCATTCTCACAAAGTTCCCCAATTTTCTCAGTTAACAGCTGGGCTAGAGGGGCTGTTTTTCATCCTTCCTTCCTCTACAGGACCACTGTGAAGGAAGCAGCACAAAACTCATGGATCTGAAAGGCTGAGACTCCACAAGAGATTCTAAAGACAGAGAGAGAGAGCACAAGAAGGAGGTCAATATTTATCCTCTGGAGAAGAACAAGGATTGTCATGCAGCTCTCAGTAGGACATGTGACATCATTCCAGGTCAAGGATTCCTGTCTTCTTCATTAGAGAGAAGCTGCAGAGCCAGAAGGGCACACAACAGAAAAAAGTAATAGTAATAAAACAAATTTCTTTGGGTTTTGTTCAAGCAGCTCTTTCCAGGACTGACAGCCAGTTGTGACAACTTTGCAGGCCTTGCAAGCCCAGAGTGGAGGGAAGATCCCATCAGCAGCTCTTTCTGGCACCCACCTCAATCTGGCTTCTCAATGCAAACCATAATTACTGAGCATTTCAAACTCAACCTCTCTGTCCCAGCACACACCAGCAGACCAGCCAGCATGGCCAAATGAGCAAAACCAGCATCCACAGCCTGAGGGGAGACCTTATTAATGCCTGTAAGTATCTGGAGGGTGGGGGCAAGGAGGATGGAGCCAGACTCTTTTCAGTAGTTCCCAGTCACAGGACGAGGGGCAATGGGCACAAGCTGGAACATGGGAAGTGCCATTTAAAGATGAGGAACAACTTCTTTACTGTGAGGGTGACAGAGCCCTGGGACAGGCTGCCCAGGGGGGTTGTGGAGTCCCCTTCTCTGGAGATATTCCAAACCCACCTGGATGCAGCCCTGGGTAATGTGCTCCAGGGGATCCTGCTTTAGCAGGGGAGTTGGACTAGATGATCTCTAGAGGTCCCTTCCAGCTCTGACAGTTCTGTGATTCTGTGTGGGCACCAACATCCACCTTGATCTGCCTGCCCAGCCTGACCATCAGCTGTCAGCAGCAACATCATCCATGCACAGCAGAGCTCCAGCAGACTGGCTGCTCTCAAATGAAGGACAATCCCTCTCACCTCCCCAGCCTCTCCTGCCTTCCTGTATATTCCCATGCCCTGAGCAAAAGAGGGATGCTGTAGATACAGACCAACATGCAAAAAGGCAGGAGGATCCAGGATGAGTTACTGGGATCCACAAAAGACACCATAAAAAATTATCAGCCCTGACAGAAGAGAACTGGACCCCAAGAGCTATTGCTCCATAAAATTGACAGCAGTAAACAGAGCAAACTGCATGCACCCTGTTCCTCCCTGGGATTTACTGCCTTGGGGGCAAGGGCAACCCATGCAGGAGCTGGCAGAGTTCAGGGAAAGCAGTAAATCAGTGCCAGTAACAACCTCAACAGAGAAGATCCTTTCCCTGGCCACTAATGATGAGTGTTTTCAAGGAACTGAAATCTGGAAATGCCCATGAGCAGCAGGGTCAAGTTCTCAGCTGAAGTGGTGTGGCATACACCTGGGTCAGCAGCAAGCAGGAGACAGGAGGTGAGAGGAACCACTCTTGTGTGTCTGCCATTGTACCTGCCCAGAAGCCCTGGGAGGAGAGGGGGCTGGAGAAGCAAGCGTGGGGTTTGTCCTGGACACTGGCACAGGCACAGCCTGCTTCCACTTTGTTTCCCATGTAGCCAGTTCCTTTGCTAAGTAGTTGATTTGAATAAGAACATCTATCTTCTAAATTGTGTGTATCAAACAATCCATCATTTGGAGGCTGAAAACCTCCCCAAATCTGTAATTATGGTGTCACAGCTGATTGTGATGAAAGTGAAGCTGTCAGGGAGACATTTGTGAGACAAACACACTTGCACACAGCAGTTTTCCCTGGAGTGCTATGGCAAGCTTTCCTGCCATATGGGGCCATGATTAATAGCCCAGCCTATATGTAAATATTTAGCTGTTTAGGAAGCAACACGGTCCAATTACCTTCCAACCCATTTCTCTCCTCTTGATAAAATACAAAGCAGAATTTCTGTTGTTTTTTTTTTTCTTAAAAAAAAAAAAAAAAAAAAGGAAAAAAAAAGCCCCCATGACTCATATTCCACAGATGATATTAAAGACATTCTTCTCTGTGCCTGAGGTAATACAGGCTGAGAGCTCAGCTGGGCAAGGCAGCTGAAATCTCTTCTTTTCTCATTACTATAATGTCCCTCTCCAAGGAAGTGAACACTGGCACCTTCTGCCAATACCCCCTCGTGACTGTCACCATGATGGTGGCCTGGAACCAGAGCTCTTGTTGGTACATGATACAATCTGAAGCAAAGCTTTTAGCATGAGCCCTGAGTTTTTTAGGATGATCCTTCAAGCTTGTGGCAGCTGGAAGAGCTGCCTGAGAATCGCAGCAGTGCCCAGGGGGAGAAACCTGATATTTGGGCTCTCACAGTGACAGGGGCAGTTGGAAGCTCAGCTTTATGTGCACCTAGAATGGTGAAGAGAGGAGAAAAATAAGCCTCCACAGTTATTTCAAATTTTTTAAACAATTTTATGGTTTCTTTGGCAGGGTCAACATTTTGGACTGGGTTCTTCTCTCCCAGCAGGACTATTCACCTCCATGCCCCAGACCTCTCTACCCTCTCTCCAGAGCTGCAGCACATCTCCAAGCAGCAAGGATGGGAGCATTGAAGGGCTGGCTGTGCCAGCCACCCTAAGGGTATGCATCCTCATCAGGGTCTGGAGTCACCATGTCCTGGATGTGGTTTGCATGGATGCCAGGTCCAGTGGGGTCAGATTTCTCCCAGAGCTCTGCAGGGGAAGCAGGGTGGGGTACTTTGGCCTCTGACCTGTGACGTAAAGGAATAACTAGGTTTCCACTGCAATGTCCTCACCCACTGCTAACAGTCCTGTGGTGGCTGCAGGCCTCTGTCTGTCACAAGGATCATCTTCCAGCACTGAGGAGGAACCCCCAGGGAAAACACAGAGAACACTCTCCAAACAACAAACATGCTTCAGAGAAAGAACCCACCTGGGCTCCTCGGGCTTCTCTGGCATTTGGAAAAGAGTTTAATACTGATTTTATAGCTCCTAGAGGAGCTGCCTGTTGAAATCAATAAAACCATAAACCCTGTCCTGAAAAGTGCTGCAATGAGTAGGACTCACCAGAACCATGCCATGAGTGACTTATATTTTTTGCAAGAGGCAAAAGTAGTCTTCAACATCCAAGCAAGTCATGAGCTTCCCTAGGATCCTAATGAGGAGGCAGGGACAGCGTATCTCAGTCACAATGAACAGTATGTTCATATAACATGGATCTATTTTCATTTCCAGCTTTTTACATAGATCCTCTAAACTAGCAAACAGTCTATCAATTTCAGCATGGCAAAATAATCTCACCTGTGAGTTCCTCCTGAAGATAAGCAACTAGAAGTTGGAAGTCTCTGCTTCAAGGCAGTTTCCTGATACATAAGCAACGACAGCATAAAAGCTTCATAGCAGGCTTCCAAGAAAGAGAAAAGCAGAATGCTTTCTCAGGTGCCCATAACTCCAAACCAGCCTGTCCAATTCACCACTTATTGGTACAGACAAAGCACTCTCCTCTGGGCTGTCCATGAAAAATAGGATGAAGCTTGGAGCTGTCATCAGAAAGTTAGAGGAATGGTGCATTTGTGTCCAGCTCTGGAGTCCACAACACAAGAGGGACATGGGCCTGTTGGAACAAGGCCACAAAAATGAGAAGAGGGCTGGAGCACCTCTCCTGTGAGAACAGGCTGAGAGAGCTGGGGTTGTTCAGTCTGGAGAAGAGAAGGCTCCAGGGAGACCTCATAGCAGCCTTCCAGTGCCTGAAGGGGCTACAGGAAAGCTGGGGAGGGGCTTTTGACATCCTACTTCCAGGTGTCAGTGCCCTCTGCTCTTGAATCTTCAACGTCTTGCCCTCCCCCTTGCTCTTCAAGGGCTGTCTTTTTAGTCCTCACGTGGGGTGTCTTTGCCTGCCTCAGTCAAACTTGTTCATCTTCTTCAGTGGATAGACTCCACAACAGCAATCCTGAACATTTTTCTCATCTAGGGGTGAACTTGAACATTTGTTCTCCTGCCTATAGCTGCCTGCCTCTGAATGAAATCCTTCCCGGTGTAGCTCCTAGTCCACACAGAAAACATGACCATGCTGCTTTCCCACAGCTCCTACATCCTTCCCACAACAGTGTGCATGCTTTAGCAACAGTGTGCTTTGTACAGTGCACCATCACAGAATCACAGAACCACAGAATCACCAAGGCTAGAAAAGACCTTTAAGATCATCAAGTCCAGCCTATGACCAACACCACCACACCATCTAGACCATGGCACTAAGTGCCACATCCAGCCTTGCCTTGAACACATCCAGGGATGGTGCCTCCACCACTTCCCTGGGCAGTCCATTCCAATGTCTGATCACCCTCTCCATGAGGAAGTGCTTCCTAATATCCAACCTAAACCTCCCTTGGAGCAGCTTCAGGCTGTGCCCTCTTGTCCTGTCACTGGTTGCCTGGAAAAAGAGCCCAGCCCCCACCTGACTACAACCTCCCTTCAGGTAGTTGAAGAGAGTGATGAGGTCCCCCCTGAGTCTCCTCTTCTCCAAGCTAAACAACCCCAGCATCCTCAGCCTCTCCCTATAAGACTTTCCCTCTAGTCCTTTCACCAGCCTCGTTGCTCTCCTCTGGACCTGCTCCAGCACCTCAACGTCCTTCTTGAAGTGAGGGGCCCAGAACTGCACACAGGACTCGAGGTGAGGCCTCACCAGTGCTGAGCACAGGGGGAGAATCACATCCCTACTCCTTGCCTGGCTGTAGTGGAGGAATGCCCAGTAGAGGAGAAATGACCAGTTCTGTTGTCTTGACCCTGTAGACCAAGTGTTGAAAATGGACAGAGCTCCTAAAAGTAAGTAAATGACTCCTCCCATCAATGTGGTACAGCAGTGCTCTGCTGATCAAGGGTAATCAATCAACCATGTTTCATCAGAATGGTGGCAAAAGTTATGTTTTTTCCTAAGATGTTCTCTCTGAGAAAAAAAAAAAAAAATGGGTCGAATCAGCTAGGATCACACATAAAGAAAAAATGATGACAAGCAGAAAATTGCAAAGCTTTGAAAAGTTACGAGCAGTTAGAAAGCATCTAGCACAGAAGTCTTCAGGTGACCTAACCTAGCTGCTAATGTTCCAGCTGTAATAAACACTAGACTTTTCCCTTGTCCCTCTCCTTTGGGATTCTCTGCTACAACACTGGTCGGTGCTTGAATGGCATTATTGGTACACAGTGACATTATTACAGAACTCACCCTGCAGCAAGATATGAATTAGAGTCAACCTTAGCAGAGACCAAATATTTACTTTAGAAAAGGAAAAGATATGATTTCATAAATCAAAAATTGTTCCCTTGGCCCTGAAAGGGAGTTTAAAAGCAGCCTCGGTAATTACAAAGTACACTGGATAATGCCAAACCAATTGAATCCGTGGCTGACCCACGGCTCGTGGATTCCCACCTCAGAGCACTGCCTGTGACAAAGGGACTGAGACCTGCTGGTGGCAAGTCCTGATTGTGCCTGGCAGTGGATAGAGAAGGGGTGTTCAGTGGAAAGGCTCAATTAATTTGGGAAAGGAATTGCTTTTGCACAGAGGCACCGTTTCGTGAGCTGGGGTTGTTGACAGTCTCTCGTGCGTTGGTTGCTCAAAATGTGAGACTATTTGCATCTCCTGCCATTACGTAGCTGTGTCTCCTCCTGTACACACTTCGTAGCCCCTTCTTCCTCCTGCCCTGCACATTTACCCCCTGACTATCTCTAGAGGAGCCTTTGTTTGCTTACCCTGTCATGGTGCCTTAGCTGTGGAGATCTCTGCACCCCTCCATGCGGTGTATTCCCAGGGACTGGCGTAAGATGTGTTTAGAGGTGGTGCTGAGGGACATGGTTTAGCACTGGACTCAGTAGAGTTGGGTTGATGGTTGGACTCAATGATCCTAGAGGTCTTTTCCAACCAGAATGATTTTGTGATTCTAGGAAGGCAAGCAGATGATGGAGCCATTCATTGCTGTCCCACCCTGACCAGAGAAGGATGCTGATTTACATCACACGGGGACCTGGACCTCCTTGGCAAACTGTGTAGCCATCAGTTAATGTTGCCCCCTTAGCACCAGGACATCCCAAGCTATCCCAGACCTGTGACAGGATCACCTTGGAAACTGATCCATGATCTCAGCTAGGTTACCTCCTGCTACCATGGTCTGGACTTAGTGAGGGTGTTTTTTAGCTCCTGATCCCCTAAGTAGTGAACAATAGTAGTCTGATCAGTAACCACCAAGTTTTCTTAGAAGAGCCAGGGTCACCCTTGCCTGTTGTTTCTCCTCCTTGCATTCGAGAGTAGGAAGGATCCAAGAAGATAACACCTTTGGCCTTTGTAGCCACAAGGGCACATTTCTGGCTCATGTTCAACTTGCTGTTCACCAATAGCCCAGGACCTTTCCTGCCAAGCTGCTTTCCAGCCACTCCCAGTGAGCATTGGAGCACCAGGTTACTCCTTCCCAGGTTGCAGAATGTTGCATAATCTGTGGTCAGAGTTGATGAGATTAACATGATATAGAATAAATCAGAAAAAGAACTTAGGCTGGAAGGGGCCCCTGCAAATCATCTAGTCCCCAAAAAACTAAGGAGAAGGTGACCCACCATCTCAAGTACTGTAAGGCTGTGGTGTCTTATCTCTTCTGGAAGGGTGAACTGCAGCCAGGCCCTACAAAAGCTCTGTGCTCCCCATCTCTGCAGCAGAAGGCAACTTGACTGGCTTTCTGCTGTAATGCAAAACCCACTTGCCCAGGCCCCAGAACTCGAAGACATCTTGCCATTGGATGCCAGGTTTCCAAAGACTCCTGCTGCCAGTCCTACACCGGAGGCACCTGCTTCACCAAGGACTTGAAGGTCTTCAGCAAGAGCTTTTCACTTGAGATACAGTCACAATGGCTGGTGAACTCCCCAAAACTGACCTCCTTGTGCTGCTGGCAGCAGCAGGGGCAGTACTGACTGTGTCCAGGAAATTGTCCTTCATGACTCCTTAGCTGAACTGCAGCTGAGGTGACCCACATCCTGAGGCTGTGACATTTTCAAGAGCTGCAGCAAAATCTGCTGATCTCATTTGCCAAAGACCTCAGTGGGGACTGACACTGCCAGCCCTTGGACAGCCAAGCTGAATGTGGCAGAGACCATGGAGAAGCCTGTGGCTTCCTGCAGCCATCCCATGCCCTGACTCCTGGGACAAAATCCTGAAGCTTTCATTGTCCCAAGACTTTTCTATGTCCTGTCACATGGCTTCTCACAAAGAAAAGGCAGAGTCCTTTGACTCTTCAGAAAGCTTCTGCTGGGCAATGTCCTGGACTTCCTGCCACCACTGCCACCACAAATTGATGCTGCAGGAGCAGATGCTCAGTGGAGTGCTGCTGTGCTCCTCCACATGACTGGAGGAACAACTGAAGGGACAGCTGGAGGGACAGTTGGGGCTGGCTCTGGCACCACTAACTAAAGAGGAAAGGCAGCTCTGAGGATAAATCAGGAGCTTTTGGGATCACTGGGTCCAGACTTCCCAATGCAGTGATAAAAGGAGATTCAGTAATTTTCCTCTCTTGGAGGACACTTTGGTGCTTGCAGATGATTATCAAGAAAATCTCGGAGTTGGAGTTTCTTACAAAGATGAACCTTTAATACAGCAAGTAGTCCACAAAAATTAGTGTGAGCAAATGCTTAATGCAGGGGCATGAGGAATCTTTGTCTCTCTCTGCATTAGGCTGTTCACAAACCACTCCTTGGGTTGTTCCACTTCAGCACATGCCATTTAAGAGGGCAGTGACCTTGCCCCACTGACGAGGATTCACACATGGGAAGCAATCCTACATACCTAGAGAAGAGCAGGTGGATATTTAGATCTTCTCCAGCACCCAGGGTGATGGATGGAGCTGGAAGCTACTGCCCAGAGCAAGGGACAATTCTGAGTCTAGTTCTGGGCTAGATGAAAAATCCCCAAAATCTTAATTAGCAGTAGATTTGCCCTTCATATATGGAGATTAGGCACTACATTCAGCACAGTGGGCTAGAAGGGACACGAGGAAGTCAAGGTGACTCTAGGGACAAGAGTCATTTGTCAAGGACACTCGTTTGTGGATTCTCTTGAAAGAGAGTTCATCTTTATTTGGTCTGGCAGCAAAATCCAGAGGGCTGAGCTGGTTCCTGAGGAAGATGCAATCAGGGCCAAAGCCATGCTGTCTGGACCAGGGATGGATTAAAGTGGGAGAGGGAAATGGAACAGCTGGGAAGCTGCCTGGGAAGCAGAGTTTTTGAAAAGCAGCCTGCTATATGGCATTTGGGACACTTGTTTCCATCTCATGATCAAACCCAGGGACATGAGATGTAAACATGAATGCTGAGAGACCTTGCACCATTTGCACTGACTGTAGGACAGGCAGTTTTACCAAAAAATGCAATCTTCCAGTGACTGTAGAGGAGGGGAGAGCAACAACATTCACCAGTTAGGAAGCCAATGTCTCTCAGTTTTAATGAAGGCTCATTAGCACTGCACAGAGTGCAGCACAGCATCATGCACTGTGAGGACAAAGGAACATGGGACCAGAGGGAACTCCTCACACTATCCCCATTATTTGTAACCACGGTGGCATCCAATTCTTTTAGGAAATAAACCTTTAAAAGCAAATAACTTTTGGCCCTTGGCTCCAAGCCCTGTTGGAAAGCTGTTTAAGAGCTTGAAGGAAACGTGCTTCCCTCAGAACAAACATGATTTGCTTTGTTTATCTGCGTATTCTGTGCACCCATCCTGACACAAAACACCTCTCCTGGTGCTTGGTTGTCCCCCTCCAACGGTGCACTGCAAATTCCTGGGAGGCCACGGGGTGCTGCTTGTCTTCACCAGGCAGAAGAGGAGTCAGAGGGGGTGCTGCATCAGCATGGAGGAGAGAACCAGTTAATTGCAGTCCCAAAGGGACCTTCAAAGCTGAGTCAGATTGATGACTTTCAGGATTCTGAGTTTTTGTTTTCATCCACCCATAGTGCAAAGAAGATCAAGCAGGGAGGTGCTGCTGCAATGCTTTAAAGGCAAGAGAGCCAAGAAAAATATTTAATGGATTTTTTTTTTTCTTTTCCCCCAAATCTTCGATTTTGGTTTTTTCAGCTGGAAAATGAGAGCACTTGCCTCCACTTTCTGTGACTGTGACAATGTGAAAAAAGTACTTCTTGAAGAGAGAAAGGAACAGGCTCTCAAAAGTGCAAAAGGGCTGAGGAGTTACTGGAGGTATTTCTTTTTAGGAGTGAAAAAGTTGATTTTTCTTTAAGATGCTTTCCCTGGTTGCCTGTTGTTTCTGGGGGTTCCTCACTGAGGGAGACATGGAGGAGACAACACAAAACCTGAACGTTTCAGTTTGAAAACAGAGCTAAAAACCATCCTGTTCCAAAAGGAAAATGCTGGATTGGTTTCCAGCTGTTGCCTGGAAACTTAAATGCAGAGATCTGACAGTTTTGTCTCACTTAGAAATTTCCCCTGGGAAAACCTCCCGGTACCTAATCAGCTTCACTTTTTGAGTTTCCCGTGTCACTAAAACCTCCACTGACAACTTATTTCATAGCAGGAGCCAGCTGGAGGAATTTTCATAATCCTGATGGAGAATTGTCACCATCACAGCCCAAACCCACCCCTCCCTGCTCCGTCCCCACTGACAAAGGAGAGTAATTGATGCCTCTAACATTCCACTGACAGTTTGTTTCAAACTCTTTGTACCAGAGATTGATTTTAATGAAATGTTCCCCTTTTACCCGCATGAAATATTGCAAATTAGCTTTTTGAATGGGAAATAACAGTTATCAAATACTGCCAAACAAAGGCTGTGAGACTGGTGCAGGTAGAGCCTGGGGAATGGGAAGGGGAGAGGGATCCTGCTGCCTCTTGTAAAAGGTTCAGATCTGGCTCAGGATCATGTTTGTCCCTCAGATCACTGAATCTGCACATTATTACACCAGCTATGAATTATGCCTTCTTTTGACTTTGTAGGGCTTTACTGGCCACAGGACATGGCTGAGAAATTATTCCCCTTTTTCCTAGGCAGGCCTGTCTCTAGGTGCCAAGTCTGCATTTCCCCACGAGTTCTACAAAATCTGGGATTGGTTCCTCATCCATCCCAGCTTTCACAAACAGTTTTATACAACTTGGGAAAACAGATGAATACTGCCATGAAATTTGCTGATGACAATGGGTTTTTTTAGGAGCTCTTGGTTTGCTGAAGTTAATGAACAAGGGCTGAATAGGGAGAATTATAACCAGACTTGATTATGGGTCAGTGAAAATGGCTGCTGAAATTCTCTGAAAATAATTATAGTCACCTGCTTGAGGAAAAATAATCATAACTTCACGTGTGAAAGGTAGGGTCTGAGCTGGCCATTGTGGCCTGGGGAAGAGCTCATGTCTTTATGTCAGAGCCTGCAGTTCTACAAGTCAGAAACGTTATAGCAGAACTGGAAAAAGTTCAAAGAGCAGGAGATAAGATGAAAGACCCAGCAAGACTTCCACACCCCTAACATCAAGCAGCCTGGGACTTACCAGGCTGTAAAAGGGTCAACTGCAGCAGAAGGCTCTCAAACCCAGAACTACCTTGAGGAGATGGACAGGAATTTACTCTAGTGTCTGCAGTACAGGAGCTAAGGGTCATTAGATGAAGCTAGTAAGAGACATCTTCAGAAAAAGCTTCAGGTGGAGCTTCTTTATGCAGTGGAAAGCAAAGCTCAGGACTTTGCAGAAAAAGAATGACAGCTAACAAAAAAAAAAAAAGAAAAAAACACAAAAAAGCCCCACAAAATAATTTCTGTCTCTTGAGAATTAATGAAGCACAGAATTGTTCTGCAGCCACTGCAGTGTGTGTTCCCCCTCACTCATGGAGTAAAAGGGAGTATTAGCACTCACATGACAGCAGCTGCCCAGCAGAAGGCTCTAGTCATGCTGAATTTCAGCTTTCATCATTCCACTGTTTAATTTCAAAGACACTTGTCAGTGGGTTATACTGTAAAGCTGATGAAAAAAAAAAAAAAAAGAGGCTTGAACTGGAGGGTTTTTTTCAGTCATACTAAAACTGATGCACATGACTAGACTAATGATTTTCCTTCCTCTCAAGAACCCAGAACTGGATCAAAAGTCCCAATATTCCTTGGCGAATAACCTGGGCCCATCGCCAATTATCTGAGTTCTTGTGCAATACTCCACGTCTCCCCATGAAATCCAAACATCACTGGAGCTTTCTAACCCTGATCTGCCATGGGAAGCAGGAGGAAGCATTTTGGGTTTCCTTATCATGATGCCAAAGGAAGTCAATATTGCAGGGTGATGCACATCCCTCTGCAGAGATCTCATCACATAAAATTCGGCAGAATTGTTCAGATTGGATCAGCAATGTTTGCTGTGAGATAAAAATGATTGATACCATTTTTGCTCTGCTCTGGTGGGACTGCACCTGGAGCACTGAGTACAGCTCTGGAGCCCTCAGCACAGAAAAGACATGGACCTATTGGGAAGGATTCAGAGGAGGCCATGAAGATGATCAAAGGGCTGGAGCAGCTCTGCTATGAAGACAGGCTGAGAGAGTTGGGGCTGTTCAGCCTGGAGAAGAGAAGGCTGTGGGGAGAACTTAGAGCACCTTCCAGTGCCTGAAGGGGCCACAGGAAAGCTGGGGAGGGGCTTTTCACCAGAGAGGGCAGTGATAGGACAAGGGGTGATGGTTTTAAACTGAAAGAGGGGAGATTTAGGTTAGACATCAGGAAGAAATTCTTCACCATAAGAGTAGGAAGGCACTGGAATAGGTTCCCAGGGAGGCTGTGGATGCCCCCTCCCTGGAGGTGTTCAAGGCCAGGTTGGATGAGGCTTGTGCAGCCTGGTCTAGTGGGAGGTGTCCCTGCTCATAGCAGGGAGGTTGGAACCTGATGAGCTTTAAGGTCCCTTCCAACCTTCACCATTCTGGGATTCTGGGATTCTGATTCTATGGTATAGAAGACATTCAGGGCATTGAATGTGTCTCTCAGCTAATACGCAACACAGGGGAAGCTGCCACTGGTGGGGATCAACATGTGGAACACAAAAGTGTCTCCATCACTCCTCAGATACAACATCCACATGAAGAATTTGCTGGGCACATCTATGGTGGATATCATGACCATTAATGCCTACTGCTGTTTTGGACTGGTGAAAGATTTCTGCAGTTTTGCAGCAATCTGAATTCTCCAGTTCTTCAGAAAAATTTCTGCAATCTAACGTTGAAGAGGCAGCTTTACAGACTGGTTTCCAAGACTGTGGTCCCTGCACCCTCAGTGGTCATTCATCAACTCAGATGTCAGAGGTCCTGATCAAGACAAGGAGGAAAGAAGCCTTGGGTTTGAAGAAAGGCCCATCTAACCCTGTACCCTGTGTCTATGAAGAGTAAGAACACACAAAATAAGAGATGAGACTTTCTCCATGTTCTGCTCTTTGCTCTCAGTCTTGTAGCCCCTCTGGCAGTGTTCCTGCTGCTGATGTGTTTCAAAAGGATTTATCAGTATATTTTATACAAGCAAGTTGTTCCCCAAAATATTTCTTGGCCTGCCTTATTATGCTTTTATATTTATCTTGCCAAAGCTTGTGCTCTTTCCTATTTTCCCCATTTAGATGTAACTTACAGTTTAGGACTTGGAGCAAGTTATGCTTTGTGATGTAAGTTATAGTGGGGAAAAAAGCACAACTGTTCTTGAGCAGAAATGTTGTCATGGTATCCCTCAAAACCTGGATTAGGGGGATACATGCCAAAACCTGCCATTACCCCAGGAAAACCAGTTGCCATCATGTCAGTGGTGGTGGTGTGGGTGAGCAGTGCACTTGTTGAAGGATGCAGCCCCCCCCCCCACCATGAAAGGCAAGGCTGGAATCTCGTTTAAACTATCTTATTACTGAGAAAGGTTGGACCAGATGACCCTTAAAGTCCCTTCCAACCTGGCATTCTATGATTCTGTGAATTCACCCAGCTCCTCTGTAGAACCTGACATACAAACCAAGAGCCATCTGTTGCCCTTCTAGGTCAAATGTGTCACATCTTAGAGATGCTCATGTCTCTTGTGTGACCCCAAAGGGAATCCAAGGCAATGTGCTCAGACAGCACAGCACCAGCAACGTCTGCACCAAAGGAGAAGCCCCCCCTGCCCCTCATCCCAACAGTGGCTCCATATTCCATGTCCAGTATCTCTGAGCACCTCAGAGAGTGCTTCAGGCTAAACCATTAACAGAAATCCTTGGGGAAGACAGGAGGAGGGCTTTAACTCAAATAGAAACTTCAACAAAGTGTGTGTATGAAGATGATACGTGTTCCCAGGCCTCTTTTTTGTGGAGGAAATTTTAAGATGAAGAGTTCTTGCATGAAAGCCAGATCCCCCAGCGTGATATTGGTCAAATGTTCTGACAGCTTGAATGCTGCTTGATGGAGGAAGAGATTTCTCAGGGCTCTGCTAACAGACTGTAACTGGGTTACCTATATTTGGACCTTCTAATTACACTTTATTTCTATCCTAACTTTTTCCCATGAGTTCAGGTTGATTTCAAAGTGAATAGAAATCAGAAGGGATGTGTCAGTCCCCAGCTGACATGATCCCAGCTCTGGAGACCATTCCTTGAGCTCCACAGCCAGGCTGCTGCTCTCTGGAGCTTTGGTGCAAGCTCTCTCATCTCCTTTGCCACCTTGGTGGTGCTCCTGTGTCCTCACATCTCTGCTCACTGCCTCCAGCCCATGTCCATCAGCCTGGTCTTCAGAGAGGAATGGCTCACCTGCAGAACCTGAGCTGAAGAGACTGTAACCAGCCAGGTCTGTAGCTGTTCTACACCATGCCAAGCCTTACCATGGGTATGGGAAAGTGTCCTTCACCACAGGAAGATCAGACATGGAGCTCTTGTATGGTCCCTCTCTACCAGGGTCAGCAGTGCCCTCCCTCCCTACTCCTGTGTAACTCTTAGAACAGCAAAGCCACCCACCTAGCTCTCCATCTCAGGGGCTCAGGATGATGTAGAAATCTTTATGGATGTAATTCTTAATTAACTTAAGAAGCAAGATAAGTAACTGATGTAAATCACCTCTTGACAAGACAATGGGATAGAAGGAACACACAGATCTAAAACCAGGTACTAGAAACTTCAGTGGGCAGATTGCCCAAGAAGCTTGGCTGAACTGCATGAATTGGCTAAAAATGTGCCCTTGAGGTGAACCTGACTAATAATAATGTGAAAACCACACCTCCAGAAGTTAAGATACCACCCCCCCCCCCCGCTTGAAGACCCCCACGCAGTGGGCTTGAGCAGTAAAATTAAAAGACCCTGGACCTTTAAATGAAGAGGAGGATACCCTACCCCAATCAGCTTGAAGATAAGGGATTATAAGCACCAGTAAAAACCTAGTGAACAGTGAATATGCTAAACAAGTAAATTTATAAAGTACAAATGTTGCAATGCTGTGTGTGCAGCTCTCTGAGAACACCCCAGTACCCCTTTCTGCCAGAACTGCCAGTAAATTGCTAATCCCTCAACTCTGGGTGTTCTTGGCTTGCACACTGGGGAGACAAACCCTGTTTTGGGACAGTATGGAGATCCTCACCCTCACCAACAGAGCATATGACTTATTCCTGGTGTCCTAAGGCAGCAGGGACTGTTGGAGCTGCTGAACCCTGTGGTAAAGCAGGATGGTGGAGAGCTGGGAAGATTAGGGCGTTGCAGTCAGTTGTGGGTAAAGGCCACAGGTGATGATGGCTTTGCTGGGACCTGGGCTACTGCTTCCTTCCCAGCTCAGGCTGTGGGCAGCCCTGTGAAGCCTGAATTGGTCTGTCCTTCACCTTATCCTGGTGCCCCCAAACTCTGCAGCCAACTGGCAGCATCTCATTCAGCCTGGTGAGCCACAGCTGCTGCCCCCCTGGCACAGGGAAAGGACCTTCCAGCCCCAAACCTCTCCCTGTGTCCCTGAAGTGCTTCAGATGGTGGAGTTCACGCTCCATCAGAGCAGCTTCCCTTGCCCAGCAGAGGATTTTAGATTTCTGTTATAAACAACCAAAACTGATACTTCCCAGCTAAAACTTTTCAGAAAGAAATTTCAGTTCCTGGAACTGCATGAATGAGGAGCCAGGTCTGGGCAGCAGCTGCAGTGGGTGCTGTCAGAGCCTTCAGGGAGAAGCAAAGCTTCCCTGCACTGGCAGGTGCTGTAGAAACATCCCATCTCTATCTTATCATCATAGTATCATAGTATCTTACTTGATACTGCAGTTTGGCTGGGAGGTGCATCCTCCAGAAATGAAAAAGCCATATGAGAAAAATTGTTGCTTACCTGGGAACTGGGAGTTTCTCCAGGATATTAACACAGCCTTCCCCAGGAAATGGCCTCATCTCATTTCATTAATGGAAGATAATGATGGGGAAGGGCTGATTCACAGGAGGAAAAGTACTAAGAAGTGTTAGCCAGTACCTCAGCAACATTGTGGTGCCTTTGGACCTTTCTAGAGTTGTACAATTACATTTTATAATGGTTTGTGATTGTTTCCATTCCAGAAGGGAAAGTTGACAGGTAGGAGGAGATTACTGGAACAAAGGTGATGTGAACTGTGATGAGTCCAAGCACGTGTTTGTCAGAGGAACCTCGTAGGATCATTTATCTCCAACATTTTCACCCTAGCTGGAAAGCCTGTATCTTGTGCCCCTGGTGCACAAGAAAGGCAATGACACTCAGATGACTGGTCACACCCCACAAACACAGGCCATGTGAGGAGTCCTGGAGGGTGCTGCCTGCTCAAGCAGGAGGGCAAATCCTCACCAGCAGGTTCCTGAAGCCCAGAGCTACCTGCAAGTGCCAGCGTGTAGCAAGAACGGGGCTGCCCCACAAGTGGGAGCAACCAGGGAGCCAGGGGTGGCAGCAAGGCAGGTAGGGACAGTGTCCTCAATGGGGAACACAGTCCAGCAGCACCCAAGTGACTTGAGCAGAGCAGGTCCCACAGCAGCAGCAGGGTCAGCCAACTGTCCAGTGATCATTCGGTAAGTTCAGAGTGACAAGAATCTCTCTAGGGTCAGTCCAGGAAGCCCCATCAGCAAAACAGGGCAATGAAGGAACAGGACCAGGCACAAAACTACCCACAGCATAGCTGGGGCTGAGCTTCAGTGGCTCTCCTAGACCAATGGACATGCAGGGAAGAGGTCCCACGTGAGGGTGGAGAGGACAATTACTGTCTGTTGGTGCTTTGAAGGCCCTGGCAGCAGGGTTAGATCTTTTCTTCTCATCTCTGGTGGGAAATAGGCAGAGGTTTGTGATTAAATAACCAGTCCAGAAGGGCTGGTGGGCAGCATTTAACGGGGCTGTCCTGTTCCCCCAGACTATAAGCAGCTGTTGCCAAAGTTTGTCCAGCATGGCTTCAGTCATGAGGGAGGAGAAGACTCCCAGGAGTCCTTTGTGGGCTTTGAATCCTCCTGACAAACTTGAAGCACCTCAGGCCCATCTATTGATTCCAGGAGGGTCTTCGTTAAAACTGAGCAATCCCCTCACACATGCACCTCAAAGCTGTTCCCCAGGCTCCTCCACACTTCCAAATCTGTCTTCCATGGTGGCTCCAAACTACGATAGAGGAAATTTCAAGGGCTTTAAACACCCATTTGCAGCTAATTTGGTGAAGCTTCTGCAGGCAATTAATGCCCGAGGCCCTCCCAGCACCTGGGTATGTCCATGGTACATCAGACCCGGGCTCTGTCTGCCTCACTCCCCACTCAGTGCAGGGAGGGACTTGCTGCACATAATTAAGTGGCCAAGACACTTAATTTAAAGTGAAGTGAAAATAAATGGGTGACTGTAATTAGTTATTACAGTTTATTAGTGGCTCATATCCTTTGGCAGATCCTGCCTTTATTCAGTATTTAATGGGATTAATAACCTCTTAAGCAGCATGTGACAGCAAAGAGCAGTTAAAGTTTACAACTGGGAGACAGGGGTTCTCTTGCCTCTTCCTTTTTTCCCCTCCCTCTTTTTTTTTTAAAGAGGGACATTTTTTCATGTCTCTCCTATACTACTTGCTGACCTAGTGGCACAGTAGATCAGGAAGTGATTGTGACAGGCAAACAGGCAGTGGCTGCTCTTTTAACTCACCCTGATTCTCAAGTCATGCAGCATCAGTGATGAAACGCACCCAGGGCATGCTGAGTCCCTGCAAATCCACAAGTCTCTCAAACAAAATGTCTCCATCTGCCACATCCTGGAGCAAGTTGGTCTCTGCTTCTCTCCCTGTGACCCTGGGAGATGTGTCAGGAGGATTTTAAACTTGACTTTCCACCTGAGTGAGGGTCAGCATGTGGTGCTCAGTTTTCATATGGAGCAGCCTCTCCTTGTGGCCACCTTCCACTCGCTTGCCTCCCTTTCTCATTCTTCTCACAGGTCCCTTTTTAGGACACTAGACTTTGCTCAGGACCTGCCCCAGATGCTTCTCACCCTTGAGAACCATTCCCAACAAAGTCCGTGTTTCCTCCTGTCCATATTCCCAGCATCACTCTGGGCTGTGGAAACGAAAGGCTGTTTGGCACTCCTGGCCTCGTGGCACTTGTGTCAAAAGTTGAATGTTGAGCTTTGCAAACAACAAAGCAAACTCATTGCTGCCTCATCTACATTTTTTCGTGGCAGGCCAACAAAAAAGCAAATTCTCCAGACAAGACAACGGGCAGGAAGGGTAATAAAATGAAAGCAGGACACACTGCTGTCTTCAGACCAAGTTCTAAGAAACTGCAGTAAGAGCCAGGAGTTTTTTTCAAGACTAATTTGCCCATACTATTCCCTATTTCTCCACGGGGGAAGAATGTCATTTGGCAAACAGCCATTGCCCCTGACCTTGTGAACTGCTTCAGCTTTTGTTGTTGTTGCAAGCTTCACTCTTGAAAAGGAGCTAAGCATGTTGAGACAGCCCATTAACTGCCCATTATTAGTGCACACCTTCCTGCAAGATTAGCATTGCAAATGACTAACACGGGGCTAAGCTCATCTTCAATACCATTTGCAGCAAATGAGTGTCCTGGGTTCTCCAGTCTTCGGAAAGACCAGGGGAACAGGAGAGAGCTGCAGGCACAGGCTGAGGATATCAGCATCAATCTCACAGATACAATAGTGGGGTGGGATGTTCCAAACTGAAGCCAGCAGACATCCCTCAGGACCTCATCTCAAGAGGTTCAATGCACCTCATCACAGCCACCTGAACTATCAGCATGCAGAGTGGGATTCAGCTGCAGATCAGGGCACCTGCACTGAGATATCTACCTGTTGGCTTCTTCTGATCTCCAGCTTTCTTCTGTGGGGGCAGCTTTTCAAGGGGTCACTCAGTCTGTTCTGAAAATCCACCTGGGAGCCTGAATCAGGCCTCAGCAAAAAGCAGAGTCAGTGTCTAAGCTGCGAGGGCAGCTACAGCCCCACTCTCACCTGGACTGCATGCCTGACTTGCTTTAATTAAATGCCTGTCTCCTGTTTAATGAAGCTCTCTGTTTCCATCACACTGCCCTCTTGGTGATGCTCTGTTACACTGACTCCGAGTGATCTGTCAAGGTCAGTTTACAGGGTTTTAATTCCCAGACACGGAGAAATCCCTCAGGATTTATGCTCATTGAAGCAGAAGGATCACTGCAGGATCCTGTTTTGGTAACATGAGCCTCCCAGTCTGGGCTGAATGTGGGGTTGTGTTCCACAGGGTCGTGCACAGCCAAGCTGTGTGAGGGATGCAGCTGTGCTCAGACTGCACATCTGGATGCAGTGGTGCTCTGCAGCACATGTGGACACCTGAGCCCCTTGGCTGGAGTGCCAGACTGCTGCAGTCTGAGGCTGCCATTCATTCAGAGGAAGAAAACCCACCACCTTTCGAGGTGTTTCAGGATACTTATGTCTAGATCTAAGACAGTGTATGTAGGTAGATCCAGGAGTGTCCACCCAGAAATACTCCAGCCTTGGGCTTGGCTCCCCCACTAAAAACAAAGCCCAGCAGTAAAATGTTTTAATGGCAGCTTGGATGGATGTGACAGCAATAGCTCATTCTTTCGTAGACAGGGAAAACTTCAAATCTCTTCAAACAGAAAACGTGTGAGTTCACCTTTCAGGAAGAGCTAACTAGTAAAATGATATTTCCTAGAAGACAGTGAAATGCAAATTATCCTGTCACTGCATGTCTTGCAGACAATCCAGATCCTTTCTGTGTACTTCAAAGACCCGTGAAGTTGTTCATTCACACTTGGGTCTTTTGAAAACTCTTTATTCTATTCTCCAGTTTCCCTGTTTGAATTTCCCACTTAATCTGCACCACCAGGTCCCAGTCCCAGTTGCTGCCCTGGGCCACAATGGAATGCAGAGTGTACTGTCTGGCTGTGAGCTGTGCACACACACACACACACACACACACACTTTGCTTGTTTATAGAGTGCTGTGTCTCAAAAAATGTGGGCTCTGAGGAGTGTTTTATATAATATTTATGTTTCTCAGATACATGAGAGATCACTCACAACCTGACAGAAAGGAAATGATGCCTCTGCCAGTGGGAGGTGGGTTTTGCTGCAACATCAGCAGAAAGTAAATTGGCTCCCAGAGTTCATGGATTTTCTAGCTGTCACTTCCATCCAGCTTTGGACTACATTCACATCTTCTTTCTTAGAGGGAGGAAAATTTTCTGCAAGTCTCTGGCCAGTACCAGGTACATCATCTACTGATGCTGGAAATGCAGCACAAAGGTGATCAAGCACTTGCTCTCACTAAAGAGAAAGAGATAACCAAGCTGCAGCTGAGGCACTTCTGGCCATCACTGCCAATGAAGTCAACTAATGACTGAAAACCTTGCACAGAGCCCCAGAGCTAGGGTGAACACTTCCATTTGCCAGCTGGATTTGCAGGTTTCCAACAGCTAACCCTTTCCTCCAAGAACTTTGTAGTAGTTCAAGCACATGAAGGAACAAGTCTTGAATTTCCTTCTCTCCATCCTCCTTGTCAGGACTGAGCACAGTGAGGTTAAATGAGATTTCCAAGGTCATAGTAGCCACAGAAAGGGAATTGTGCTGATTTCAGCTTCCACTTCAGAGCACTCAGCTGCCTTCAAGCTGCTCAAAGTGTGTTCAATGAAAAAAAATAGGAAAAAAAGGAAAAAAAAAAAAAGTCATGAGCATCTCTGAGGAGTTCTGCTGGTAAAAGGGTTGTGAAACTGCACATTTCTGATCCTGTCCCTGTGGTCTTAAAGGAGTGTTTGGCTTTAGCCCCACTTTTCCTCCTGGTTCTTCCCATGCTTCCTCTATCCAAGACTGTCAGCTGAGCAGTGACTCTGCTGACTTCCCCAGCAGACTGGTTTTATCATTGTTCTCTCCAGTCTTCAAAGTTTGCTGCTTCTAGAAGGCACAGATGTTTTAAAAGACTAAAAGCTTTAAGACCTTCTCCAGGAAGCACTGGCATCAGTCTTTCCATTGAGTTGTGTCAGCATTAGGTCACATCTCTGTTGGAGGTCTTTTAATGACTTTGAGGTTTCATGGGTCAGTCGAGAGAACCAGTCACTGGTTTGTAGGAGCTGGAGCACAATCAGAGCAGGCAGTATTAAGGCAGTTCAGCCTCCAGCAAATGCCTGTTTAGTGTGTGCACCATCGACTTTCTGGAAGCTTAAAATGTGAATGTGACCATATCTCACTGGGACAAGACAAGCTACATTCCTGAGCACAAGTGGATCTCCATGAAGACGTCCTACCTTCACTCCAAAGCAGGATTCGTTTTGGGAACAGAGAAACTCAATATAAACTGTGCTGAAATGTTCAATGGGAGGGATGAGCCCTTCAGTTGAACTTGCCACCTTCAGAAAGCCCACAGATGTGGCTTATGATAAATGCTTAAACATACTGGCATTTTGCCCACTCAGCTGCAGCCTGTCAAAGCCTGGTTGCTCAGAGGAGGTCACCTTAAATGCTAGAGAGTCAAAGAGAAATGTTTTGCTTCTTTTTGAACCTTGCTGAAGAGCAGTACCAAGAGCTTCAGGCTTCCAGTTTGGATACTTGGTCTCTGCTGCTCTAGATGTTGCTGGATGGGCAAGATAATCCACAGATCCACTGGAAGAGGTTCTTTTCTGAGCCTCAAAGCCAAACAAAATCAATTATGTGGGCAGCTAAAAAGAAATTGGGAAAGGAAGTACCAAAAGTGAGTGACTGCTCTGAGTCCCTAGCTGTAGGCAGCTTTTCAATGGCTCCCTCTTAGATGTAGATGGTCATGTCTAAATTAAAGAAACTAATGAAACACTCATTGGCTTGTTTGCAAACAGCAGGCAATTAATTCCAACCACACTCACTACTTGAGTTAGCTCATCAGTAAGGGAGACAGTGTTCTGGACAATACCAAATGTCACGTGGTCCTGAAGCTTTGCTTTGCTGTATATGCTACAGACCAGGGCTATGGAAGCTGTAGAGCAACCAGGAGTCCTTTGGAGCTGGTATTACCACCACATCAGTACCCTGATCTTTCTGGTTTCAGTGAAAGGCTCCTCCTTCTAAGCCTCAAGAGTGTGGACAAGTCTTCCCACTGGGTTGAAAGCAGGAACCAGAGCTCAGCCTGCATGAAGGTGGTGTCACCATCACACTCAAAGAAGGGCAAGGACCAGGTGAGACTGTCATGGGGAAGCACAGATTTGACCAAGTCAGATGAAGAGGTGGAAGACCACAACCTCTTCCCTGTTGACCACTTCCAGCCTTGGCATGGAATCCCCAAGGGGCCATAAACATGGAGCTGACCCTGCTGCTCTGCAGGGGCCAGCACTGCTCCAGAGCAGGTGGGCAGCAAAACCTACATTTGGCTCCTAGGCACAAATGTACCTGTGGAGTAATTTCCACAGGATTTCTCATTGCCCAGGATATACTTTTGTTACATTTCTACGAAAACCCAGGACAGCAATTATCAGGGAAGACTCAGCACAAGGCTTGGTCATAGTCCATAGGGAAGGTGGTAATAGAATGGTTACCTTCCCCTGCAGATAGCCACCAGCTCTGCTTCAGAGAAGGCAAACTGGAGAGCCACATCTGTGGCCCCTAAAAAATGTCCATGCTTACACCTTTGTCTGCAGCACAGTGTTAGCCTCAAGGCAACGATGACAGCAAAGTGGTTACATGTCAAACCAAGGAGTGAAAGGGCAGAATTACCTGGGATGCCACTCGAAACCACAAAGCTGGCATGAAGGAAACACACTCAGAGGTTTCAGGGGGATTAGACAGGGCAGGAAAGCAAGATTTTTGCACAAATGTTAAATAAACCCATTGGCAACATCTCAGTGAGGACTCTCAGGGTGAGTAGCACACCAGGGGTTGGGCAGGAAAGCAGCATTTTCAGCCACGTTTGGAGCAGTGTGGGGCCAAGCTCTGACTGCAAGTAAATGCCATTGATTTTGTGGGTCAGTGCCCAAGTAATTGCACATAGCTCAGAGATGACTCTGCATAGCAGGTGTCCAGCCTGGATTGTCACTGAAAAAGTAGAAAAATACCACCACCCTTATCATTTCCCTCCTCTAAGTGCTGCAGCTGGGCAGGTGTGAGTGCTCAGAAAGGCTTCCCCAGCAGGTTGTGGGGACTCAGACCTTTGGAAGGACCTCACCAGGTAGCAGGGGGAACCTTTCCACCCTGCAGCTCCTGGGGATGCTGGGACAACTGGGTCATGTAACTCACTGTTGGGCTGTCCTGCCCTGGCAGCAGCTCCTGGGGCACTCCAGAGTTTGTCCCCATTAGCTGCTGCACAGGGGATGCCACAGTAGTGCCCGGGCTCCAGGGCACTTGGTGTTTGCAGATTCCCTTAGCAGAAAGCACCACTGCCAAAGACTATTCCTGTGTTTTCCTCCCAGCAGCCAACAAGGAGGAATGCTGCCAGCAATGGCAGATGCTGAGGTGTAGGGTCCCTTGCTCTCTTAATAGTTTGACACAGAGCATGAGCAGAAATTGCCCTGACTGGGAGTTCCATGTTTGTTCTCTTGGTTTTCAGTGAGTACAGCTGAAGGACTTCATGCAGCCCTGGGGACCAGCAAACAGTGAAACATGGCTTGTTGGCTCAGTAGATGAGCAATCACCTAGGCTGTGTCCTGTGTTGCACTGCAGCTCTTTTCATTCCACCACAGATGTTGGGTCAGCTCCAATACCTTAGCATTTTAAATGAGGGATCAGATCTATAAGGTTCCAAAGAATCCCACAGACCTTAGCCAGCTCTACCATCCCTTTCTCAAGATAAAATCAGCTCTACCTCTTGTCTAGTTTCTTTTTGAAGACTTTGGTGAGGGATTCAGATCTTCCCCACCGGATTTATCAGGTACTATTATGATAAAGCCATTAGATGGACATACCTTAGCCACCAAGGACATGGCACAAGCCCCCTCTTTACAGCAGCCTGTTCCAAGTCTGAGTATGGAGTCACCTTCTCTTTCCCAAAGTTGAACAACCTCAATGCATCAGATCACTCCAGGGTTTTAGGTTGCTGATTGTCCCCAGTGTTTACCTATGGACTCTTCTGGGTTACTCCAGCTATCACACTGGGCAGCACTCCAAACTGGGCATGGTGTCCCAGATGGACATTTCCTGGTAGAGTGTCCTGGTGTCCTGAGCCCTGCCTGCATGCAGCTAGGATGGTGTGCACCCTCTGTGGTGATGGGACACTTCTATGTCACATCCATGCATGTTCCATCCCCAGTTGGATTCCATCAAAATGGAGAGTTTTACATCTTCCATACTCAAGTCTGGACTAGAGCTTTTTGTTCTTGTTGTTGTTATTTCCTCATTCTCAAGGTCCTTTTCAGTCCTCTGCCATCTGAGGCCATTTGCAAACGCAAGGAACATGATCATCTTCTGTCTATAATTCAATTCATGGATGGGGATGTTGAATAACCCAAGGTCTGTGGAAGGCCTTGTGGATAAGCTGTCCCAGGATGAAAAAGAGCTACTGGTAGCTGCTCTCTAATCCTGGTTGGCTGCCCAGTTCTGTAACCTCATCTGGGAGATTCATCTCATATTTCTTTAGCTTATTTATGGGGATTTAATGACTGAGAGAGTTAAAATTGCCACTGCATCAGAACAGATAATATCTATTGCTTTTGTAGTCTCCACAAGATCTCTTACCCTCTTTCAGAAGGAAATTAGATGGGTTTGGTATGATTTGGTTTTGACAATCATGGCTGACTATTACTCACCTCCACATATTTTCCAGGTACTACTCTCCTTAATTATTTTTCCAGGAATTAAAGCTGAGTTCCAGGGTTCCAGGACTGAGACACAGAAGCTCCAGTTCCCACGTCTTTCCCTGCTCCAAGTTTAAACTTCGTTTGCAAAGAACTGCATTTAGATTGAAATGGCCTCTGCTGCCTCCAACATCCCCTCCCTGCCCTGTCCATAAACCCACCTGCTGAGGGGCAGATTTCCCCTTCCAAAGTGCCCTCCCTTGAGCAGACCTCTCCTAGTCTGTGCTCCTGTGCAGGGATGTTCCAAGCTCCTGCAGCAGGAGCTCTGACTATGTCCATGGACCTTGTCATGAGGTGATTCCCCCATGGCTCCCTGCTCTGGTCTCCTGTCAGTGTGGGCTGCAACAGCTTGCTGGCCCTGTCTCCAGGGACCTGCTCTCCCATGGCTGTTCCCTGTTACCTGGCAGTAGTTAGATTGTGATCCAAACTTTGCTGTATCTACCCTACCAGGTGAACATCTGTGTGCAGAGAAGAAAGCCCTCCTCTGCTCCTCAGGTGGGAGAAATCCTGTAAAATACCATTGGAAAACTCCTAGATGATCTTTCAGTCTAGTCACATCCCAAACGCTACATGGCCTAGAAACTTCAGAGCTGATTTATTGACTAAGAGCCAGCAGGCGGGCTGCTGGAGAGAGCAGGGAGACTTTATTTTCCATACCTACCCCCCCAGAGATAGTGTGAGGACAGGGCTCAGCCTGACTGCCTTCCAGGGGCTGTATTGAGAGGCACACGATGCCAGCAGCCCCCATGTCACTTCCCGAGTGCCTGGCTGTGCTCTCAGACCTACTCAGCTCCCAAAAGTTCTTACTGTCCCTGTCACTCTGTATTGGTGGTTCTTCAGTGCTGGGTGTTTCAGCATATTTGGTCCTCATGGAGACCTGAAGCAGCAGGAAGGACGGAGAGAGTTCCTATAAAGCAAAAGTCTTTCACACTTTCTAAAAAGCTGGAATTCCTCTGATTTCTCTGAGTCTGCAGATTTGTCTTCGGTTTTTAACCTGCCCCTGCCCCCTGACTCCACCTCCTTCTTGAAGCTGCAGTTTCGCCCTGCTAAGGTTTATTTCCAGGCAAGAATTGATAAATACTCCCCTCCTAATTCTGCTTTAACAGAGTTTTCTTTTTTTGGCTGGGAAACAGCTGCAAAATGCACCCTTGACAGCTTTCCTTTTAACCTCATTTCCAGAGCTCTGCTCTTGTTTAACAATAAACCACACACATCATTTACTGTTATTCTGTAAGCAACACTCTCTGATTCAACTCAGATTTATTCAATTTCACGCTGGAGCAAGCTATTTATTCCTGAGTCTATTTTCTCATAAGCCTAAATCACTATTTATCAAGGTTAAGCATTGTTTTAATTTAAAATAAAATTCGGGCGAACCCGTTGCCAAAGGAGCATCATCTGCTACATTCAAGCAGTTACTCTGGTCTCGGGGTTGCAGCTCCCGTTTCTTCCTGCAGGCTGTTCACAAGGGGTTGGGTGAACTGGGGGATGTTTTCCATCAAACAGGGCTCTGAAGAAGAAGCAAGACGAGGAGTGACAGCAGGCTCAGAGCTGAAGTGTTGCATTAGTGTTTTATTGGGTGGTGGTGATGGTGGCAATTGATTTGAGCTAAGCATGGATGGGTAATCATAGAATAATGGAATTGTTTTCATTGGAAAAGACCTTTAAGGTCATCAAGTCCAACCATTACCTCAGCACTGCCAAGGCCACAGCTAGACCATGCCCCTGGTGAGAGCCATGGGGTTTCATAGGTGCTCTGAGCACTGTTCATCAAAAACGTAGCTCCCCGGGAATTGTTTTTGGTTGCCTGTACCGTGTGCAATTAAAAATGTGGAGGAGCTGTGGAACTGGATGGAGACCTTCTTCCCACCAAGCTAGAAACAACTGTCAGGTCACCACAGTGCCAAAACAGGCAGAAGGTATTCAGCAGCCACCCAGGAGGAGGAGTACAGCAGTTCAGAAGGTGCAGAAGTGACTTTATGAAGTGCAGGAGGTGTAGATTAAAGTGCAGGAAAAGCCTTAGTCCTGGCAGCACCAAGCTCAAGAACAGAGGGGAGAGGTCTGGAGAGATGTTCCAAGAGCCAGTATGGGTGCCCCTTTGCCAAGGAGAGAGGTTACCTCCCATGGATACATGGACATTTCCCTGCTCCTTGCCAGGACACAGCTTGTGGCACTGAATCAAAGTCTGGGGCATGCTTTAGTCCATCATTTACCACCCTGCTCCATGGTCTGACAGCAGCTTGATTTATACATGTCCTACCAGGAAGCCTAGTCATTCATTTCTGAAGAAAAAGAGGAAAGGCTGCTGGAGGTGGTATCTCCAAGGCATTTATTAACCTACAGAGGTCTATTTTAATCTGTTCTAGAGTTTATTATCTCCACCACAAGACTGTTTGAGATATGGTATGAACTGGATTTGAACCCATCAGCATCGTAGGGAATGCATCCAGTAGGCTCCAGTCTCAAGGTCACTTAGGGGCTGAACGAAATGCTCTTAAATTGATTATGTTGGTTTTGGTGAGGACTGAAGAAAAGCAGTGTTGAGAATGGGAGGCTGAAGTTAAGCATTTAAAAATCAATGTTAGGAGAGTCTCACTAATGTGATGGGTTTTCCCTTGTGTGCGATGCTGGACACTAACCACCATGTGCACTATGGGATGCACTGGCTGGTGTTCGTGTGGTTCCTGGGGGACCTGGGGGAAGGGAACCTCTTGTCTGTGTCTCCTTCAGGAGATGACACAAGATATGGATCAGTGCTGTGGTGTGACCCTCTTCCGGTGTCTCCAGCTCACTCAGTCCTACTGTCTTCCCCCTCCTTGGAAGTGTTCAAGAGCAGGTTGGATGGGGCTCCAAGCAACCTGATCTAAAGTAAGTGTCCCTGCCCGTGTAGGGGATTGCATCTAGATGATCTTTAAGGTCCCTTCCAACCCAAACTAGTCTGAGATTCTATGATACTTTGATCTTCAGCCTGCTTCTGGGAGCCTGGTGGGCACAGCAAGGTCTTACAAGGGGGACCTGTAAGGTCTCCTGTTTTCTCAGTGAACCATGGTGACTCATACAAGCTCAACAGGCAAAATGCTCATGCTGGGTGTGATGTCCCCTCACATACAATTCAGGTCCAGATGAGTCATCTGCAATTCAACACAGCCTGAAGCACGTGGAAAGATCCCTGCATGAAGGGACAACCACAATATCACCTGCCCAAGGCAGTAACATCAGCCCAGGGTGATTGCCCCCAAGAGGAACGACTCCAACACAGGGAGGACCAACAGACACACTTTGTCTCCAGAGCTGAAGGCTTAGAACAGCCCAGTTCCACTCCCACTGCACATCCTGAAATACTTTGGAGGCAATGCTATTTATCTTTCCCAAATGCACCCTCTTCCTCTAAATAAGAGATTTCAGCCCCCAAAGTAAAAGTTCCAGAAAGACATAATCCCAGGGGGCTGGGGAGGGAGGGAAGAAAACAAACCCTAAAGCTGTTCAGTGTAGTTGGAGCTGTTTCTTGCCAGGGCTGATCCAGAAGCTGCTGTTTGCACCTGCAGACAGTCACGTGCAGCCATAATTTGCAAACCAAGACATCAAGACAAGCAGCTTTCTCCAGTAAATATTTTTACTTCTTTCAAAACCAGAAATGAACCCAGCTGCAAAGGGCCTTTTGTGAGCTGCAGAGGGCTACGATCTGCTGGAGAACCTCGTTCTTGAGGGTGGCTAGCCATGCTTTTCAGTGCAAAACTTCTGAAAAATGAGCGTGATTGCCAGAATTATTTTTAATTCTACGTTTTTTGAAGCTCTATTTAAAAAAAAAAAAAAATCTTTTCTGCACCCATTTACTCTGCTAGTGGAAAGTTTTTCCCTATTTTTTTCCCTTTTTTCCTTTTCCAAATCCTCACTGTTGTAGAGTGGCAGAGTGACAAGAGAGCTTTGAAACTGCACAAATGTGCCAGTCCTCCAGTGCTGGCAACGTTCTGCAGAAAAATAGAACAGTGGAAATAAAAATTGCAAAAAGGGGGAAAAAAAAAACCCACTATTTTTTTGGTACTTAAAATAAAAATGTAAAAATCCGTTTTAAAAAAAATATTTAAAAAAGTCCTCCTACAGTCTGAACATTGTGAAAGAGAAACATCCTGGACTGGTTTTCTCCAGCAATTATGAATTTTTGACCAGTCCCTGTGGCAGAATGACAACCCTTGGCTCGTATGTGGCACTTTTCTGCTGTAGGAAAAGGAAAGTGGGTTTAATCTGCAATGAGGAAACTGAGTCCCAGAGAGGTGACAAGCTCAAGCCAGCAACCAGGTGAGGGTTAAAGCCAGGTCCTCTGCAGTTGAAGATGGGCTTTTCTTGCTAAATTGGAGGATGAGTAGAGAAAGGCAGCCCAGCATGACTCCCCTAATATCATTTATTGGTGAATGGCTGCAGGAATGGGCAGTGACACCATCTCTCACCCAGCAGGTGAGACTCACACATCAGGGGGGACTCTCTGAAAGACAGAGCTGGCAGAGAGCTGGGGTTTCAAGGGTGACTGTGTTCAACCAAACCAGCTGGAAGATTCCAACAGATGTTGGCTGGATACAGAGGGGTGAAACGTTTCTGTTAGTCACAGGTGTTCGGTAACATTGGGCTGACAGAGCCATGTCAGTGTTTTCCTTCCTGGTGCTCTGCTCCCTGGAGATGTCCTGCAGGGTCATAGCTTCCAGGAACGGTGTCCAGTGCTGGGGTCTCCAGCACAAGAAGGACATGGAGCTGTTAGAGAGTCCAGAGGAGGCCACAGAGGTGTTCCAAGGGCTGGAGAAGCTCTGCTCTGGGGACAGACTGAGAGAGCTGGGGTTGTTCAGCCTGGAGAAGAGAAGGCTCCAGGAAGACCTTAGAGCACCTTCCAGCACCTAATGAAGCTCCAGGAAAGCTGGGGAGGGACTTTTGACAAGGATGTGTAGCAATAGCATGAGAGGGAATGGTTTTGAGCTGAAAGAGGAGAGATTTGGGTTAAACATTAGGAAGAAATTCTTTGCTTTGAGGGTGGTGAGACACTGGCCCAGGTTGCCCAGGGAAGTTGTGGCTGCCCCATCCCTGGAAGTGTTCAAGGGCAGGTTGGATGGGGCTTGGAGCAACCTGGTCTAGCGGGAGGTGTCCCTGGCCATGCAGGAGGGGTTGGAACTGGATGATCTTTAAAGTTACCTCCAACCCAAACCAGTCTGGGATTCTGTGCTACAAAACCATCCCATCTTCTGTCCTACTCACTGGAGCAGCTGCTCCCAGAGCATCCAACTGCTCTACTCTTGCTCCTACAAATGTCCTTAAAACCCCCCTGCCATCCATGTGCAACACTCAGGTACCAGTTGAACTCTTCTGCCACAGTCAGAGAAGAGTGTTGTGCCCTGGATCCCAGGGAGGGTTTATTCTAGGACAAGGACTCTTGTGAGATGTAGCATGCCCAGACCTGCTAGCTGAGTGTTACTCTGGTCACCAACACTATCACAGGGCAGCAAAGCTGTTTGTCCTGTCAGAAATATCTGAGACAGAGAGCAAAGACCTTTTCCTGGTTGGAGCTTGGGGCAGGGTGTGAAGCAGCAGCCCAGGAGCTTGCAGCTCAGCTCCTCTCTAACTAGTGTTAAGTGGAGGGAAAAATAATAACCCTTGGTGTGAGGACTCAGGGGGGAAGCAATTAGCAGACACCCACTTCTGCTGTGTGCAGAGAAGCCTGTGTCTGTCTTAGTGTCCTGGAGGTCACAGCTTGATTTAATAACGGGATCTGCCAGAAAGGCAGCCTGATTTCCCATGCTGAAGCAGCAAGCAGCATTTATTAGCCAGACCTCAGGGCTTTGTTAATGAGCTCACAAATATCTCACCTGGAGGCAGGGCTGAATCCTGCTCGGTGGAGATGAGAGTTGTTCCCTCGTAACAGAAAAAAAAAAAGGCATGTCTCTCAAGAGGAATCTGCAGTGCCCAAGTCCCAGCTCCCTCCTCCTGCACCACTGCTGAGATTTGCAATGAAGGGTGAGCAGAGCCAGGGCCTGTCAGGGTGCCTGAGCTTGAATACCCCCCCGAGGGGGCATTTCCCTTTAGATCAGCTCTGTCTTTTATTGTCAGGGTACTACAGAAAGAATTTTCCACCTGTGGGTGAAGAACCAGTTGTCAATCACCATCATCAGCACAGCCAGCACTTTGCTCTGCTGCCACATCCTCCCTGCTTTTACCTGGCAGTTTATGGGCTTGTAAAAATGAGTGCACTGCCTGTTTTGCTTCAGGGAGCAATGTGGAGCTCCTCTGAGCATCACTTTCCATATGGGCTGATATTTCCCTCTCCACGTCCTAGGACAGAGGTATCCTGCTCCCTCTGCCATCCCGGGCTGCCCCTACTCCAGCCTTGGCCTGGGAATAACTCAGCTTCATTTCAGCCCAAGGCCACCAGGTTGAGCAGCTTGGCAGCTGATGTGGGTCTGTTCCCATTTTCTTTCTCCAGCAAGGGAGAAATGAGCATTTTCCACTGTCCTTTTCTGCCTCACGGGCAACCCTGACAGTGCAGGGACTGAGGACACAGCAACAGCCTTTATTGCCTGGGATATGTTTCCATCTGTGGTGAGCCTGGATCCTTAGGACTGATGGTCTGAAGCTTCTTCACTAAGAAGAACCCCCTCCTAACCCCCCCTGACAGGGATGGTCCCTGTCCAGTGTGGTCAGGAGATGGGGAGCCCAGAACTGGGCACTGGCACTTCTTCTCCCACACTCCACCCTATTTCAGTCTTCTGACAAGTTACATTCCCCACAACCACCAACAGACATAGAGCTGAAACTGCTGGCAAAGATCAAAGAGGACAAGGAGGTGGCAGGCACCTTCATTATTTTAGAAGCTGAAAGGGATGTTTACAGCTTCCCGAGTGAGGTTGTGCCTCTGAGGTAACATTCCCAGCACTTTCAGCATTGTTTCTGTCATCTTCCATGATTAAACTTGTTCCCTTTTGATCCTTTCATGCAACGGGATCAAAACAAGGCAGACAACAGTACAAGATCCAGAAGTATTTAGTCTGCACCCTGTTCAAAGGCTTTCCTTTCTTACTGAGCTGGGGATAAATGAGCAAATAAAATGTGCAGACAATTAAGAAGAAGGAGAACAGATCCTTAAGAGACAACTAAATCATGGGGTCAACCATTGTGCTTATGTGTGACTTGACACCCATCAGTGTGAAACTTCTAAGGAGGTTTAAGCTCTGGAGAGGAGTGAAAGCTGAATTTGTAGGATGGGTAGAAAACAGGAAGGTTCTGTACAGATGCAGAAAGATGCTGAGCTCCATAAATAGCTCCATTTCTCTCTGGAGCCAAAGGAATAATAATTTCCTCCTCTCAGAAATCTTCATCCCTCCAGTGGAGAAGCTTTACTGGGATTATGGAAAGACATAAAAGTAACAGCTAGCTTAGAAAGAGCTGTTCTACCTGAGAGAAGATCCCCAGAATGATTCTTCTTAGACCAAGCTTGTTGACAGCAAAGTGTTCCCCCACCAAGAGTCTCTTCCCAATGTCACCCCTGGGCTACATCACGCTTGGGCTGCGTGTGCATCTCAGATCAGAATGAACATTGTGTGTCTAATAAGGTGATTCCAAATGATTGTTTTTCATGGTCTGCAAGGTTTTACCACTGTGCCTTGAGAGAAATATGGCAGGCAAGAAGAGGTACAAATGAAGCAGGGCACAAGTAAAGTCACCTAAGACAAAGTAGATGGGATAGGTAGAGAATATGACCTGATCTCTTCAGGTCCAGCACAGGGAGCACAGATGAAAAAGCATCTGAAAGGGCATATCAGAGGTCTCTGCCATGCTTGGGTCTCCTTTTCTTCCCACTCTGACTCATCACTGTTCTGGGTGATGGTTCCAATGGGGAACTTGACTGTACAGATGAACAGAAGTAAATCAGCCAACACTGTGGGAGGCTGGGCAGGAGGTCTCTGGCTTAGCCTCTCAACAAGGAAGAGATGAGTGTGAAGATGTTTGTGTCACAGCTGGGCTCTGCCTGGAGTGAATCTTCTGCTGCAGATGGAGATCAGACCAACATGTCCAAGAGATGAGCAGTTGACAGACCACCCATGGGAAGTGCCCAGAGCATGACAGCACATCCCCCACTGCTGACAAGTCTTGTCCTGCAAAATAGCTACTAACAACAAGTGTCTGTGAGGGTCATGTCTCCAGACCTCAGGGAGGTCCTTCAGGGTGAGGATTTCCTAACCCCAGGACACAGTTTATTATAGAGAGGCATCTATTCCATCTCTGTCCTCAGAGGTGTGTGACTTGCAAATCATCCTCATTCCCCCTCCTTTTTGCCTCCCCAGGTGTTTGCAGAGAGGGAATAAGGCTGTGGAAAGGAGAGATAAAACAGTGCAGGATGAGACACTTGAAAAAAAGATAAAATAAATAAATAAATAAATAAAAGAGTGGTTCTAAATCTCTTTGCTCAACCAGCCACTTGTGATTACAGTATTTATCAGCCTCCATCTCAACACCGAGCAGTTCCAGCTTATAAAGAGTGACAGATGTAGAGCACAAAATAGCAGGGCTGCCAAAGGGTCCTGGAGGGAAACAAAGAGATTTTTTTATGATGAGGGTGATTACCTGCTGACCCAGGTTGCCCAATGAGATGGTAGAAGCCCCATGCCTGGAAACATTCCAGGCCAGGTTGGACAGGGCTCTGAGTGACCTGATCTAGTTGAAGATGTCCCCGCTCACAGCAGGGGGCTTGGCCTTTAAGGGTCCCTTCCCACCCAAACTATATGATTCTGTGATTCTCTGGCTTGTCCTGTTGGCTTCCCTTGCAACAATGGAGAAGCAGGTTTTGGGTCTTCTGTGGCCAGGCTGTATCTGCCAACCTGCAAGGTGCAGTGCATCAGCTCAGCCTGAGCTCCTGCAAGTGATAAAACTGATAAAATTATATAACTCCCAAGAGAAAGTGACACCCACAATACTGGGACCAGGAGGGCTGTGGCTGTCGCTTCAGTGTCACTCTGGGTCACCCTGGTGTTCCCCTCCTCTCTGCCCTCCTGTGGGTAAGGGAATCCCTGGCATGATGCTCTTCCCTGTCAAGTGCCAAGCAACAGTTATTTTCAAACCAGCTGGCCTGGACCAGAAGAATCCATCCAGGCTGAGGCTTGAGGCTCCAAAGCTGGGTGTCCTGAGGTGTCAGCCCCAAGCCTGAGCTGCTCTTGGACCCTCAACCTTCAGGTATCCTCCATCACCCACATTTCAGGCTGCTCCTGGCCCAACCACCTTCACTCAGGAGACATCGAACCACTTCAAAGAGGTGTCCAGGTGACTGAGGGAACACTGTGCATGGTAGGGAGCAGCCCTGCCTCCCTCTGCCCAGCCAGTCTTACCTGCAACTTCCTATGGACATTGTCCATGTCATATCTGAATGCCCAAGAAGTCCTCTACAAACTGCTGGCCCCTCCTGGGCCCTAACCATTGACCCTCAGCAACCAGCCTGGCATCCTGGGATTTTCTATCCTGAGTAAATGTGATTTTCTGGGGAGGATTTTGGGCTCAGCCATGATGGACCCTCCCTATCCACTTACTCAACCTAATCCAGAGCCTCTCAGGCTCCTCTTCCCACTTGTACATGGCCCTTCAAGAGCAGGAAACACATTCCCATTGTCTGCTTAAAAGCATCTTTATTTTGCCATTATATTTCTCAGTCATTTTCCTGTAAATCTCAATAAAACAGCCGGGGTTACTGGAAAAGCTGTTTTAACAATGAAAGCAGCTTCACCCTAAAACCTGCACTCACCTTACCAAAGATCCATCTGCTACAGTACAAAAAGCACAGAAATAATGAGCTGAAATGTGTTCAGTGATCCCATTTTTCACTCCCTGATAGCAGCCATCCCTGGGAGCTCCCCTGCCTGTTGTGAAGGAATTCAGAGAACATTTGCTGCCCTCAGTGCTTGGAGTCAGTAAATGAGAAATAAGCAGAGTACTGAGAGTTTGCCCAGCCTGAGCCTCTGTTTGCAGCCAGGGCTGAAGCAGAATCACAGGTCACACCTCTGCAGATGGGGGCACACACCAGGGCAGGTGGGATCTCCACATGCAGTAGAAAGGTCTGCATCTCTCTGATGTTGGCTGGGCTGCCCTCAAAGGCTTTGTGGGACATACTGGACAAGTGGGAAGAGGCTGAATCTGAAGCACAGACCTTTTCCTGATGAGGGTTCAGGAGTCTCTGCCAAGGCTGCCACGCTCAGAGCCAGCAAAGGCAGCAATAAATTTTAATGTCCTTGTATTTCCTGGGACAGGGCCTTCCCACACACAACACAGCTTGATTTGCCTGCTGCATCCTCAACATTTCCGTGGCCCCAAACGGGACCTTCTTGCCTGACTTGTCAAATGCAGGGCCGGGTTGAAACTTTGCAGTGGGGATTTCTCCTCGGATGTGCCACATGTGTTCAGACAGAGACAACCAACTGGAAGAGCTTCACTTTTAATGAAGAGGGTAGCTTGTCCTTCTGACTGAAAGCATCAGAAAAAGCACAATTAAATCACATTCGGCTTTAAACTTTGGCCAAGAAAACACAAAATTCTTTTTCAGATTTTCAATTTCCTTACGACAAAAAAGAGAAAGAAAAATAAAAAGAGGAAAAAAGCTTTTACTTAAGTTGTTTTTTCTCAAACCAGCTCCTTATAGAACTGAAATTCCCAGCAAAAAGGTCCAAACTGTTTGAAATGGGCACTTACTCTCTGTCCCACCAGCTTTGGGTAGAAGACAATTATTTAGGATTCAAAAAATCAAGAGCATTTCCATTCCCTCAGTGACAGGGGGAAACCTGAGTCTTGAAGATCTCACAGGTATGCAAGGCCATGAAACCCTTTGGCTTTGTGGAGCATCACAAACCATTTGCCATAGCAAATAACCCCAGGTCCTATGAAATCTTTGGTGCAGTAGAGTATCTTTAGCTCAAAGACTGATGCCCTATTCTCCCTGGCCAGTTTTTGACTTTGCAGAAATCCTGCTTAAAGTTCTCCTTTTCTGGTGACACAGGGTGCAATGAACCTAGCCCAGACTCATAGACATCTATAGGTGGACTGCACTGATTTGCTGGACAATGGTCATTTTCACAGCAGACCTAACAAAACCCTTCTGAAGTACCACAAAATGCTCACTGCCCACATTTACAGTCCCAGGAACCTCAGCAGAAAGGTCATGCTGTGGAAAAGGCTGATTTCTAGTCCCAGCCCTTGCTTCCTCTGCCCCTCTAGATTCTGCCACTCTACCCTGTTCTTGTGAGACCCCACCTGGAGTACTGTGTCCAGTTCTGGAGCTCCCAACTCAAGAGGAACATGGAGCTGTTGGAGTGGGTCCAGACGAGGCCACAAAGATGGCAGCTCTGCTCTGGAGACAGGCTGAGAGAGTTGGGGGTGTTCAGCCTGGAGAAGAGAAGGCTCCGGGGAGACCTCAGAGCACCTTCCAGTGCCTGAAGGGGCTCCAGGAAAGCTGGGGAGGGACTTGGGACAAGTGTATATGGCAAAAGGATGAGGAGCAATGGTCTTAAACTACAGCAGGGTAGATTTAGATCAGACGTTAGGAAGATCTTTACTATGAGGGTGGTGAGACACTGGAACATGTTGCCCAGAGAGGTGGTGGAGGCCCCATCCCTGGAGACATTCAAGGTCAGGCTTGATGGGGCTCTGAGCAACCTGATCCAGTTAAAGAGGTCCCTGCACACTGCAGGGGGGCTGGATTAGATGCCCTTGAAAGGTCTCTTCCAACCCAACACATTCTATGACTGCTTCTGTGATTCCTTACCCCTCCCATTAGCTCAGAGAGCCTCGTCTTACTTCACACTCATAACACACACACCAAGCACCATTACCTTGTTTTTTCCCTGGTCACACTCAACATTTAAATTTACACCCTGCACCTCTTCCATTTAGGAAAGCAGAATTACAGCAGAGGTTTGTGTTGGTTTAACAAAAAATATTTGCCAGGCAGCTTTGGAGACTATTAAGTGGAGTGCTGGGTTTCATGCTAATTTTCTTTTTAATAAAGAACAAATGGGAGAGGGTTCCACACAGAGGAGTGTAGCTGCTCTGAAACAAGCAGGAATGGAGCTACGAGCAGCCCAGCCCTGCTGTGTTATTATGTTTTGAGGGTGAATAACTCCTACAAATCATTTGTGTACGTTGTCCAAACGGAACGCACGGGGAATAATTTGAGGCAGGAAAGCATTAAGAAAGTGAAGGAAAGTCCTGCACTTGTTTGCTCAGCTTAAACTTATTTCCTTTGTTTGCTGCCCTTGTTAGAGAAATTGTGCCTTGGTTAAACTTAAAATATGAGTGTGATTATAAAACCCAAATATAAACCAGCACAGAATAGAAACCACTATTCATAGCCACAGAGAGCAAGAGCTTTACATAATTTCCGTCGTGTGTCATGCATTTCTAGGAAGGAGAAAAAGGTCTTGAAAAGAAACAGCTGACGGGGAAATCATTATGAGAGATTTTTATGCTCACAGGGTAGTCTTAAATGAGAATAATGGATCTCAGGAAAATAACACTCGCAAAGTTATTTGGGCCTAAAGCTCCAGCCAGGCACCTCATGGGGTTTGCAGTAGTGCTGAATCAGGGCAGAAGAGGCAAAACATTTGCACAGGAGCTACGTGGAGAAATAAGCACTCCTGGCTTGCAGCAGGCCCCTGCAGAAGAGGATTTGTGCCTGCAGCCCCTGCCTGGCCCCCCCTGGCCCCAGGAGCCTGGCTGCAGGGCAGGGAGAGCAGGGTGGGGATGGGAGCATCCTGCATCCCTCGATGCTGGAGCTGAGTCCTGGCTTAGCCCACAGTGCATGGGCCACTCCAGGGAGAGAAGAGGCTGAATATGTATGAAAGAGAGAAGGGGACAAATGAATTCAGCTGTGGAGCCTGCCAAGCTCTACTGGGAATGGCTTGAGGGTGGGGAACGACACAAAGCCCTGCTAGTGTTCCACAGAAACAGAGCAGGGCTCCGTGTCACACCTGCAGAAACGGGGCTGGAAGGCTCTGCCTCTGGGTGGACCTGCATTGGCTTCTCCTCTGCCCACTTGAGTCTGCAAGATTTACTTGAGCCCGATTTCAAAGTCAAACATCAGAGTCATCTAAGCTCCGTTGGGAGAGAAAGAATCCTCAGGAATGTGGTGCTGGCAATAGGCACAACAAACTGAAAAGCCAGTTGAAGTGTTTGCTCCTTATCTCAATGGCCTGTGCAGCGTGGTGGCAGGAGGACAGGCAGGGGACTGCCCAGGCAGCAAGAGCTGGGACTGTCCCTTTAAGCAGAATTTCAAGTCTGGTCCCAAATGCTTGCTCCCAGTTTTCATTTATTTATTTATGCTTTTAATTCTCTCCTAGATGCTGGGAAACATATTTGAATTTCATTAAAATGTATTTTTTCCCACTTAGCTCTGTATTCTTTCCTGGCAATCGTTCCCTTTTTGCCGTTTTCCCTGGGCCTGGAGCAGACTCAAAGCCTTGCAGCTGCTTTGCTTTAACAACCACTTGAACCTCAGGGTTGTGCTGCTGCTCCTGAGCCAACCCAAGCACCTGAGGAGGCTCAGGCTGCCAGGGCCTCCCTGCAAGGCCATGGATCATCAGCCACCACAAGTCTTTGCACCCTGAGAAGGCACCAAGCGCAACCACACCTGTCCAGAGGTCCCAAGAGCTTGGGCATTAGGATACTTCACTGGAGCCAAGTCCCAGTTCAACCTCAGCTGGACCTGTTGCAGCAAGTTCAGAGGAGGCCACAAAGATGCCCAGAGCTCTGAAGCACCTCTGCTCTGAAGACAGGCTGAGATTTGGGATTGTTCAGCTTGAAGAAGAGAAGGTAGAGCACCTTCCAGTACCTGAATGGGCTCCAGGAAAGCCGGGGAGGGGCTTTTGACAGGAGCAGGGAGTGATGGGATGAGGGGGAATGGATTAAAACTGGAAGAGGGAAGTTTTAGGTTAGACATTAGGAAGAAGTTCTTTAGTGTGAGGGTGGTGAGACACTGGCCCAGGTTGCCCAGGGAAGCTGTGGCTGCCCCATCCCTAGAAGTGTTGAATGGGGCTTGTTGAATGGGGCTTGGAGCAACCTGGTCAGGTGGGAGGTGTCCCTGCCAGTGCAAGGGGCTTGGGACTGGATGATCTTTAAGGTCCCTTCCAATCCAAGTCAGTCTGGGATTCTGTGATCTGAGGAGATGCAAAGTCTCCAAGTCCCAATTCCTGTCCAGCATTGTCCCTGGATATATATACTCCCCTCCAGCTCTGGTGGGCCTTGGCCTGAGGAACAGCCTTTCTGCCACCATAGAAATGACATCTCCTTTCTCAATAGTGCACCATGTCACCTTCCTGCCATCCCATCCCATAGGTAGATGGTAAGTGTTATGAGTTAATTCCTTTCACTGCCCCTAATGAACCTACTCCCCATCTCTCTGTGCTGTGTGTGCTGGTGTCCAGCTCCTTCCCCCAGCTCTATGGCACATTAACACCTTTTCTCCCTCCCAGGGGAATATGTGTCCCTCTCCCTGTCTCTTACTGCTCTGCACACTGATTTTTCCTGCCAAACAGGTTGAAAGCTGTCCTGAGTCCCATTACCAACCAACCCTCTGCTCCTGGCCACCAAAAAAATGACCTTCTCTCTGGAACAGACACTTTTACACTGGGTGACTCACTCAATTACATCTCAGCTCAAGTAACATCTATTTTTAATTATAAGAGGTGCTATTAAAGCCCTGTGTCCTCCTCAGCTGAGATGTCCTCTTCTGTGTTGCTCATAAGACCATAAGACGGGCTCACTGAGGCTGGACCTTGGCACCAGGAAGGTGAAAAGCAGCCTCCATGTTTTTGAGTGGAAGCAGGACCACTTAATGATTTATTGCATTTTAGTATCTGTAAGATGTTAAAAGAGATCTTCACCCCCACTCAACTACTTTTTCTTTCAGAGGTACATTTAAGACCATCAGATGAAAGGCACTAGAAATGCAAAGCACCATTAATATTTAAGTCAGATTTGCAGAAAGATAAATTCAAGCATTGTAGGAATTAACTGATAAAGGTAACCATTTCCTGCAGTAAAGAGCTTAAATTAATTCAAATACATTCTTGCAGGAACGATCTCCTTTAGCCCTGTATCCCCACAACTTTACTCCTATAGAAGGCCAGATGGTGCCTCTGAAGTCGGGCACTGGTGTACTGGTCTGGGCTGCTCTGGACATCAAAGTCCCAAATATGTCCCTTTGGACCCCCAGACAGTCTCTCATCCCAGTGAAAAAGGGGAAGGGATGTGGATCCCAGCCCCAGACAGCTCCAACAAGCTGGGCACCAGTGGACCTCCCAGCTGGTGGCCCTGCCCAGGCCAGAGCCTGCTGGGGCTGGGAGGTGAGTGCCAAGTCCCTGGGGACCTGGCGGGAAGGCAGCTCCATCACAGAGGATGTCACCGACTCCACCACAGGAATGCAAATAAATCCCCTCTTTTCTTCTTGGTAATTTGTTTCTGTGCAGAATAAATTGAATATGTAATTTCATTTTCTCTCTCGGAGCATTAACAACCTTGGAATTGTTCGGATTCACAATGAAGACAACAAACAAGTAATTACCAACAAACTGATATCGCTATTGAGAAGAGAATGCAATTGATTTTAATTCTCCTCAGCCCTGTTTACTCTCCCATTGCATTAGGCATAATAAAGTGTTACAGTAGATTATGTTCTGTTGTAAAGTAGTTCTTATCAGACACCACAAACTGCCTCTTTGTTAGAGAACAAGCCTGCACCATTCTGCTCCTCACCCAGCGGCCTCTGGGAATGGTGCTGGGACTCCCAGTGGATTCATCCTGGGTGAGAGATGAGAGCTGTGAAGTCCATGGTTCTTCCAGGGCTGGCAGCTCCCAGCCAAGGCTGCTCCTCCTCAAAGGACCCTTTCTTCTGCAGTATTTGGAAACATTGCCTTGGAAGCCAGGCCCTTCACTGCCTTTCCAACAGTCAGGAGCTTCACAGCATGATGGAGGCAGAGCCACTCAGCACAGTCACTTGGACCTTCGAGCAGAGGTTTGGCCTGGGTTTTATTTTTAGTGGTTTCACAAAGTGATGGCCATAAGGTTGCTGGACTGCAATTAATTAGAATGAAACTGGTTGTGATGTGATATTTGGTGTAAAAAACACTGCTGATGGTGCCTCCTTCAGAAGACAGACATCTGGATCCTGTTTCTTTTGCCTGTAGAGGTTTGTCTCCCAGGGAAGGCAGGACTCCCAGTTTCAATCTCTGGCATAGTCACTTTTTGGGAGCCTACAAGAAAGCTGGAGAGGGACATTTTACAAGGACATGGAATGATAGGATGAGGGGAGATGGTTTTGAGCTGAAAGAGGGGAGACTGAGATGAGATCTTATGAAAAAATTCTTTCCTGTGAGGGTGGTGAGACACTGGCTCAGTTGCTCAGGGGGGTTGTGCCTGCCCCATCCCTGGGAGTGTTCAAGGGCAGGTTGGATGGGGCTTGGAGCAACCTGGTCTGGTGGGAGGTGTCCCTGCCCATGCAGGGGGTTGGATCTAGGTGATCTTTAAGGTCCCTTCCAACCCAAACCAGTCTGTGGTTCTGTGATTCTGTCTTTCTGCACCTCAGTGCTTCTGTGTGTGGAAGCGCATCAGAAATCTTTCCCTCTTTCTCCTCAGAGCTGTGAAGATTTGACCAAAGTTTCCGTGGTCAATCTGCGCTGGTTCACAGGGAACACAGAGGAGTGTGGTGAGCACAGCTGTCCTTGGGAGAGGGTCCTCCAATGGGTAGACACAGGTTCTTTCACTGCTTGTGAATGGATCATAAAAACATGGGAGTGTTGGTGTGCACAGACCACTGGAGGTCCTCAGTCCAGCATCCCACTCTGAGTGGGGTGGTAGATCAGCGTTAGGTCAGGTCAGCCATGGATCTGGAAAACTCCCAAGGATGGACAGAGATTACACTGACTCTGGGTAAACCCTTCCCACCCCTAACCACCCTCATGGTGAAGACATTCTCTGGCTGCAGTCTGTAACCACTCTTGTCGCTTCCTCGTGCCCCTCTGGCTCTGTCCCCACTGTAACCACCCCTTGAGCAGTGTGCTGCTGCTGTTGGATCTCCCCCTAGCCCCTCTTCTCCTGGATGCCTCTCTGCCCAAGCAATGGCTGCCACAGGGGAGCTGCTAATGCCATAAATTGTGACATCCCAACGAAACCACTGCAAGAAAAATTGCACTAGTTCCCCAGCAGCGACCTCTGGCCCCTGGCCCTGAAGCAGAAGCTGGAAAGTTCTGGAGGTGAAGTTTGCTCCGTGCTTCCATCCTGCCTCCTCCCAGCCCTCTGCAGCAGCTGGTGGGCTGGCAGGACTACAGAGGCTATGAAACCCATTCCAGAGGCTGTGGGATGCTCAGGAGTTTGCCCTGTGCAGCTTCAGGGAGGTTTATGCTCCTTCATAAGCTCACCAAGGACACAGCTCCAAGACAGACGTTATAAGTGCCTCCTGCCACTGTTCTCATTGTCTTAGCACAATTACTGTGGCTGTCTCCTAAGAAGTTCCTGCAAGAAATTCTTGGAACACCTTTAAAATGGGGCTTTTGCCACTTTCCTGCTGTTTTCTGAGACCTGCCTTCGCTTCTATCAGATCTTAACAGGCAGTTGACATCCTGCACTAAATCAGGCCCTTGTGTTATGTGCAAAGTCCTGCAGCTCTCAGAATAATCTTTCTGAGCACAATTAATTATTAAAGAAAGTCCAAATCGTGAATTATCATTAAAGGGGGCATTGTCTCATCTTAATTATCTTTGCAGAGGCTTCTCTGGTCTTTCTGAGTTTGGTAAGAAAACTGCTTAAGCACTGTCAGATAACTAAGTAATTCCCCAATTAATATAACTAATGTTTACACATAGATGGCTCTTTATTTTAGTAAGCAATTGCAGCATGAAGTGACCTTGCTAAACTCATATATTAAGTATCTCTCTCATAGGACACAGATACACTGATTTTATTATACAAATATTCATCTTTATTGCAAAATATTCCCAAATTAACCTCTTTGAAGAGGCTTCTCATTTGATAAAGTACATAGGTTTCCACACTGAGGAGAAGACATTATCATCTAATTAAGCACCAGAATTATCCAACAGAATTGCTTGTTGTCTCCTTCAAAACATTTTATTCCTTTGAATTCCCAAAGAACACTAAAAATGGAGAGTGCAAGGTGTTAGGGAGAAATAAATCCTCTGAAGACAAAACCTGCAGCCCTTCTTGAGCAGGTTCAGATGAAAGCATTGGGGGTTTTGTGCAGGGCAAATTCTGCTTCCAGAGCTCAGGAATTCTGAGCCAAGCACTTCATTTCCTCCCATCTCTTGCAAGCAGGGATGCTTTCTAAAACTCTCCTGGTTTGAGCCAGGATGAAGCTAATTTTCCTTTTACTGTTTTTTATTTTTCCTTCAGTAACTCTCTTTTAGCCTCGTCTTTTGGCTATAAAAGACTTACTCTGCTCTCATCTACCCTTTGCTCTGAGACAAAAACCTAACTCCTGTGGACTCTGCCATGTGGGGCAGAGTCTTTTCCACCTCAGTAGGTGCTTTGGATCGGGCTGCTGTGGCCCGTTTACTTGTGAGGTGATGCTGGCTGGGTTTTTAGTTGGATTCATGTCCCTCTGCCTGCAGGACAACAGTTGTTGTCAGTTTGTCACTTTATTCTACTAATAAATCTCTCTCCACTGTTCCTGAGGCAGCATGATGCTGATGCCCACCCTGACATGCATCAGCCACTGTCTGGTTACACATCTTTGCCATCAATATAGCAGTTGTTGGAGAAATCAATTTTAAATGCAGACCAAGTCTGGATAGATTCCCCCCTGCATCTGGTTAATTTAGAGCCCACTTAAAAAGACCAGTTTAATGTATTTTGATTGGATTTTAATTTGTATTCAAGTGAGCTTGACACTAATCATAAATTACAGATACATAATCTAGTGTGAATAAAATTTACAAACTGAAAATCCTAGTAAATGTATGCTAAGCTATAGAACTGCTTAAATAAATACATATAAAGAAAATGTTTCCTTCTTGGCAGTGTTATGAAGTGCAAGACTGCATGATGGTATTTTTTAACACACCATAGAAGTTACTGACTTTGAGGGGAGAAAACTAATTATTCTTGAAGACAATGGCCTCCAAATCTTCTTGATGCAAACAAGAAGCTCAACACAAGCCGTCATTGTGCTCTTGCAGCCCAGAAAGCCAACTGTATCCTGGGCTGCATCAGGAGAAGTGTGGCCAGCAGGTCCAGGGAGGTGATTCTCCCCCTCTACTCCACCCTCATGAGACCCCACCTGGAGTACTGCGTCCAGTTCTGGAGCCCCTATTACAAGAAAGATACGGATGTGCTGGAACGTGTCCAGAGCACGACCACAAGGATGATCAGAGAGCTGGAGCTCCTCCCCTGTGAGGACAGGATGAGAGAGTTGGGGTTATTCAGTCTGGAGAAGAGAAGGCTTCAAGGACACCTTATTGTGGCCTTCCAGTATCTGAAGGGGGCCTACAAGAAAGCTGGGGAGGGACTTTTTAAGATGTTGGGTAGTGATAGGACTACACAGGATGGCTCCAAGCTAGAGGAGGGTAGATTTAGATTAGATGTTAGGAAGTTGTTCTTCATCATGATGGTGGTGAAACACTGGAACAGGTTGCCCAGAGAGGTGGTGGAAGCCCCATCCCTGGAAGTTTTTAAGGCCAGGTTGGATGAGGCTCTGAGCACCCTGGTCTAGTGGGAGGTGTCCCTGCCCATGGCAGGGGGGTTGGAACTAGGTGATCTTAAAGGTCCCTTCCAACCCTGACAATTCTATGATTCTATGATTCTATTTTCTTCATCTCTGCTGCACAGAGGCAACTGGCTCACTGGGATGCTAAGACATACTGTTTCATCTGAGCATCTTCAATCCATGAGGAATTTCTCCTTCCCTCACCAATTCCTCTTTCTCCTGTCTGACACATCTTCACAGCCTTCCCCTCAGACCTCAGCGTGGCAGAGGAAGGTCAAAGTAGAAAAAGTGCACACAAAAGAAACACAACAGAGGGAAGGATGGAGAGAGAAGGGCACGGTGGAGAAGCTGAGAGTCCAAAGGCTTGGATGGTCTCTGGCCATGTGGCAGAGAACTGGAAGAAATTCAAGTAAGAGTTTGTCTTTTCATGAAGGTTAATGGAAACACTTGGAGCACAACACAGGTTAGTTGAAGAAGAGCAGTGTGGAAATGTCATGTGAGCAACTGGAAAGATTGCAAAGAGCAGATTCTAGAGTCCCAGTTTTGTGGAGTTTTGTATTTGAGACAGTTACAATGGGGATACAACCTCTAGAAAAACTGGATCCTCATTTAAATTTAGCAAAACTGCAGCAGTTCCCTGGTTTCAAGGCAGTGTCAGATCATCTTAAGGACTTTGGGAGGGAAAGACAATGAAGCTGCAGGTGGCTGAGTTATCAAAATGCAGGGAGTGTGGAGAGGAAAATCAAAAGAGCAGATTCCAAGGGCAGGACAGCAACAAACAATTAGAGAAGCCTGTGAGAACCTGAAGAAAGGATTGTATATAGTGTTTTTTTAAAAAGGAACAACATAGCTTTTGGACAGAGGCACACACAATACCTTCTAAAACTCACAGTTGTTTTACAAAAGCCTGAAGGAATGAAAATACCAAAGCACAAAGAAATCATGAAGGATGAAGGAAGGAACAAAATTATATGCAGAAACCTTTCAAGCTGTAACTACATCCAGGGATCAGGCCGTGATGCTGAACAGGCTTTAAATCTCTATTTTCCATTTCAGCACTGACCAGTGGTGTAGGACTTCCCACTGCATCTGAAAGTGCAAAGGATGAGAAAGCCTAGTCAGACAGAAGAGACCTAAAAATCAGATTAGACAATGAGAAAATAATTTCTACTGTGGGACTCTCTGAGCTGACTTAGAGGTCAAACAAAATCTTCCAAGGATCATTTGGTAACTGTTTGGGGAAGCAGGATATTCATTTCAGGGCTGCGAATGTTTCCTCTGCAGAGAGTGGGATTCATGTCACCTTGTTGTAGAAAACAACATCTGAGCTAGTCACCCTCGACTCTTTTGACAACCAGGGGAGAGAACAGACACTTCTGGAGCATGATTCATCTGCCCTGGTGTAGACACCTACCTAAGGATGAGATGAATGTACATTAAAATACCTAGAGCTTCTATCAACTATAAAGGGAATCTGGATGGGTTCAGAAGTAAATATTTGCATTGGAGACATCTACATCTGTTGGATGAATTCTGCCCTGGGTTTCTCAGAGAGAAATTATACTGCTAAGGACATAACCTCCCAAAGCAAGAAAGAAAACAGGGAGATGAAGAGAAATCAGAACTAAGGAAAAATATTATCATGATAAAGGAGAAGTTGAATTCCTGGGAAGGAGTCACATACTATAAAGGAAATGCAAAACAATTTTTCATACTGTTACAAACCAGGTAGGAAAAAAAAAAAAAAAGGTAGAACTGACTCCAAGCTGTGATATTACAGAGATAAACAGTTTCTGGTAGGATTGGGTTTTTGTGAAGAAAAAATCAGAGCGATGTTGCTGTTCCCACCAGGGAGAACTGGGATTACCAGGGGATGCAGTCACTAAATATGTCATTTAGTACCTACAGGATGGACCTGTGGGACAGCAGCTGCCAGATGTGGCAGTGACAGGCAGCAGACAGCACTGGGGCTCTTGTGTCAGGGAGTGCTCTGCAGAAATTTGGTGTGAAGCCTCCTGCACCCAGCCCAGCGTGGTGTGGTCTAACGGCTGGATGGGGAAAAGCAGCACGTTCCTAGAAAGGACCTTGGAGAGGTTTGTAGAGTCTGGTCTGGCAGGACTAGATTATGAGGCAGCACCCTTGAAACTGTGACTGATAACCCACTAAAACTTCATACAAATATGACAAATATGGCAAATACAGAGGTATGGTGTGCTCTTGGGAGTGCTAAGAAGATAAAGAAGAAAATATTCTGTGTTCAAAGGTCTCTTCAGCTGGAGCTTTTGCAGCCCTGAGGCAGTGACAAATGAAGTGTCAAAGTGGAAGCAGAAAAGGCACTTGCATAAAGTTACTGCATACTCTGACCTGAAGGAGACCAGTCCTAAAGTGGATCCTAATGCCAGGCACACCTTCAAGTGCCATCTCTAGTGACTTCAGCAGAAGGAACAAAGGAAAAAAAAAAACATTGCATGGGATACATGGTATGTAAATTCAAGATCTCACACAGAGTCAGTCCCCTCTGCAGACAAACAGCTCAGAAAAGTGACCAGAGAGAGGCTGAACCCTCTTGAAACAGCCTTGGGCTACCACTGCTGTTTGCTGACCCTGAAGAAAAGGTCGGGGTCCTGATTTCCAGAACAATCAAAGAATTCCTGGTAGAGCCACCATGTGTGCCACGAATCACCAGCACCTCTAGGTCATGGAGAAGTGGGACTGAACATCCCTGCTGTTACCAGGTTGGACTGGGATGTACTTGAATCCAGCAGGAATAAATGTGGATGACCCTGCTTCATTTTTCTGGGCTGTGGAGAATATTCTGCCCCAAGCCAGGCATACATGAACATTCATCTTCCCCTTTCCAATTCAGACATATTTCTGGCATACAGCCAGCAAAACTAAAAAACAGTACATGGATGTTATTTTCCCAGTGTTTCAGGAAACCATGTGGCCAAGCTGGGAAGGGAACCAGAGACCTGTTTCCTTCTCCATTCTTTTAACTCTTGCAGCTATGTCCCTACTATATGACTTGAAATAAACTCCTTGGAATACCCAGGGAATCCAGTCTCCTTTGGAACCCCACGAGAAATATCACCTTGTGATGACACTCTTCCCTCAATGTTCTTCTTCAGAAGGTGCTGGATCCCTCATTCCCTTGGCCTGGGCTTTACTCATTCTGGAGGGAGATGGTTTTCCATCTTGGTGTTATGAAATATCTTTACCACACCTCTGTAGATTAGACATCATTATCAGACTTCTGTATCATTAAAAAAAAAAAAGATAATAGGTTAGTCAGATGAGACCTACTGTCTGTTAAGGTTGTTGACTAGTGTTAAATACATTCCCACTCTTTCTTGACAGAATCTCATCTCAGCTTTTAGAACGTGTCTCTGCTTGGGGTCAAGCCTACCAGCAACTTGGCAGATCTTGAGATCTCTCCTGACCCTTAGTGATCTCCCCAGCATTTCCAGGACTATTGGCAGTTCATACCCCTGGCCAAGAGAACCAGCTCTTTCAGGACTCTCCAGTGCAGGTTTTCTGTGCTTGCTGTTACAAATATTTTCACTGATGACAAATACTGTTTAACATCATCCTTAGCTGCCAAGCTACTGGAAAACAGTTCATCATCTTCATGTACTATTCACCCCTTTTCTTCCCAAATTCAGAACAGATTTATTTCTTTATATACTTCAAAATTTATGCTTTATTATCCCTTTGTTGTGCCAGCTGCAGATTTTCCCAGGTGCTTCAGCCCGACAGTTATCTTCAGTTCAGAATTTCCAACATACATTAATTGCCATCAGCATTTCTATGGCTTTTTAAAAATTATTATTTTTTACTTATGTAGCTGCTGCCTGTGCTTCCTTTCTATACTCCACGGTCAGCCCCTTGGGGAAGAAAGGTAAAAACCAGAGAGGCCAGACAGAGAGGCCCAGCCTTCTCACCCCATCTTCTGCATGGGGATGTCCTGATACTCCCTGGATGTTTCTCAACCAACACAAGTAGCAAATGTACAATAATAAAAGCCCATCCTCTGAGCTGCAGTGGGTCAGCTCTAGTTTCTTACTGGCATGTGGGAACAGACCCCAGGAACATGTCTAGTGCAGGAGAGGAATCTCCAAACAAAGGCAAGGCAGTTGAGACATGAGGGTCATGTCTGCTCAGGGACCCCATCCCCCTGCACAGCCCCCACCACCCCCCTGCTTTCCCAGGGGGCTCAGACCCACAAACCAGCCTACAAGCTGACAGAGCTGATAGAGGGCTCTTAGTGATTGATGCTCTGGGTGACAGGTCTCTGTGTGGTCACAGGCAGCTGCCAGCTCTCCCCCCCCCAGGACTGTCCCCTGACCTGGGCAAGCCAAAGCCCTGTGCCCAGAGAGACCTGAAGCTGAGACCTTTGCAGCACCTACCAGCAGTGGGCAGAGGACAGGAGGGGCTGCCTGTGTCTTACCTGTGCACACATCAACCAGCAGCAGCAACAGGAGCTCTGGGAAGAACCGAGTGGTTAGTTACATCTTATTTTTGTGTAGATGAAGTGACCAGGCAGGCAGCCTCCTAGGGCAGTCAGAAGGGAGCTGAAGGTCTGGCTGTGCTGCCAGATGCCTCCCTAAGAGGGTGAAACAGCTGCTGTGTTGTCTGCTGTCACTGTCCCTCAGGCTGCCTGTAAAGCCTCCCATGCTCTATGGAGAGGCACAAGTGGGATGAAGAACCATGGACCTGATCGTTTTCAGATCTGGCAGCTCCTGGGAGTGGCTGCCTTCACTCAAAGAACATCTAAAATAAAGACTGAAATGTTAAGAACAAGACTGCACATGCAAAACAAGACTAAGAAATGCCAGACTGGGAAAAGATCTGACTGAGGGCAGAACTTCTTTCCTGGGGCAGATCTAGTCACACAACCCCTCTCAGCTCAGAGTGCAGATTGGCTTATGGGGCTGTAAAAAGAACAACTTCCCTCTTCCTGTGATCTTGAAGTGAGACACTGGTGGCAGATCAAGGGAAGCCCAAGGAGGAGGGGGAAAGAGGAATGAGTGTTTTCCATACCAGCATTTAAAACAAGATGCTTTTTTTTTCCCTCTGAAAATGAAACATAAAGATCCAAGTTTGCAACCATCTGTAAACACCACAGACAGGACGGAGGTGTAAGAGGTACCTCCAGAGATCTGTGCAGCTTCTTGTTTCTGCCACTGATGTGAATTGCTGAAGACTCACTCTCTGGTGAGGAAGCTGCTCCCCTGCACACACCCGGGTCCCATGGCACTCAGGTGATCACTCTTTGGTATGGAGGTCTCACCACTGCCCAGGGAGAAGTGACGGTGTTGTGCAGCTTCAGGGTAGCCCCAGATCAACAAAGATCTGCAGTGAACATGCCTGTCTAACATCCACGTGATAGAGCAATGTCCATGGTGGGAGGCCAGACGTAAGCTGAGGGTGCTGGGCCCATCTCTCACCCACAGGTGGTCTACACTGCCCTGGTGCAGGTTGAGGGACAGGAAAGAGCCCCTCTCTGCTCCTTCCTCAGCAGTGTGACTTTCCTGACTTGTGTTTGTGTTAGCTCTGAAGCCTCAGGTCTTTTGCCACAGAAGATGGAAAAACATCTCATTCTTGGCCAGAGTCCAGCTCAGGGCCACAAAGATGCTGAGGGGACTGAAGCATTTCCCCTGCGAGGAAATGCTGAGGGAGCTGGGGCTGTTCAGCTGGAGAAGACACTGAGGGAGGGTCTCATCAATGTTTATAAATATCTATTGTGTCAGGAGGATGGGGCCAGTCTCTTTTCAGCAGTGTCCAGTGACAGGACAAGGGGCAATGGGCACAAACTGGAGCACAGGAGGTTTAGGTTAAACATAAGGAAAATCTTCTTTCCTGTGAGAGTAACAGAGCCCTGGGACAGGCTGCCCAGAGAGGCTGTGGAGTCTCCTTCTCTGGAGACATTCCAAACTCACCTGGATGTGTTCCTGTGGGATCTGCTGTAGGTGACCCTGCTCTAGCAGGGGGGTTAGACTAGATGATCTTCAGAGGTCCCTTCCAACCCCAACCACTCTATGACTCTATGACTTTCTATTCTGATGAGAATCTTTCAAATCCTGATCCCACGCTCCAAAATCCTGCAGCCCTGCCCACCTGATTTCACCTGCAGGTGTACTAAGTGTCCTCCTTGTTCCATCACCTACATCTGGAACACGAATACTGGATAACCAAACCCAGATAGGATCATGAAGATGCCATCTGATCCCTCACAAAACAAGGAAGGTCAGGAAAACTGGATGTGGCCAGAAGAGAAGGGCCTGCTGACACCACGCCAAGTTCTGCTGAGATCACAGCTGGTAAATAAGGGACTGGAAATGAACAGTCCAGGTTTGCCTGCTGAAAAAGCAGCTCAGTGGAACAAGATGATGGGCTGGCCTTTTGGAGAGGTTCTACTCACAAGCACTTTGCCTATTCATTGGGCAAGGTCAAAAGCCCAGGTGTGCCTCACCTCTCCTCCCCACCTCTCTCAAACTGCATTCAGCACATGGAGGACCTTCCCTCTGGCCCAGTAAGCACTAATTATCCCACAGAAAGGGATGGCAGAAGAATGCTTCTACCCCAGGCCATCTCCAAGTTAGACCCTAACAAGGACATGAACCAAGGTCTCACTCACTTCAGATGAAAACCTTAGTGACTGCCCCACCCCTGTGATCTCACCTGGTGGCTGTCCTGTTCAGGTGAAAGATGTTGGAAGTACCAGTGGAGTGAGACAGGAATGAACCTTCTAGCAGCCCTGTGTGTCACCAGGGCTTTTCTCAGCAGGCACACAGATTGCAGCAGGGATTCAGGCATCTCTGGCATTGCTCCAAGCCCAACTTTCAAGGGTCTTAAATGAGTATGGAAGAATGCCACTGATGCCTAATTTTAGGTATCTAAACACCATGTCAACTCAGCCAGTTGCCTTTAGCATGTCAGCAGCGCTGGTTTACACCAGAGGAAGAGTGGAAAACCAAGTCTGGTGGCCTGGGAGCTTGGAAAAGAAGAAAGACCACAAGATGTGGCAGTTCCCCATCCTCCTTCCCCTGACTTCAGCTTTCAGGGCAGGAAAGCCATAGTAGACAGAGGATACCTGCAACTCTCAAAGTCTCTGACCCTGGCATAGTTGTCTGGAGTCCACACCCATAACAGAAATGATTAACTAGCCCTGGATTATATTGGCTCAACCAGACTAAGTTCAACAGCCAAGAGGAGACAAGAATGATGGGTCCCAGCAGTAGGAGGGCTGCTAAGTGTGGAGGGTCTGAGCAATGGTGTGAGGTCCAGACACGGCCTGGGAATATTTCACCTTACTGCCTCTTGCTTCACTGGGGAAACCAAAGAGATACAGATGCTGGGTTATAAATTTTAAAGCAATTCTGCTGTGAACATCCTTTTGAATTTAGAAGCAAATCCTTCATATAAATGGATTGAGAAATCCTCCCTCTGAAGTTATCCATCTCTTAAGAGGACATCCTGACACCAACTGAGTCAATCCAATGTCCATTGTTGATTTGAGTGTGTTCATCCAAGGCTGACATGACATTCCTTTTGTTGACAGAGCTCATATGTTACAGCAGCCTGTCCTTCATATTTCTATGTCTTTCACTGCTCCAGCAGCTGCACACCAGGAGAAACTGCTGCATTTACTTCTTCAAGGTCCATTTCCTAGACACTCCCTTCCCCAGCTAAGGGCAGCATTTGTGTGTTCATCCTAGATTTCAATTGGAGAAGGATTTACCCTGGAGATGATTCTTCAAAGGCCAGTACAGCAGAATTCTCCAAAGCACTGGAGCACCTGAGTTTAATTTCAGAAATAGATACATAATAACTCATCACCTTCCATCCCAAGGGATTCTTCTCAAAAGTTAGACTTTGACAGACTAACCCATCACCTTCCATCCCAAGGGATTCTTCTCAAAAGTTAGGCTTTGACAGACAGCTCTATAGGTGGGTCTGGAAGAGGAACACAGGCAGGACCTAATGCACTGTGGCATTGCTGGGAAGGAACATGACAGCTAATTTGAACTTCATCATATCAAATTCTAAATCTCCCACAGACTGCTGGGATGAGGATTCAAGCAGACAGCTCTGTTCTTTAAGCATGGTGGGATATTCTGCACTGAGAGCAAATATCATTTGCACAAGAACTGTGGCTGTCCTCTAAGTCCAGACTGGAACAAACCCTCAACTCTGGCTCAGGAGGCTGAGAAAGGGCTCTGGGAAGGTGTGACCACACGGTGGTCCTGTCCTTATGTCCTGGATGCTCCCTGCAGAGGCCTCCCAGGGCCAGCATGCTGGGCTGGCCAGGTCACTGGTCTCACCCAAGGCTGACACCTGCTTGTAGCATCCCCTTAGGCAGACACCATCAGTGGGCAGAGCTAGGAGCACAAGTACTGCCTTGCAGGCTCTTCCCCTGGGACAACCATGAACAGCAACGACAACAAAACCCCATGTGCAGCAAGCAATAGTCACAGAGGTTGGTGCACAGGCCTTCTCTGAAAGAAGAAGGGCAGCAGAGCTGAAAACTGCCATGAACAGAGGACAGGGAGGGGTAAAAAGAGACACTGGAAAGATCCTTTGGGTACCACGATGAGGCCTTCTGGTACCTGCACCCCAGATGCCTAAACAGAAGCACATGGTGATGCTTCAGCAGCTGCTTTCTGCCATGCAGCAGAACTTTCTGACCTCTAAATCATGCTTACCCATGAGGGAAGTCACCCCAGCTGCTTGAAAAGTGTTTTCTAAAAGTTACTGAATAAGATTCAAATTATGGCTGATTCATGCTGGGAGTTGTGTGTCCACACAGGAACACAACTTGCCCATGGTAGTGCCACCATTGTGATTGTCACTAGAGGAAGCCAGGAGCCTGGAATGATCACACATGTGAGATGATGGTGCTTCTGGATGTGTCACCAACAGCAAATACTAAAGCAGGGACTTTCTGCTCTCAGATCCCTCGTGTCTGAGTAAGAAGCCTCATGTTGGCTCAGGCAGCACAGCTTACCAAGCTCTGGATGTGTCCCAGCCACACTGCATCAGCAGTGAGGAGCTCTGCTGGGCAGGGACAGTTTTTCACTGGGTCACAATTCCTGTGGCCCGGGTGGGAGAGAGGAGCTGGAACTGGCAGGGGATCCTGCTGCATTGCCCTTGGAGAGCTGCTATTTTTGCCTTTGCTGGGGAGCTTTTGCTCTCCTGAGCTTGCAGGACAGATAGAAAAGCTCAGGAAAATCCCTAAATTGCAATTTCTGAAGAAAAGGTGAGGGAGGTGAGCTACCAGGAGGCTCTGCCCTGCCTGAGGGCTGCTCTCCAGTGTGCATCAGGGCCTTTGTTCATGGGGCTGACTGGGCTGCAGAGGCAGCTGAGCCCTGCTGCTGGTTGCATCTCCCCCTGCCTCACTGCCTGGATGCTGCACTGCCCACCTGCAAGGAGCCCAGTTTAACAGACAGGTGGGGGCTGAAGTCCATCCCTTAGGTTGCAGTTGGGTGAGGTGTTTTCTAAGGCTCTGCTGATGTGGACCTACTGAGAAGCTCAAATACAACTGTCCTTAAATCTGAAGTCCCTCCCGTCCCCTCACCCTACACACCACAAGGTGCTACGTTGGTTCCAGCAGGAAAATATATCAAATATGTCAAATTGAGGCCTGAGTGGGGAGCAGCATGAAGGGACTGTGGGAGCACAGCTCTCAACAGGCAAGACAGAAGGTGCAGTCAGGCTGCCTCTGCAGGGAAAGCCACTGCAGGGAAATTTTCCTGCTGGGAACCCTGGTCTACCATCCATGGTCATGCTAAGCACGTGGTTTGGCTCAGCTGGTTCCCAAGCTGGGGCACCATGTTCTCCCCATCCCAGCTCCAGAGGGAGTCACAGGCTCTGCTCCCTTTCCTGGAGGAAACCAGGTCTAACACTTCAGTGCTGTGTTGCCTCTTGCCTCATAAAGTTGTTGTAAAGACTTACAAGGGATTTTCTGCACAGCTGGCCAACCAATGCCCTTCACAGCACATCTCCAGTTCTTTAAATATTCACAAGGTCAGGTCTGCTGCCTAATTGAATTTCTTCTATGAATGAATCAGTTATTTTCCCATCTCCTGCAGCAAAGATGCAGATTAAGTGTAAAGCTGGAGCAGGACACCTCTAATCTCTCCACTCCCACACAATATCCATCCCTGACCCACTCGTCTCCAGCTGGGAAGAACCTCAGTGGAGCTGTCTGCATGTAGAGACCTCCAGCTACTCTCAGCTACCTTTGATAGCAGCAGCAGTCTCTTTATAAAGCACTAGGAAGCAGAAGTGCATGGGGAAAGAAAGTCCACCTAGACCCAGTCCTGTCCATAGCTGCAAACTCCTACAGGCCATGGGAGCCACTGAATCCCCAGCACACAAGGCAGCCTGCACAAGCTTGGGCTGAGTTTTATTGTGCTGCAGGGTTAAGAAGTAAGATGTAGCCCTCATGGCCATGCAAGCTGACTCTGTCCCTTTCTGGTCTGGTTGCTAGGACCTCAGGCTCTTGTTGTGTTTGCACTATAATTGCTTTCTCCTCCACCTGTGACCATGGTGCTGACTTGAGTAGTGGATCAGCTACCCTAGAAATTGCTCTCCGCTGTTCCAGGCAAAAGCTTTTGCCATTGGTCTTCTTTGCCAACTAGAAAATTAATCCTGGCAGGAATCTCAGCATCTGAAGACATCAGGTTATTCCTCAATGACAGGGATTTTTGGCAGGGGTGGGCAATTTAGAGAAGTGGGCCCAGCTGTTTGGCACCTCCTTGCCTGGTGCTTGCAGGGTCTCTACAGGGTTGTGACAGGTCACCTGGCTTTGCCACTCACTGAACCTCATAACAGCAGGTTTCAACCAAGACAGATGTTGCTGGTGGTGTGTTTGGACCACCAGTGCCTCACCCCAGGGCTGAATTTCCTCCTTGCGTGAAGGGCATCACACCCTGGATCTGAACATCCATCCTGCCAAGAGTCACCCCTGCATGTCCTGCTGCAGGCCTGCAGCTGCCCCCCAGCCCTGCAGCTGCCCCCCAGCCCTGCAGCTGCCCCCCAGCCCTGCTCACAGTGACAATGCAGCCCTACACACAGTGACAATGCCCCTTTTCAGACAGCACCATCCCATCATGGTGCTCTCCGAGCTGCCTGCATGCAGCACAGCAGAGAAACCTCAGCCTGAGTCCCTGGTCCCCAACAGATTGGAGAGTGGGGATTTCAGGGTGAAGGACAGAGCACCAGGAATTCCTCCAGACCTTTTCTGGAGTTGCTGAAGTAGGGCTTTAGGACTTGGCCCACTACATGGATGCAGCCTGCTGGTCGAAAGGATAAAACAAAGGCAAAGCCTCCATAAGAGACAGATCAGCATTTAGCCCAGGTCCTTAGGGGACATCTCTGAGCTACTGGGCAGCAGGACATGGGGGGTTTACATCCTTCCAGCAGACACCCTGTCCTGCTGTGGGGAGTGGCACGAAGACCTCTTCCACCTCCCTGCAGCCCAAGTTGGGGCCAGCTGAGAATGAGGACACTGGGACTTGCTGTATCTCTAGGAGTTCAGAGAGCAGTGAGTGTTTTCACCAGGAATTTTGGAAGGTGGTTTCTTTCCAGAAAAGTAGTTTCTTATTGAGTCTAACTCTTATATATATGATTAACAGCTGATTTTCATCCAGAAAAAATTTTCATTTAAAATATATTGCCTTGAAGAGGCACTGCTCACCCTGTTTTGCATCTACCAATCCATGACCATAAGTCATTCAAAGACTCACCTTGGTGTGTCAGGTCCAGCCTCTTTTCTGCAAATTTCACTAAACACATCTACTTTGAATGGCATATTTGTGGAGCCTCTGAAGGACATGATACCCCAGCCTGACTGATAAATAACCTGCTCTTATATCCAGGTATAAACCCCTTCTCCTGTTCTTCCTCATGTCTGCTTTCTGCAGAGGATCATCAAAAAGTATGAATATGTAGATTGAGCTGATTTCTCAATTAGAGCAGATTGCTCATGGCCTTGTACAGTTGAGCTTTGAGTACCTTTAGGAATTAAGATCCTACAGCCATACTGGGCTCCTGATCCAGTGTCTGAGCACCTTCAGGCTTAAAATATTTTTTCTTAATTTCTGATCTGTGTCTCCTGCATTACGATTAGTTCCTGTTGCCTTTAGCCAAACTCCATGCACCTCCAAGAAGAGTCAGGGGCTGCCTTCCCTACAGCTTCCCACTGGAGTTAAAGGCAGCAATAACATCTCTCTCCCCCCTTAGCCTTCTCTTCCCAAGACTAAACAAACACCATTCTTGCACTCCATCTCATGATGCAGGCTGTTAACGAAGACATTAAACAGCACTGACCTCACTATCAGCCCAAGGGATGCTGCAGGCAACCAGCCACCAGTTGTACTTTGTAAGACTGGTTACAATCCTTTGAGACTAGTGTTCCAACCAGTTTTCTACCCAAATTATCATCTTACTCCAGTCTGCATCTTACCAGTTTGGCTGAAACGATATTAAGGGATTCTTTGAGCTTTCTTTGCTCCAGAGAGGGAAGGCTCCCACTCTCAAATGCTGATGTTTCTTCTCTGGTGACTTGGTCTAGGAGGTCCCACTACAGTCAGTTCTCTTCTGAGCTGTTTCCTGGCTCTGAAGCTGTTTTGAGCTCCAGGATCACGTGAGATGTGTTTCTCCAGTGAAGTGATTGTATCCTGAGAGCTGCAGTAGCCAATCAGGTATTCAAAGATCAGCCAGAAAACTTAGTCTTCTTCTCTGGCCTGCTGCATGCCCTGGGCAGCAGAATTGCTCGTAGTTATTCAGGACAGAGTTCATCAACTTTATCTTGAGTAAACTGACATTATGGAAGAAGCACACAGTAGGGGTTTGAGGGAGAAGAAGACAAGGACTGCACCACTTCCTTTGGGTAATTGATCCAGCATATCAAAGCATATTAAAGCTGATGCCTTATTTCTGATTGTGTCTTGTTCTTCTTTACCAGAAAGTGGTCTAAAGAGCACAGAAGCTTCTCCACATGAAGGCTGTTAAAAAAAATCTCTTTCCTCACTTTGTGTTTTCCAGCCTTGAACTTTGTTTCTTCATTCAAGTACAGCTCTGTTGTGAAACCAAACTAACTGAGAGTCATTCTGCAGGTTTGCTTTCTTCTTCTGTATCCTTCTGTTCAACCCACAGTGAATAAACTGCTCTCTGTTGGTGGAAACCAGCTGGGATCTTGAACACAAGCTGGGTTTGTTCCTCTTAGAGCTTCAGTCCGTCCACATTCTCATCCATTAGGATACATGTCTGTAGGTCCTACCAGAAGCAGAAAGGCAGCCTGGAGGAACAAAGAAATGTCATCTTCGCAGAATATCACAAGGAACTGATACCAAGGTGACAGATACTGCTGAGGAATTAGTAACCCTGGAAGTGGGTCACTCTCCATCTCTGTGTCTCCCATCAGATGTTCCTCCTACACCAACTGTCTGCCTGTGGGCTGTTCGAAGCTGAGTACCAGCTGGCCTGTTGCTCTTTTTTTTCCCCCCTCTAAGCCTTGACAATTTATTCTGAGCTTAATTGAAGGTGTTCTGAGCCAGCTCTTAGTTTGTTTTCAGTGCAAGCTAAAAGGCTTGACCTGCTTTGTCTTGGTAGAAGCTCCACTGCGAGTAGCCAAGTACCAGCCATTTGGCTAATGACTGTACTCTTGGCCTTACAAGCCCTCCATTTGGGGCTTAATTCGCGTATTTCCTAGAGAATTGGTCATTTCTTTGACCCAGTCTGAAAGTCAGTGTAATCTTGGTGTCAAGGCTCCCCCTGCAGTCAGTGGAGAAAGGCACCTCCAGAGATTCTTTTATGAAGATACATGGAGGAATGACCCTTCTGGAGGAGCTGAGTGTCTCCCCAGAGGACATATGGCAACCCACACGCCAAGTGTAGACAAGTGTAATTTCTGGGACTCTAATCTCTTCCCTGCATTTAACTGCATGAATCAAACCCAGCAGAAGGAAATGGACAACTTGGATTCGTGTTGTCCCCATAATAAGGTGTTACAATTCCCCATCTTCCTCTTAGTGCTTCGAATTCAATCTCTAAGTCCATCACCCTCCCATCCATACTGCACCCTGTATTTCCAGAGGCCAGAGTCTTTGCAGCTCCGTTCTTTAGGAAATCTGTGGCACAGAGTCAAAGTAATCTCTCAGCCTTTCCTCATTTGCACATGTCCATCAGTCTTCCTGACAGAAGCAATTGCAAAGAGCAGAGATGCATTTGCCTTGTCTGAGGATTTCAATGCAACCATCGCAGCTGATTCCAGCAGAGAAGATGCAAGAAAGAAAGCAAGAAAGGAAAGAGGATGAAAGACAGAAAGTAAAAGAAGACAAAGACAAAAAGGCGACTGCAAAGGCAAAGGAGGAGGAAAACGAAAATAAGGAAAAAGAAAAACTTTTTTCTGGCTTGCAGAGATTCCCTGCAAAGAAGAAAATCTCCCCAGTCAAATATTGTTTTCTTTGAAGAGTACACACCCTCTCCCATGCTAAGTATTGACAGCACCCTGACATCCAGCAGGCCAGCCTCGTGAGAGATCAGAGCTGTGCCCAGACCCAGCTCACTCTCTTCCACATCCCTCATCCCATTTTCTCTCTGCTCAGATGCCTTTCTTCCCTTCATCTCCTTTTCTCTGCAGTCCTGTCTTGCAGCACTTCTGCACCCCAATCCCTCTCCTGCAGCTGCCAGGCCAAATGAAGATCTACCCTCTCACCCCACCACAAACCTAGGGTGAATCTGCTACACTCCCCAGTGGCCTCACTTGTTTTTCTTCCCTACCTACTGATATTTTAGCCTTCCCAAGTAAAAAATGCATCCAACCACTGTGCAGAACCTTCAGAGGTGAAACAAACTCACCATCCAAGGTGCTAAGTGAAAGCAGGTCATCACGATCCACTCAAAAGCATTTTGCTAACACTTACCTGAAAAATATCCCCCTGCAAGACATTTTTGAGTTTTTCTTGGAAAGAATAGCTTGAAGAGCTTTCAGCAATCAGTTGAAGAGACAAAATACCAATTTCCAGCTGAACATCTCTGTTTTCAAGTGAAGTTCTAGAAAATTTCTACAGTCCCGTGTGGCAAAAATGGAAACATTCCTCTTCAATGAATCTTCATTTTTCATCCAAATTTCCATGGGAATCCCTAAATAAAAGTCCAGAAACCTTTCCCTGTGTGGCTTCCCCATCCTTTTGACCTTTTCATCACTTACTGTTTTGTTTACCAGAAAAATGATTGTCAAATTTAAGGCATCTAGTTGTGTGCATCCAGGTTTTGCCAATTTAATACTCATCTTCTGACAATGCTCAGGGTTCAGCTAGCCTCCTAATTAGTTACTGACTGCAGTGGAGTGAATTATTGTGGAGAAACACTGATCTTTCACCCATGGGATCTCATTTTTCTTTGCTATCACTAGCTATTGGAACTGAGTGATGCTTAATCCTGCTGGTCCTGCCAATCTTAGCTCCCCATCTCTCTTGAAAGAAATACAACTGCATGTACTTCTTTGCTTGCTGAGGGCTGCTCAAATAAAGTTGTATCTTTAGTTACAAAAAATTTCTGCTCAAGATCATAGAACCACAGAATGGTTAGAGTTGGAAGGGACCTTAAAGATCATCGAGTTCCAACTCCCCTGCATGAGCAGGGACACCTCCCACTAGACCAGGTTGCTCAGAGCCCCATCCAACCTGAGCTTGAACCCCCCCAGGGATGGAGCCTCCACAACTTCTCTGGGCAACCTGCTCCAGTGTCTCACCACCCTCCCAGTAATTTCCTTCTGATCTCTAACCTAAATCTCTCCTCCTGCAGTTTCAAACCATTACCCCTTTTAAAAGATGACACAGTAAAACTCTGCAACAGCTCAACTGAAGAGGGCCTGGGCTGAGTTTGTCCTAGCTGTGTCAGGGGGGTGTGGAGCACCTTTGTGCAGGCAGGATGTCCTCGCTGCACGGTGTTGGTACTAGAGAGCTGTTCACACTCATTGTTTATGCTCTCGTTTACTTTTCATTAGTTTGTTAGGCAAATCTTCTTTCAAGTGTTTTCGTTCTCATCCGTCAATAAATGATAAAAATCCGACACGGAGTGTTCTAAAAGTGGCACCACAAAAAGACCTATTTCCTGTCAGCCCATATGTTCTCGGCAAAGAGAGCTGCACATCCCAGGGGAAAATTAAAGATCTGAAAGAGCAGCTGAAAATTCATCAACCGAGTTTCTCGGCAGAACTCGATGAAACACCAGAGCCCGGCGCTGGGGGACAGCTGAAGATCTCCACCTAGTGAGAACGAGCGTCCCGACAGCTGGTGGGCTTGCAGCCTTCCCAGAACACCGGGCAGGAGGTGAGGAAAATGAGCTTCGATTCCAAGGCAAGTTTAGCACCAGCGCTGCGGGCTCTGACAGCGCCTTCCGAGCCGGGCGCCGGGGGGAACCCGCCGCTGCCACGGCAAGAGCCACCCCCTGTACAAGAAGGGACAATGCTCAAGGCTCTGGTTGACCTCCCTGTGGGAAGGCTCCATTAGGAGAGCACTGAAACTCCCCTCTCCAAGTCCTAACCTTAGCCGAGGTGATCATGGCTCTGCCTTAACTCAGCCCAACAAATTACACCCCACAGTAACGATGGCTTTTGGCTGGAAACCTTTTCACCAGGTGACATTTTTCCTGCTGATGGGATTACCCATTCTGTTGCAAGCACAAGATAATTGTAATTTCCTGGACTGCTACAGAACACATAAAGGTTATGGGTACTCTTATTAAAGCTTTCATATTAGTGGAAAATTGTATGTTATGAGCAGGGAGAAAATTAATGGCCATTCTCCTGCGGTTTGCATACAATTAAATCCCAGAGGGGCCTTTCTCTTTCATCTGAAACAGGTGATGTGCACTTTGTTAAAAACATCACCCTTTCTTCCAACCAGGACGAGGCTCAAGGACATTGTTATTTATTAATATGTCCTGCTGAGCTTGCAGGAGTGTGTGACCAGGCTCCCCAGGCTGCCCTGCCCCTCTCGGAGCCCAGCCATGAGCAACGTGCTCCCACACTGTGGAACATCTTTGGGATGAAGGAGCCAGCTTTATAGGCAACAACCTGGTGGTAACTATGTGGTGGGTGGCTGAAAACCAAAAAGCTGCTCTCAGGAAAGGCCATAGCAGGGGGACATTTCAAAGCTGGAGGCTACGCACCTCCAGGAGGTACCTGGAGGTTATGTCCCTCTGATGCTGCAAACACATCCTCATCTTTAGACTTGGGCTGATGTAGGTCCAGTCAGGTACTTCCAGACCAGGGCCAAGCTGACATGTCTCATTTTATCAATCCTTCAGCTTGTCTAAAGGACAACACTGCTGATACTCTTTCTTTGCAGGCTTCCTTGCAGGCCTCAAGGTTTTTTTTCCTCCCAAGAGGAGAACTGATGCCTCATTTTCCATCCTCAGGTGTAACTCCCAGCACAAGTGATTCCCTATCTCCTCAAATCAAACTGTCCCTTTCACTTACCCACTTGCTGCTCCAGTTTAAGAGAGGAACATAATAACAACCCAACAGTTTTTCCACTGTTTCCATCCCACTGGGTGCAAATAGTGGTGCCTCATTGTGCAGGAAGCATGAATCAATCCAGGGTAGCAGGTCTCCATCTAAGAAATAACTGGGCTACAGACATCAGGACTACATCCACCTTGCAATCAGGAGGTTTTCTGCCTCTTGATTACAAGTTGATTACATGTTCCAGCTATGTTCCTCAAGCCAGCAGGTATGAGAACACCAAGGTTGAGGCTTTGTGCAGCCTGGTCTAGTGTGAGGTGTCCCTGCTCACAGCAGGGAGGTTGGAACTCGATCATCTTCAATTTTCCTTCCAACCTTAACCATTCTATGATATTGGTTAGTGTCTGCATTTCAGCAGAGGACTTTCACATCAGTCCTGGATGCAGGTTATGCAGTTGGGCAATTAAAACACCCTTCAGTCCAGGTCTCCATGTCCCTGCAGTGACCATTACCACTAAATACATTAGAGCAAACTTCATGCACTGCTATGGTTTTCCTGAATGTAAGAGATAGGATCTGAAGAACCTGAAAAAACATTTCTGGGACCCACTTCTCAAAAGTGGGTCTGAAACCTAGGTACAGGTTTTCTCCAAAACATAAACAGCTTGGCCCGTCAGTTAAATGGAATTGACCACAACCAAAATGCGTAAAACATGTTACTTCTTCCATGATGACAGTGCAATTCTGCATTTTTAAAATGTCATTAATTATACTTTGACTGCTATCCCCACATTTTTGCAGGACTTTTGAAAAAAACACCTCTGCTTCACCACCAGCTCTGAACTGTATTTGGTTACAGAATAAAATAGATCCTGATTCCCTTTTGGTGGCCCGAAACAATCAGGGAGATCTCCTGGATCATGTTTTCAGGGTACCCATTTCCAAACTTGGATCAGTGCCTTGCTCTGTGCTCCATTTTACCTTTTCTGTGATGAAAACTGATACAGAGAAACTGTCAAGTTGCTGAGGGTGCTGAAACTGAACTAATTGCCCACATCTTGACAATACCTTCTCCTCATTCATGGGTATGGATAACTAGATCAAGATAAAGATGGAAGGTACTGGGGTAAGAATGTGACCAGACTCATGAATCCTCAGATCAGGGGAGACAAGGGAAAATTCTTTTCTTAGAGCAGCAACATCCATAAATTTGGTCCTTATCCAGTAACCCTGCCGGGCCCTCCCAGCAGTCCATCTATCTTGCCAAAAAGTCTGCCAGATTCCTCTGACCTGCTTCAGACTTTGCTTTGTGATACCAATGAGGTATCGCAGGGAGAAGAGCCTCACGTTGGCTCCTGCTTTGCCAACAACAAGATCTATGAACCACAACTCTCCTTCCTGCAAGCAAAGCTTGGTTCAAGAAAAATCAATTTTGCTGTGGTCTGTCTAGGACTTGTCACTGCCAGGATAATGTGTGCTCCTGTTTACTGTGTGGGAACAGAAAATTTATTAGGGCTGAATATGATTCATTAACTGCCTTCAAATGGGCTAAAATTGTTTTGGTCAGGTTTTTTTGTTGTTTTTTTTTGTTTGTTTTTAACAGAAAAGCTCTTTCTCTGCATGCAGGGCTGGGAAGGTGAGCACAGGATGCTGTGCCCAGAACCCCTGTGGAGACACGAGGCTTTGCTACAGGGCTCACCCCACATGATGACTCCTCCACCTTGAACAGCCACGTGGCAGCTCTGGGAAAACATCATTTAATAAATCATCCAGTAGAACTGGTGTTGGACTTCTCTCCTCTTCAAGGCTGGAGGCATGTGATGGTCCGTGGTACAGGAGGGTTGTCCTGGCCACGCATCTGCAGCCCATTGTCCCATGGACACAGCTTTGGCTTGTTGGTTCCTGCCTGCAGGAGAGGTCTGAGCTGGGCTGACAAGGCTGGGCTGGCTGAGCTATGGTCCTCCATGGAAGAGGAAACCTGCCCCCTCCTAGGAGTGAAACTTCCATGCAAATCTCACTTACAAACTATGGGGTGGGAACTGGGAGATCAGGAGCAAGATATGCTCCAAATCTGACACAGGATCTCAGTGTCACAGAAATAACCTAGTCACAGTCACAGCACCAGCTGTGGCCCATTTAAATGTCCCACAGAGGTGAAAGGGGCAGGTTAAATATAGAATAATGGAATCACAGAATGGTTTGACTGGGAAGGGACCTTAAAGACCATCTAGTTCCAAGTCCCTACCATGGGCTGGGACACCTCCCACTAGACCAGGTTGCTCCAAGCCCCATCCAACCTGCCCTTGAATTTGTTCATCATAGACAGGACACAAAGCAATGGGTTTCAGCAGAAAAAAAGTAAATACAGGTTAGGAGAGCTGAGAACAAATGGAGCAAATTGTGCCAGGGTGAAGGGCTGGACTGTGACATGCTGTGATCCTCTCCAAGCCCTGCAGTCCCCCAAGCACTTAGTTCAGGTTAGAAAACTCAGTACTGAGAGTCTGTAATTAAAAACAAATAAAATAATTTATTTAACTCAAAACTGAAACAATTTGCTGAAAAATTTAATCTTACAAGATGGATGTTTGGAAACTGCAGCAATGTGAGGATCCTGTAGTTTGCCAAACTACATACAGGAAGAAACTCCTCTTTAGCCCACTCCAGGTGGCTGTTCTACTTTCAGAACGTTCATAGATTACAATTTCCACCCCCACTTCTCTGAAACAACACAAAGCCTAATCCCAGGACTAAAAGAAACTCCCAGCATCTCAGAACTTGCAATTACAATCACCAGAGGTGACAACACTGGAAACGCTTCAAAATAATCAAGGCACCCTCACGTTTTCCAAGATTTGCTTGTTTGTTTTAAATGCTTTCTGCTGAGAGGGAGAGGGAGAGGAGGGTTTTATTACAGCTTGAAAACTGCCTCAGGTGGAAGCCATGGCTACAGGGTGCTGGACTGCTGCCAGAAAGGATGTAGGAAGCTTTATGATTCTCAGTCTTGCCCCTCTCCAGACACAGATGCATTTTTATTTTTTTTTTTCCTAACTCATGAAAACTTAAAGCCAAAGTGGGGGTTTGAGCCCTGGGAAAATTTGTTTTGGGGACCCACAAGAAAAATGCCAAAGATGGATGGGATGGGAGCCAGGACTCCACTGAACCTGCTGTGGGTCTCCATTCCCCAGAGAGCAGTTTGGGGCTGTATGTGTCCCCCTCAACCCAAGATCATCCACGTGAGCTTAATTAGCAGATAAAGCTTAGGAGTTCACCTTCCAAATAAATTCCAGCCCTCTCCTTTGGCTAGTTCTGGATCCTGCTGATTCCAGGTGTATTGATTCTTTCAGCAGTGGAAACACTGGCATATAAATTGCAAATTGGAGCCAAAGGAAGGCAGCTGCATTCAGAGCACATGGGATAAAAGAGATTTATAATAAGGGAAAGGTGTGTTTATTCATCTGTTGACCTCAGGCCCTGCATTACTCCACTTCCCATGGAATGATGCTCAGTGTTGACCTTGAGACAGTTGCTTAGCAGGGGCCGTGCAGCCAGCTTTTAATAAGTGAGTTTAGCAGAGGCTGAAACATTCCAATAAAAGTGCTTCAGAAAGTGATCCTGTCAAACCCGACACAGCAAAATTAACAGCCTCAGCCTGGCCAGGCTAATTCCTTTCTTGTGATTATCATTATTATTCTGTTTTCATATTGCAATAAATAATGTAATTACTAAAGGCTGAGTGCTGATTAACAGAGACTCCCTGCTCTGCTGGCAGAAAGAGTTGGGCTGGGGACAGGAGAGGAGCCACCAGCTCCTGCCCAGGGCTGCTGCAGTTTCCCTGCCTGCTGCTCAAACCACAGGTCACTTGGAATGGTCAGTTCAAAGAAAGGAACTGATTTGGTGACCCAGAAAGCATTCCTGAGCAAGAGTGTCATTTACAGGCACTACTGCAGAGGGCAGAGGCCATAACTAGAAGAGAGATCATAGAATCATAGAACCACAGAATGGTTTGACTGGGAAGGGACCTTAAAGACCATCTAGTTCCAACCCCCTGCCATGGGCTGGGACACCTCCCACTAGACCAGGTTGCTCCAAGCCCCATCCATCCTGGCCTTGAATACTTCCAGGGATGGGGCAGCCACAGCTTCTCCAGGCTACCTGGGCCCATGTCTCACCACCCTCACAGGAAAGAATTTCCTCCAAATATCTCATCTAAATCTCCTCAGTTTTAAACCATTCCCCCTTGTCCTCTCACTACAAGCCCGTTTCAAAAGTCCCTCCCCAGTTTTCCTGTAGCCTCTTCAGTCACTGGAAGGTGCTCTAAGGTCTCCCTGGAACCTTCTCTTCTCCAGGCTGAACACCCCTAACTCTCTCAGCCTGTCTCCAGAGCAGAGCTGCTCCAGCCCTCAGGTCATCTTTGTGGCCTCCTCTGGAATCTCTCCAACAGCTCCATATCCTTCTAGTTCTCAGGACCCCAGAACTGGACCCAGCACTGCAGGGGGGATCTCATGAGAGCAGAGTAGAGGGGGAGATTCCCTTCCCCTGAGCTGTGGATGCAGACCCCAGTGCTGTTTATGGGTAACTCTCATGCACATGGGAATTAGGCTTTTCACTCTGTTTCTCCAGACCTGATCTTCCCAGGAGTGGGACAGGACCTCAAGTCCACTCTCTTGTCCATTCAGGGAAAGGATGCAGAGCTGCTAATGCAGGACAGGACTGGCTGGGGGAGGAGAGAGGGGGACACTGACCGAGTGTTTGTGTCAGGGACCCTTTTCCCTTGCCCTCGGCTAAGAAAAAGGCAGAAAATTTGGGAAAACAATAAACCCTCAGTGCCTTTGTCAAGCTGAAATAATAGAGAGATATTGAGGTTGATTTCAGCTCTGTTTAATGAGGGATAATTAACTCACCCATCACAAGGCCACGGGATTACACTGGTTGGAAATTTTCCAGTTAATGCGCTATTTGATATTTCCGCCTAATTTTCAAGAGTTTAATTGGTGTCTTAATTATGAGAGATATTGCTGTTAACACCATTCTCAAACAAACTCCTGTCACTGCTGTGGTTTTACACAGGCACGGGGGCCCCTCAGTGCCTGTCCCCATGGCAGTCACTTCCCCACAGACACAGCTCCTGTCCCTGCTTGCTGAGCCAGAGCTGCCCAGGAGCAGGTTGTACAAGTCTACATGGCAGATGAGGGCAAAGCCAGGGTCAAAGTGTCTTTTATTGGTCCCAGGACATGGTCCAGACTTCCCTTTATGCAGTACTGGAGTGTGCAGGAGGTCCCGTGGAAGCCCACATCAGATGGAAGAATAAATAAACCAAGATCCCGGGTAGCTTTCCAAGCCTTCTGCTCCCCTCCTTGTCCATAAGAGGAGGTGCAGTTATAGAAGCCTTTCACAGCTCTGCTCTGTCAGGGGCCAGCTCAGAGCTGTGATGCAGAAATGGTGGTGTGGTGGTTAGGGTTGTGATGACAGAGGTCCAGGGAGGGGGATTGAAGCTGGTCACTTAAAATCCAGTGATGTCTACCTGTCACTACACTGCTGAGGGAAACGGAGGCACAAGCAACACTTCTGGGCCCTCGAGGCCAGCCTTCATTATTTTTTGCATTAATGCTGGCTAATGCAAAGCCAGGTGAATATGAGCCACCCTGTGCCCAGGTGGCCAAGAAGGTCATATCAGCAATAGTGTGGCCAACAGGACCAGGGCAGGGATCATCCCCCTGTGCTGGGCACTGCTGAGGCTGCACCTTGAATCCTGGGGTCAGTTTTTGGCCCCTCATGACAAGAAGGACATTAAGGGGCTGGAGTGTGTCCAGAGAAGGGCAACAGAGCTGGGGAAAGGCCTCAGAAGCTTTAGCTGCTTCCATATGAATAATTCATTTCCATCCTTTCCACATCTGACCTAAACTGTCCTGGCTGGTGCCAAGATGTCCTCTCTGTCAGGCTACAGAGAAATGAAAGCTGGGGCCTATGTGTGGCTGTTTGCAAAGGCACAGAGTGTCCAAAGACCCCTCTACTCTTCAGGTCAGCTGCAAATCGACCCTGAACCCAACTTCTGCCCACTGCCTGCCTGCCCTGGTATCCATGAATTGCTCTGGGCAGTGTGGTTCAGGTGATGTTCTCTCTCATCACCACCTGTTACAAACACAACTCCTTTGAAGAATCCAGCCTTCTTCAGCATTCCCCAACTCCAAAATAAAACCACAGAAAGGTCAGGTTGCCAGCAGCAGAGGCAGAGTGCTCCTGCTACGTCTGAACCTGCCTGGCAAAACAAAGTTCTATAAAGACCAGCATGAAAAGGCCCCTGGGTCTGATGCAAGCCAGTGAAGATGCTTCAGGCTGGTCTTTATGCCCACATAGAAGAAAAGATGACACAGCAGGGGTCCATGTGGACAGGGAATGTTGCATATGTAGAATTATCCCTTCCTTCTGTCTTTCTAAACCCTTCTCCTCCTGAAGGCCAAGGGCAGTGGCCACAACCTGGCCATGTTGGGAGCTGTTACTGGCTTGAAGGGACTTGTGTCAGACACCCTCTCAGCACCTTCCAGTCACGTAGATGTCACCATTGAATTTAAAAAAGGCTGCAGCTGCCACAACAATTAAAAATGCAAAGGAAGAAACCAGCATGCAAGCCAGCAGGAGAGCAGGGACATGTATTTATAGCTCCTTATGTAAAGCAGATACAATGGAGCCATTTGGAGCTGGAATAGGCTCAGCACTGTCATCCATCATGGGATGCCTGGTGCAGGCTGCAGATCTCAGCCCCCCATCAGCCTCCTCTGATGATGTGAAGATGGGCACAGCCCCAGCCCTCCATGGCACACGGCCATCTTTGGGGAGATGGTGGTTGGGGACCAACATAAGGTCAAGCCCAGGAAGCCAACCATGTCCTGGGCTGCATGGAAAGAAGTGTGATCAGCAGGTCTAGGAAAGGGATTCTCTCCCTTTACTTGGCTCCCATGAGACCCCACCTGGAGCACTGTGTCTAGTTCTGGAGGCCCCAACATAAGAAAGACAAAGAGCTCCTGGAGAAAGTCCAGAGGAGGCCACAAAGATGATACGAGGGCTAGAGCAGCTCTGCTAATGGAGACAGGCTGGGAGAGTTGGGGTTGTTCAGCCTGCAGAAGAGAAGGCTCCAGGGAGACCTTAGAGCACCTTCCAGTGCCTGAAGGGGCTACAGGAAAGCTGGGGAGGGACTTTTGAGAAGGGCATGTAGTGAAAGGATGAGGGGGAAGGTTTTGAGCTGAAAGAGGGGAGATTTGGGTTAAACATTAGGAGGAAATTCTCTGCTGTGAGGATGCTGAGACACTGGCTCAGGTTGCCCAGGGAAGCTGTGGCTGCCCCATCCCTGGAAGTGTTCAAGGGCAGGTTGAATGAGCCTGGGAGCAACCAGGTCTAGTGGGAGGTGTCCCTGTCCATGCAGGGGGGTTGAATCTAGATGAACCTTAAGGTTCCTTCAAACCCAAACCAGTCTATGACTTCATTATTCTACTAAATCAGGGGCTTTGCAGGCCATGGGAGGTTAGGTACCTGGTAGTGATGGGCACATAGCAGGTCTCATCCTGCTCCACACATGGTGAACAAGGAGGAGGAGGTCGCCTGAACCCAGCTAGACATTTTTAGGCCAGCAAGAAAGGCTGCTTTTCCCTGCCCTTTACTGGCAATCAGGAATTGCTATTACTCATCAGCAGGGATCCCAAGGCAAAAACCTGATGACTGAGGTCTAACAGATTCTTACAACTGATGAATTAATTTCAAAATGGCATTGTGACCAGCTTTAAAAAAAGTGCAAGCACATGAAAGAGGGTTACTGCTCCCTGAACATCACTGCCTGTTCTCTTCTCATGTGCTGTTGAGTTAGATATTAAATCCATAGTTGAGCTAAATGAGTTGATCATGGATAATGTTATTACCAGGAGTACCAGAGGAATCAGAGATGATTAGCCACTTGTCATGAAGTCTTAGCATAGAGGACAGAGAGAATTAATTTGTCCCACTGACCTGCTTTTGGTTTCCATGTGGTTCTCATTGACGCGTGTGAGAAATGTAGGAAGTGAACAGGGAGAAGTGGAAATTCAAGATAACAAAACAGTGTAAATATATGGAAAATATGAGACTTGGAAGTGATATTCTAGGATAGCAGGGAAGGGTAAAGAAAGGGCCAGAAGCACAAATGAGGGAGCCAGAGAATTACCAACCAGCCACTGGTGCTCCTCCTAACCTGAACTGTCTGGTGACTCCAAGTGGTATTTTAACAGGCTGCTCAGAGAGGCTGTGGCTGCCCCATCCCTGGATGTGTTCAAGGCCAGGTTGGATGGGGCTCTGAGCAGCTTGGTCTAGTGGGAGGTGTCCCTGCCCATGCAAGAAGGTTGGATATAGATGATCTTTAAGGCCCCTTCCAACCCAAACCAGTCTGTGATTTTATGATTCCCAGCAGAGGATGTTCACTGTGCTCCCCCTTGGGAATCCCTTTCCCAGTCCAGCCCCTGCAGCAGCACTGGAGCTTGCCGTGGGGCAGGCTGCCCTTCTCCTGGCCACAAACATGCATCTCCACAGACCAACAGGGCTGGAGACCATGTCCTTCCCCAGTCGTGCCTCCTGCTTGCCTTTCCCTCAGTGCTGCCCTCCTCGACACAGCTAATTACCCAGGGGAGATGGATTGATTCTCCACAACTACTGTGGGTTTAATACATGCTATTTATCACCCACCTCGTCACTCAGCTGGAAGAAGTGTGTGCCTGCACAATCTATATGCAAAAAGCTCCATTGCATTAGTTAATCCACTGATGGCCATCAATAAATATCAGGGACTTGGAAGTCACTCAGGAGGAATTTTAATAAATAAAATATTTACATAAGTATTTTTTTATTGTTGCTCAGATTCTCCCCAGCCCTTCCCATTTAAAAGTGTGTCAGCCTGCAGCAGCTCTCTTGTTTTAATTATGTCAGCCTGCCAAAGCAGCAGAAATTGTGCTGGTTACATCAGTCCTGCTGTCTGGGGAAAGGAACATCAGAGGAAAATCAGTTATCATTGTCCTGACGTAACTGTGTCCTGTAAGTGATTGTCCCATGAGCTGCCACATTGAATCATAGAATCATAGAATGGCTTCAGTTGGAAGGGACTTTAAAGATCATCTAGATCCACCTCCTCTGCATGGGCAGGGACACCTCCCACTAGACCTGGTTGCTCCAGGCCCCATTCAACCTGCCCTTCAACACTTCCAGGGATGGGGCAGCCACAGTTTCCCTGGGCAACCTGGGCCAGTGTCTCACCACCCTCAGAGTGAAGAATTTCTTACTAATGTTTAACCTCATTCTCTCTTCCTCCAGTGTCATTCAATAAATTACCCCTCGTCCCATCACTCCCTGCCCTTGTCAAACTCCCCTCCCCAGCTTTCCTGTAGCCCCTTCAGGCACTGGAAGGTGCTCTAAGGCCTGCCCAGAACCTTCTCTTCTCCAGGCTGAACCAAGTCTCTCAACCTGTCTTCGTAGGAGAGGTGCTCCAGCCCTCTGATCATCTTCGTGGCCCTCCTCTGGACATCTTCTTTCAGAAACATTCAAAGCAGTACCTGGGTTGAGTCTTCTTTACATGGCAGCAAGCAGGCCCTCAACACTGTGCAGTGCATGTGGGGTTTGGTTTCTCCACCTTGAGACTTGTGCAGGGACTGCAGGACAATTACATGGCAGCCCCAGGACTCACAAAGTCCCATGTTTGCTGAAAGCAAATCAAGCATCAGATTAAGAAGGATCCACCATTCATACAGATAATTTTTCCACATACAAGAGCCTGGCATAAAGTAGGACTTTGAACACAGGTCTAGGTCTGCCCTACATGCAAAATGGTCCTATTCAGGACTATAGATGAAGTGTAGGTCTCCATCAGCTTGGTGCTCTGGAACAATGTTCCTGGCCCAGCAATGCTAGCAGGGGGAAAGCATTACATTAAACTTAATTAAAAAAATAAATCCATTTTGGCCAGTGGGATATTTCATTGCAACATCCCCATTTTTTTGCAGAAATCAAGCAGCAACAATTTCAAAATATTTTGCTCAAAACCCATTTCCCATCACAAGCCTCTTTCTTTTTTAAAATCTTAAGATTCATGTCATCACATATTGAGGGGCACTTCTTGACCCCTTCCTTACATTCACCACCACTGAAGAACTGCCCCATCACAAAGCAGATGAAGACAACTGCCCAACTTCTCCCAGACACTTTGTCCATTCCAGCCTGGCTCAGCTGGAACTGTTTTCTCCTCAGGAGTCACCAGACCCTGCCACTTTCTCTGTTCCCTTTTAATTATCATCCTTAGACCAGTCCAATTTCTGTGGCACAAACACCTCAGCACAGTTGACTTTCTTAAACACTGCTCAATATTTCATACAGAGAGTTCTCAATGTCTCAGCCTATTCCCAAGTGATCTCTTTAATCATAAGCAATTCACTGAGAGAGCCGAAAATAGTAATTTCTTGCTCCTTAGTAGACAGAGGGGAATGAAGTTTTGTATAAGGGGAAGGTGAGTGAGGAGGCTCTGAGCAGGATGTTTGCACAAGCCAGCACTGGATGTCTGTGAAATGCTCACACTTGGAACCCTTCCTGCCAGCTGTCAGCAGTTTTCTTCCTACCTGAGCAATGCACACATTGCACAGCACAAGCAAAGGCACAACGTGTCTTTATTTGCAAATACAAAGCATGAGTCCCTTTTCCCTAAATGCTCAACTGGCCCCAGAAGCCACCAGATGTGCTTTTGCCTCAGTTTTCATCGGCGAGGGATTTGTGAGCAGCCGCAGGGTCTTATTCTGAACAGTTTGGGAGAAATGGTTCTCCTCAGCTTGCTTCTGGCCTGATCCTCAGCCAGGTGTCAAGCCCTGACAAGTGCAGCAGGACTCTTAAGCCCACCCAGCTGGCAAAAATGGCATCATTGCTGTTCCCACACCAGAATTTGCCCCATACAGTCCCTGTCTAGGTCAAAGGAACGCAAGTGCTACGAGGAGTAGCTGAGGGAGCTGGGGGTGTTCAGCCTGGAGAAAAGGAGGCTGAGGGGAGACCTTCTCAATCCCTGCAACTGCCTGAGAGGAGGTTGGAGTGAGGGGGGGGGGTCGGTCTCTTCCCCCAAGTTGCTCCAGGAAAGGTTTAGGTTGGATATTGGGAACAATTTATTCCCCAAAAGGGCTGTCAGGCCCTGGCACAGGCTGCCCAGGGCAGTGGTGGGGTCACCATCCCTGGAGGGATTTCAAAGCCTTGCAGATGTGGTGCTGAGGGACATGGTTCAGTGGTGGCCTTGGCAGTTCTGGGGTAGCGGTTGGACTTGATGATCTTAAAGGTCTTTTGTAACCAAAGCAATCATATGTTTCTATATTATATGTTCTCTCCACCATGAGGGCAGTGAGGCACTGGAATAGGTTGCCCAGGGAGGTTGTGGATGCCCCCTACCTGGAGGTGTTCAAGGCCAGGTTGGATGAGACTTGTGCAGCCTGGTCTAGTGTGAGGTGTCCCTGCTCATAGCAGGGAGGTTGGAACCTGAAGATCTTTAAGGTCCTTTCCAACCTTCACCATTCTGTGATTCTATGCTCCTACGGGATCCAGAGCTACCCAGCTGGCCAGGCATCTACTTTTTTCAAACAAGCATGTGAATAAACTTGCATAACCCAAAAGGTTTGAACCCATTTGAGATCACAACTCACCTACACCTTGCTGACATGCCAGCAGCCACTGTCTCTTCCTGGCCTGAGAAGGCACCTCCCCAGGACATGCACAAAAGGCTGACTCCATCAGTGCTGCCCCACGGGGTGCATTCCCAGGTTCAGGGATTTGGCTGGCACAAAGGAAAAGTCCCTGACACCTGGACAGGCTGCAGTTCCTTTCCACTCTGATCCTGTTCTACCTTCCACAAAGAAGCTGTATGAGGACACATGAAGGTCACCAGCACAGGGCAGGCAGTCTGAGATAACTTTGCAGGAGGAAGGAGAAAAAATATCTCCAGGGTTTACAATAAATTTCCACCTTCTTCCCAAAGGCTCCTATGAAGCACTTGAAAAAAATGACCTCATTAATTAATGAGATGGGTTAACACTCTCTTCACATACTCCACTTAATTGCAATTCTGTCATTCCCAGTGAATTCTCAAAGCCATATTGATTATTCAAAGCTCTGCTCAATCAATAAAGCAATAAACCATGTATGCTTAAAAAAGCGATTAAAAAGATAAATACACGAGACACTTTGAAGATGTCACATCCCTCTGCAGCTGACTTGGCTGACAGCAAGCAGTGGGTAAACATGTTTTAATGTCCTCATCTAATTGAAGTGGGTAACTGTCTCATAAATTTATTTTAATCCCTAATCCATGGACAAAGTATTTCCAAACAGAAATGGGCATGGAGTAGGACACGGAGTGGCCCTATTCACCCCTGGTTGGAGCTACAGATGCTGGAGTTGAAGGACCAAGCAAGCCCATTCCTTGTCCCTGACTATATCTGTCTTGGTCTTGACATGGCTGATCTTCCTCCAGGTTTGCTTCTTCTTGACTCCCTGCACTGAGCATCTGCTGTAACCTGGCAGGGCTCCCCACAGCCTGTTGCTGCTCCTGTTGTTGTGAGAGCCATGTCTCATAGCAGCGAGGAGGAGCCAGGGAAACCTTGTGTCCTCCCAAGTGTGTGAGCACCATCCCAGGTCTCACCAGTCTGTCATGCTGTCATATTTACACTATTGCCCTGCAGATGTGGATCAAGGCAACCAGCTTCACCTCCCACAACTCCATGGCCCACAGTCCATGTAGGGAACTGGTGCTGCTGGAGTCTGTTATCATACTGAGGTCACTGGTGTCTGTGGGAGGTGGGACCTGACCTCCCACTGGCCCAGTGTGACATGGCTTTCTCAGTACTGTTCCAAGGATCCCAAACCTGCCCCTGGCTGGGGACCCTCTGTCTGTCCAGGGCTGAAAACCATCACTGCTGTGATCCAGGTTTGAAAATGGTAAGCCAGAAATCCCCAGTTCCCATTTTGGCCAAGCCTTTTTTTTCCTTTAGAGAAACAAATTGTGTTAATTTGTACAACGCATCATGAATTTGGAGCTAACGAATCCCCAGGGCTTCTAACTAGAAAAGATTCAAGGTAAGGGCTCAAAGCTTGGGGGAGAGGAGGAAAAAGCATTTCTCGGCTTGAGGTGGATTTTTCTTCTTCCCTTTTCTTTCTTTTTTTTTAATTTAAATTGAAAACATTGTGATTTAACAACTACAGGCCTTGCTGAACATAAATAAATAAATAATGTGGGGAACTGGGACATGCTAAGCTCTGTGATTGCATAAATATTCAGGCTGTAAAAGGAATAGAAGATTTCCAAGGTGCAAACCTAATTATGGAGTTGTTATCTGTGCCCCTGTAGTAATTCAAACACGAAGAACACTTCCCCATGGGCTGGCAAGGGACCATGGTGCACATCTGAAATGCTGAACCTGGGAAATCCAACGCCCTGCCACAGCTCAGCCTGAGCTCAACCTCACACCCACAACCCACTCAGTTAAACCACGAGGGCACAGCTTGGACCTGCCCCAGGTCTTCCCATGAGCAAAGGGCTGGGGCTCATTTCCCCTTCCTGGCACATTGTCTCCTTCCACCACTTGCAGGCTAATGATTCCTTCACCTTGTCCCTCCTTGCAGCCCCTCTACTGTGCTTGGTGCCATGGGGACAGGCACAACCTGACACTGAGCCATCCCATGGACCTCCAAGACCTTTCTGCAACAATGCTGGGCTGCTTCTGCCACACTTTCCTCCTTCCACCTCCCCCTGCCAGGTTTTCTGGCTGGATTCCCCCATGCCATGCACAGCCTGGTTTGACACAGGTCACCCCATCCTTCTGTACAGGTCCCCAACAAGGTCAACTGGAAATTTCTCTGTCCTGAAGACCCTAATGGCCTCCTCTGGATCTGCTCCAACATCTCCATGTCCTCCTTCTATTGGGGACCCCAGATCTGGACCCAGCATGGCAGGGGGGGGCTCAAGAGAGCAGAGTAGAGGGGAAGAATCCCCTCCCTTGACTTGAGGTTGCCTCCCAAGGGAGGAAGGAGATTTGCAACTGGGTCACTGGCTGCCCCCAGGCTTGCTGAGGGCTGCCTAGTGACCTTTGGACCATGCAAGCTCTGTTTGCCATGAAGCAAACACCAGGGAGAGGGATGTCATGTCCTGGGACACGAGGGATGGGGGCACTGGTACAGACCCTGCACTAGCAGTGCCTGCTGGCTGCACCCCAGGGTCTGAGAGCAGCACTGCTGGGGAGAGGGGGAAAGGATTTGGAAAAGGCTTTTTGGGGTGCAAGATCCCCTCACAGAGGCCTGGGATTATGGCCCCAGCACTCCTGAGCTGCCGATTCGGATTTCACCTGCTACGCACGTGGGACACGCCGGGACCGTCCTGGCAGGGCAACAGCACCATCTACTGCTGCAGGAACCAGCAATGCTGCCGAGATCTGTTCTCTGCCCCTCCCCAGCAAAGCTGTTTTGCTGAGCATGGCTCCATCCAGCCTGTGACTTCTTCCTTGCCGTGGCCATGCCCGGCACCAGCTCCACAGGATTCAAAAATGCCCCTTTGAGGACAGAGCTGTGGGGAGGGGGTGGGGGTACCCCATCTTCCACTCCAAATAGGACAGCCAGGAGCAGAGCACCTTTCCTTTCCTCCCTGCCCAGGCACCTCTGAAGCAGGTCCCTGCTCTCTTCCATGGAGCAATGGGAAGGAAAAGCCTTGGATTAATTTATTTAACCCATATTAGGAGACTTTTTCATGTCATTTGGGGCACTGTTGGACCTGAATTGAAACGTGCCCTGCCCTGACCACAAGTCCTTCCTGCCTATCTCTTTTTTACAAACCCCAGGATGGGCTTGTCAGGGCCTGTGGAGCCCACGAGCATTGCTCAGAGCAGGTAACCACTGCTTTGGGTCAAGGGTGTCTGTGGACAGGACATTTGTGACCACACACAACTCTCAGCCTGGGGCAGAAGGTTTGGTGTCCTATCACCCACATCGCACTCCGGCCCTGTAGCAGGTGACGGGATCAGTTCTATTCACAATTTGCTTTCACTGCCTCTTTGAATGCCTGCAGCTGGTTGTCCTGTATCCTTGTGACCATCCTGGAATGTCTGTCCAAGGCCTGAGATCCCAACTAAGAGCCCAGGGGAGCCTGAGCTGGCTGGGAGCTCTGTGACACTGCCACAGACAAGAGCAGCGTGCTTTTTTCCCCCTCTTGCTGTACTGAAATGATGGTTGGAAAACACCTTCACCACCTACTGTCAACACCACCTCCCTCCTGGTCCTGGAGGGTGAGGAAGAAGCATGGAGATGGTGCTGGACATTGGCAGAGGCTCAAAGAAACTCCCCTCAGCATGGAGTAATGGACAGGATGGACGCAGCAGGACCATAGAATCATAGAATCATAGAATCATAGAATCATAGAATCATAGAATCATAGGGGTTGGAAGGGACCTCGAAAGATCATCTAGTCCAACCCCCCCTGCCAGAGCAGGGTCACCATGCAGCCTGACCCTGGATGAGTCCCTCATCTTTAACTGCTTATGGAGAAGGCCTCTCCTGCTCCTACACAAGCCATTTGAGCCACCTGGAAAACCATCAGCTCAAGTGGAGAACATGGAGCCTCACCAACCATGAGACCAGCATGGAAACAACTTGAGGAGAGCTGGAGACAGCAGAGACCACCCAGGAGGGACTTGCCTGGAGGGAGGAGTGCCCCAAAGAGCAGAACTGGGACCCAGCTGGTTCACTGTTTGAAGGAAGGCAGCTGTCCCACTTTTTAGACAATTAGTGGCACAGAAGCCCAGCACACACCCACCTTTGAGAGACACCATGGGAAGGGACAGGGTGCTGGTGGGCAAGGAGACCTCCCAGCCCCAGGGCACACTTTCATGGTGGCAGACGTGGCCTCTGTCATGAGAAGCAAACACAAGCATGGTGCAGAGCTCTGGTGAGCAGCAGGACTAGCAGCAGAGCAAGGGGGATGAACTGGCCACCAGCACGAAGGTAAAATTCAAGCCACAAGTTGGAAAGGGCTGGATCAGCCTCCCCACCCAGCAAAGCTGAGCTGCCCGGTCAGGTTATGTCAGGAGCTTTATGCTTATGGCCACCTCCACAACCCAGGAGGCTCTGCTGGCTCTCTGGTCCTCTTGTTACCCTGGTCTGTGATGCCCCAACTACCTCAGTGCTGGGTTCCCCTCCCTGGGCACCTCTTGCCTACCTTGCCTTACATCCTATCCTATCCTATCCTATCCTATCCTATCCTATCCTATCCTATCCTATCCTATCCTATCCTATCCTATCCTATCCTGTCCTGTCCTGTCCTGTCCTGTCCTGTCCTGTCCTGTCCTGTCCTGTCCTGTCCTGTCAGTTCCCCACACTACCCTCCCCTACCTTACCTGACATCATTGTGCTGCAGAGCCAGCCAGCCCACCAGAGCCCAGAGGCATCTCTAGAATCATCTGAGCTGCTCATGGTTCTAAGGACATGGCACTCATGACCAAAGTGGGTTATATTACCTCCAAGCCACCTATGAAAAGGTTAATGGGTCTGTGGTGGGCTTGATCAGCCTTCACGGGTGCACCTGCCCTAGGAAGAAAGTTTGGAGGGAGGGGTGAGAAGGAAGGGGACCAAGGTAGGACTCACACTTTCATTTGCTGTCACTATGTATGGTGGTGACCATATCTTGCTGTCCAAAGGGTCTGGCAGTTGGATCAAATCCTGATTCACCTTTTTTGCCTGTCAGGGAGCCAGTGTCAGGCCATGATGAGCATCTCAGGGCAGATGGTTCCCCAGAAGGGGACATACCCCAGCTGACACAGCCCCCAGGGCTGTACACAGGCAGCCACATCGCCCACCACTGTACAAAGACATCTCTGCCAGCCAGCTCAGGGGGGGTTCCACCACCCGTGCTGCTGAGGTGCCCGGGGCTGCCTTTGCAGAGGGACAGCGGTGTAACCCCGCCAGCTTCAAGGACCCACCTCTGCCAGCACTAGCCTGTGTGTTTGGCTGTGGGGAGCTCTGGTGGGGGATGCTCTGACCCTGGTGGGCTCCGGGACAGCCTGTCCCTGCTGGGCAGCGTGCCCAGGCAGACCCCAGCGCTGTCCCCACCCCACGGCCCCACGAGGTGGCAGCAAGTGTCCGTGGAGGAAGCAGAGAGGCCGGAGGCTGCGAGGTCTGCGCGGCTGCGGAGAGGAGCACCCACAGCTTCTCTGGGCAAGCTGTTCGAGTGTCTCACCCCACTCACAGCAAAGAATTTCTTCCTAATATCTCATCTCAATCTCCTCTCTTCCAGTTTAAAACCGTTCCCCTCTCGTCCCATCACTCCCTGCTCTTGTCAAAAGCCCCTTCCCAGCTTTTCTGGAGCCCCTTCAGGCACTGGAAGGTGCTCTAAGGTCTTCCCAGAGCCGCCTTCTCTCCAGATTGAACAACCCCAACCCTCTCAGCCTGTCTCCGTTGCAGAGGTGCTCCAGCCTCTGATGATCCTAGTGGTCTCCTCTGAACCTGCTCCAACAGCTCCATGTCCTTCTTGTGTTGGGGACCCCAGAACTGGACCCAGCACTGCAGGGGGGTCTCACCAGAGCTGGTCACACTGCTGGGGATGCAGCCCAGGACACAGTTGGTTTCTGGGCTCCAGCACACTTTACCTGCTCATGTTGAGCTTCTCATTACCCAACACCCCCAAGTCCTTCTCCTCTGGGCTGCTCTCAATCCATTTTCCACCCAGCCTGTATTTGTGCTTGGGATTCCCCATTCACTCAGCAAATCCAGCCCACAGATGTCCCCACAGGGCAGACTCCAGCACACGGGATACACTCCAGCCCTGGAGGGATGTACCTCAGCCCTGGATGGTCAGGAGCCAGCCCCAGCAAATGTTCAGCCCCTGATTCCTTGTTCAGGTTGCTGTGGCATAAAGGGGTCTCCATGTCAGAAGACCCTCCTGCCTGTCACCATGCCCCTGCCTGCTCTCTGCCACCACAGCTTGGTCCTTGGGCCAGGAAGGAGGATTCAGGGACACTGCAAGGACCACAGGGCAAGTTTGGGGAGGCTGAAATAAATAGGTCCATGTGAGGGTGCAGCTGGCTGAAAGGGCAGAAAAAGCTCAGTTTAGCCTGGAGATGGTGCAGAACCAGGGTGTGAAATGCATCCTGCAGCAGGTGCTGAAATAAAGCATTCTCACCTCTATTTTTATTTTCCCCCCTCAACTACTCCTTTAGACTAAATCATTTTCCCCCTTGGACCTGGACTAGGGAACTCAAATCCACTCAATTGTCCCAATTCTAAAGAATCTTTCCATCTGTTCAAATAAATGCTCCCCAAACACCCCCAAAACACTTGGCTCCTCTGACTGCTGCTTCCCAGATCCATGGGCAATGGACACCACCCCATAACCCCAGGGCTTGGCCATTGTGCTCATCCATCTCCCCTCAAGAGTTGAGGACAGACCACACACTAGGATGCTGAGCTCACCCTGGCTCTGCCCCACTCTGCCTCTCTGCCCCAGCCCCAGCCTGCAAGCCCACTGCCCCAGCTTCTCCTTATTGAAGAGGTCCATGACCTGGCCCATAGTTTGGCTACCACTGGCCAGAGCCAAGTTGATTGACCTTGTCTTGACAAACAGCCCTTGATCTTCCTGCCTCATCTCCCCACACCCAGATGAGCTGGTTTCCCCCCACCCTGACCCAAAGCCCCTCTGGGCCCTTCTCCCCTTCCAGCTGCATGTGCTGCCCTGGGATGCTCTGTGACCAGCCCACCACTCTTGTGGGCAATGTCTACCCCCATGAGAGCTCCACAACTGCTTGCCCATCCCACCCCATTCAGCTCCCTGGCCAAGTCTGTGGTGCAGCTTAGGTGCTGTTACTCCACCAAACCAACAAAGAGCCCTCGGGGATGGTGGCAGCCCCACCAGTCCTGGGACTTGGCCCTGGCTGCCAGGCTAGAGCCCTTCTCTGCAGCAAGTGGAGTCACACTGATGTAAGAGGGTATAGAGGTTGGCTGTGGGTTTGTGAAAGGAGGCAGGAAGCCAGAGCCACCTCCTGCTTCCATCCCCCTCCTTGTAATGGACTCAGGATGTTAATTAATAGCTAATTGCTAACATCTTACATCTCTCTAATGTCTCAATAAGGAACCTCAAAGTGCTTTGCAGAAACTGGCTACAACCCCCTGCTCTGAGAGTGCAGCAATTGCAGCCCAGAGATGTTTCAGGAACTTGTTGATGATCCAAGTCTGGATAAGCAGCTGCCCCTGGTCCTGGATCCCTGCTCCAAGCACCAGCCCACCCTGCCTCTCTGCCACGCCTCTGGACTCTCTCCCAAACTGCAGCTGGTTATAAAACCCTCCCAGGGAATCTGCCTGGAACCCAGCCTGGCCAGGACCCAAGGCAGGGAAACAAAGAGTTAAACAATATCCTGATAGGCTGGTGAGCTCATCAGAGCTGGGACACAATCCATTGTTTATTAGACTCTTAACAGAGCCCAGTAGACAACATCCAGAGGGATGTGGGGTTGGGGATGAGCCTGGCTTAGGAGAGCAGGACCTTCTGCTGGAGCCTGTCCCACCGCTGGTGGGGTGGAGAACCATCCCTCACCACTTGACACGTGAGTAGGATGGATTTCCATGGGTTTGGCTATGGGGGACGTGGAAAGGGAGAGGGGATACAGCACGTTTAGCCCCAAAAGGAGACTTGCAGATTTTCCTTGCTCAGCAAGACCCTAAGCATGTAGTTGGGACCACCTAAACTCTGGATGATGCGGGGAAGCTGCTCCTGAGGGATGCAGGAGGCTGGGCCCAACCCAGCTCCACTACACCAGCAAAATGGACAGTGGCTCCGTCTCAATTTATACCCAAGATCTGGCAGGGCTTGTAGGCGATGTGAAGTCCCCTGGCAGGTCCCCTTGTTTCTCCACCCCTGGTCCCGGAGTAGAGCTGGCCAGTCTGGGGTCGAGGCCCCACGCAGCCACTGCCAGCGCCCTCCTGGCTCCGAGGTGAGCAGGGGCGTGGGCACGGGAGGAGCCAGGAGGGGCTTTTAGCACCCATGCCTGGCACCGGCACAGCTCTCCCTGTCTTCTCCCGGAGCAGATCCCGCGCAGCCCCGCAGTATCCAGCCCTCTTGGGGCTGACACACCGCGACACAAAGCTGGATACTCGGAGCCGCTCCCGCAGGGGCTGGCTGCTGGGCTCCTCCGTGCCGCGCTCCGGGGATGTTTAGAGCCAGCGGCTGCATCCCCCCCGGCAGCGAGCCGCTCCCCGCCGGGACAACCGGGACGACGGAGGCACGGCACGGTGAGTGGGCTCCCGAGCCTTTCCCAAGGAACGGGTGCTGTCCCCAGCCCCCCGGTCCACAGCTTACTCGGTTTCCTGGGGACTCGTCCATGCTGGCTTGCTGCACCTCCCAGTCCCTGACGGACAGACACCCTTAATTAAATGTGGCCAGCCCGAAGCCTCTAACAAAAACTTCCTGCAAAGTGCATCCCTGCACGTGTCCGTCAGCACAGCAGCCTCCTTTCCCAGCCGTCCCATGGGCACATACAAGTCCTCTAGAGCAGCTAACCCCTTCTGCTAAACATGACCCATGACTGTCACCTGGGGGGTCCTCTGCTGAGGTTAAAGAGTCAGCCTGAGACACCCCAGAGCAGCCGGAAAATCTGTGCCCAAAAAAGAACTTCTCAGTTTTCCTTCGTTCCTCAACATTATGGTTTCCTCACAGCTGGGACCCACCAGTGAGGACTGGGGTGGCAGGCAGGATGCATCTTCTGGCTGAAGACATTTGAGTCTTGCACCAAGACTTTGCAGAGTACCTGATGCTGCCATTTGCCAGGGGACCATCCTAAACCATCTGGAGGCATCTGAAAACCCCAGAGAGAGCCAGGGCAGTGGGGAGAGTCTGGGGTCCCTGCTCTGTGGGACAGCCTGGGGCTTTGGTGGGGCAGTATCTAGATCTCAGATGGCCAGGTCAGAGATGGGTGGGGGAAGTCTGTGCACACCCATGTCTGGGTGACCCACTCAACTGCTCTGCACTGGTGCCTTTTATCTAAACTGGGTTGGTGGTATCAGTCCCCAAGATCCAGAAGGTACCCAAGGGTGTGCTGTGCTCCTGTGGCACTGGAGTCCCCAACAGGTGGGTCCCAGTGGATCTCCCAGCTCAGAAACCAAACATCACCACACAAAGCTCTGGGAGAGCAAAGGGAGTAGAAATAGCATCACATGAGTCTCTTCCTTATAGGGTGGGGAGAAAGAAAGACCCCAGTGTTAGCTCCACCACCAACAGTTGCCCAAGACTTTAGAGGCAGCAGCAGCACATCACCAGATGTGAAATCTGAGATGTGCTCTGGAGGCATTTTCAAGCCAGATACCAGCCATCTGCTGACAGTCTCCTTGCAGCAATAATGATTTTAAAAACTGGGAGAAATCTGAGAGCATCATCCTGCCAGGCTGCTCAGTACAACCATCGCATCTTCAAATGTGAGCGCATCTGGGATGAGTTAGGGATGGAGCATGATGAGCAGAGCAGGAACTGGAATCACATTAGCTCTCCCAAGGGCTGCAGATACATCCAGTGCTCACAAACTCTTGGCCACTTGCAGGGAGTGAAATCCTTCCCTCCTCAACACCAGGGAAAATACACAGAGCCTCATGCAAAAGCACAGACAGAAACACAGAGTACATGAAATAGAGGAAAAAGACTCAGTGTGGGGAAAAGTGTGACCAAAAAATCATGTTTTGCCAGGAAGGGCCATAAAAATGATCAGTGTCTGGGAACTGTGGTGAGAGGGATGCTAATGGGAGAAAATAAAAGGTGGGGGGTGGGGGGAAATGCACTCTAGTGTAAATGCAAACCTGAAAGGAAGATGGTTTCAGCAGAAGCCTGACTTTTATGCCCTGTAAAACAAAGAGGAAGGGGCTTTGCAGAGCCCAGAGTACCCCTGGATGTGGAGGCAGGGAAGCAGCACACGGGCAAGAAGGGAGTGGGGTGCCTGAAAGATGGGGCAGGGCAGGCTGCATTAGGCTGATGAGATATGAGATCTGGGCATTATTCCAAAGAAGAAAGCAAATTTCTAACCACAAAGACAAATTAAAATTATACAGTGGCTCAATCATAAAACCTCTCCACAATGGATGTTACAGGGAGAAGCCAAGATGTGCCATGACTGCCTAGGGTGAATTTTCAGGAAGAAGATTTGAGCTAGAAGAGGGGGACCATAACCCAGCAATGCTACAAGCAAGGGAGCTGGTGGACAGGCTGCACACACCAGCCAACCAAGATGTTATCCAGGACCTTGGCACATCCCTGGAGGGATTTCACAGCTGTGTAGATGGGGTGCTGAGGCACATGGTTAAGTGGTGGATTTGGCAGTGCTGGCTTAACGGTTGGACTTGATAGTCTTAAAGGTCCTTTCCAACCTGAATGGTTCTATGATACCTCCACAGAACTGCAGCTAGTGTGGTTTTTTTTTGGAAGTCTGGGCTGACTCCTGGGCACTGTCCACCCATCTGAGCCCCACCAGGCCAGCATGGATGTGGTTTGGGCTCCACCACTGCCGTGCATGGGGAAACCCCACAGGGACAGATCTGGGACCAGCAGCTGTCACCAGTGGCTCTGTGTCACAGTGCTGGCAGAGAGCAATGCAGAGTCCTGGGCTGCTGTCCTGCTTGTGCTGCAGAGCACCCCTATGGCCTGAGGCTGGGGACAGCCTAAACAACCAGCAGAGCCCCTGAGGAAAACCTGGTAGCTCAGACAGGAGATTACTTTGCAAATAAAACCTGATTCCTGGGGGCAAAGCACCCACGGCCCCGGCCTCTCCAACCTTCCTCACCCCTGGTACCCACATGGGTCCATCTCTGCTGGGCTTTGCAGTAGCAGGGCAGAACGTCCATCAGGAGCACATCCTGATCCAGCCTCCTGCCCTTGTCTCCTCAGCAGAGCCCTCAGGCAATAGTGGTTAACATAATGCTCGGCCCTTCCCATTTACTATAATGGTTTCTCTGTTCTAAAGGCACTTTGTTTCTGGGAAACTGGTGTTTCCTCCTTGAGTTGGTGATAAAATAATGCCTCAAAAAGCCACAGTGCTGACCTAGCTGTCCAAGGCAGAGCATTTTGGTGTGCTACTGCTCCCCAGCCCAGGATTCCTCCCACAGCCCACCCCAGATTGCAGCTGGAGTAATATTTCATAGAATCACAGACTGGTTTGGGTGGGACAGGACCTTAAAGATGATCTAGATCCAACCCCCTGCATGGCCAGGGACACCTCCCACTAGACCAGGTTGCTCAGAGCCCCATCCAACCTGCCCTTGAACACTTCCAGGGATGGGGCAGCCACAGCTTCTCTGAGCAACCTGGGCCAGTGTCTCACCACCCTCACAGCAGAGAATTTCTTCCTAATGTCCCACCTAAATCTCCCCTTTTCCAGTTTGAAACCATTACCCCTCACCCCATCAGTCCATAAGCTTTTAAGCAGTCCCTCTTCAGCTTTCCCGTAGCCCCTTCAGACACTGGAAGGTGCTCTGAGAACCCCCAGAGCCTTCTCTTCTCCAGGTTGAACAACTCTGTGTGAGGAGCATTTCCTCATCTCCCATCTGTGCATTCAGGTAATGGGAAACTCCTGGGCTGCAGCTTCTACAAGGCTGACACATCTAGGCTGGATGTGGCAGCAGGAACATCCAGCCCCAGGGTCCAAAGGAAGTGTTCATCCCATGGGAGCTTTCTGCTCTCACGCTGAGCAGGCCTGACATGGCACACCTGTGCCTCAGTTTCCCCACGTGCAAGAGGGAGACATGATCATACCACAAGATGCAATTTGAGATCTGGAAAGGAAAGTGGATCCGGGGATACATAGCTCTTCCCCACAGTCAGCATCACCAGCCCTGCTTGAAGCACCCTGATACTCCCCTGAAAGCTGCCAAGAGCCCTAGGAGGCTCATTGTGGTGGGTCCCAATGGACATCTAGTCATCCCACCACTGAATCCCTGTAGGAGATAGGTGCTGGTGAGCTGGAAGGTCTCAGTACAGGGAGAGGGTCTGTGGTAGTCCCGCCATCCAAGGGTGGGCAGTGGGACTCTGCAGGCAACCTCAGCAGGACCCTTTGCCTATTCCTACATTTCCTTGCTCTCATAGGTGTGATGCTCCTCTCCCTGCAGTGACCCACAAAGCCTTCTCCACCTCCATTTGATGTGGCACTGATTAATGACCAAAAGGAAAGCTCTCAGTCCATCTTCCATCACCAGCCCGGCTCTGTTCTTTCTCTTTTGTCCACCTCAGGTCTCTGCCTCAGATCCTGCCACCATGGAAATTCCTCCTAAGAGCCCTGATGAGAGTGAGAAGTCTCCTCAGTCCAAGGAGCTGCTGACCAGCAACACGGCCAGCACCCTCTGCATCAGCTCCCGGAGCGAGTCCGTCTGGACCAGTGCATCCAGAAGCAAGTGGGACATATACCACAAGCCCGTCATTGTCATCTCTGTGGGAGCAGCTGTCTTCCTCTTGGGAATAGTCATCACCAGCCTGTCTTGTTTCCAAATCAAGAACAAAGAGGTTTTCAAAATGTGTGGCCCAGCTTTCCTGTCCTTGGGACTGATGCTCCTCGTTTGCGGCCTTGTCTGGATCCCCATCATCCGGAAGAAACAGAAGCAGAGACAGAAGTCACAGTTTCTGCAGACCCTCAAGTCCTTCTTCTTTAATCGCTGAGAGCAGCCCAGGGCCTTCCCAGGAAGATTCCTCTCCCCTCTACCCACCTCTTTCAGTTAGTCATAAACACAAACATGTTCTTGTACTCTCCTGAGGGATTTCATCCCAGTCAGTCTCCTCCCTACAGGTGAAGCACACTGTACTGGTCTCCAGTGTGAAAATGAACTTTGTTTTTCATCCACATAATCCCAGAAAAAAAGAGAACAGGATTTTGCAGCTGAGCCCAACAAGGCACATCCAAGCTCTCTGCATCGCTCTCCTGTCCAATGAGCAACCCAACATCAAAGGTTGGGAAAAGCAAAGCTCCCAAGTAACCTGGCTCCACAGAGGACCTTCTGCAAGATGTGTCAGCAGAGAGGAAGCCGACCTGCTACAGAGTGAGTAACACCAGGAGTGACCATTGCTGGCTGCAAACTGCAGCTCACATGTAGAAACTGGGAGGCCAGAGGTGGCTCATCCAGAGTCAGCAGAGAGAAGCAGGACAATGTAGTTCCAGACCACTTGGTGTCAGAGGCAGCCACCAGAACAGGCAACACACATCACCAAAGCTTAGGAAGACCAGATGTGATGCCCATGGTCAGGACTTTCCTGCCCTTGAGCTGTTATGACAGCTGGCTGAGACATGGCTGCAAAGTGGAGCTCACTCCTTGCTCAGGGTGGAGCATTCACAAGCTTTATTTATTGCTCCAAAGGGTCAAGACAAGCTGCAGCATCACTTTTTTTTTTCACTCCCCCTGGCAGAAGAGGTTTAGAAAAAGCTGTTCCTCCAGGCCTGCAGAGGCCAAGTTGTTTGGCAGTGTCTCTGCACTGGCACTGTCTGCCAGAGACACCCATGAACCCCAACCTATTTGTGCAACCAGAATTGGAGCACAGGGAAGTGAGACACGTTATCTGCACCACCCTTTATTTCTGCCTTTCATAGACATGTGCCGTGAGGCAGTTCCCCGAAGAAGGTACAGATCCTTTCTGCATGGTTTTTGCTTTAATTTTGTATTTTCATCAGGCCTGGCTTACTGTAAAAGACAAATTCAAAATGCAAATTATCAGTCTGAAGAATTGGTCTCAGCATGGACAGCAAGATCTGGGTTGATATAAGTAGACCCATAATGTCTAGCTCTTAATTTTGGGTTCAGGCAGTGATGAGAGTCTGATTTTTCAGAAGTGCTGCTCCAGCCTGGACTCCCTTCATCAGCCCAGTGAGACTCCCCAGCAGAGCCAGCATGGGCTTAAAGGCCCTGACATCCACCATGGAATGAGGATGTGGTTGGTGCTGACCAGAAGCAGAAGAGGAACACAGAGACCTCACCAAGCTCCTCTCTGCAGTCTGCCGAGGCAGCCCTGCTGCTCTCCCAAATGCCATGGGAGAAGAGGCTTGGAGGGTGGGGGGAGGTTGGGGGGGTTTGGGGGGGGTGTGTGATTGGGGAGAATTTGCAATATGTCAGCTCTTTAGTTTCAAACAGACAAGGGATGGCAACCTCCATCAGATGCTGAGGAGAGGAAGCTCATATAAGCCCTCATGTTTCTCTAACCCCATATCTGACATCTACCAACAGCTCCCAAAGAAGGCTGGAGAAAAGTATAAGGCATTGGGTATGCAGACCTTCTCCTGGTTTATGTCCACCTGCCAGCTCACAGCCGCTCAGAGCCAAGCCAGAGGTTGCTCCAGACCACTGTTTAATGGTCCCTGATACAGCTCACATGCCCAAGTCCTCCTGTTCTGCCCACTTTTTCAAATCAGTTTGCACTTCCAGGCTCTGCAGCATCCTGGAGCCACAACCCCTTCAAGCTCTTTCATTTCCCAGCCGTGCTGGATGCTCTGCGTAGCATCAGGAGACATGGGAAAAGCAGAGGATAACAGACCCTGCTGCTCAGGGAAAAGCAGAGGGTAACAGATCCTGCTGCTCAGGGGCCAGCAGGCACCCAGCAGGCCAGTTAAAGGGGATTGTTCACTGTAGTCCAGGACTGTGAAGCTGTAGCTGAGGGAATCATGCTCTGGGCCATGACTTGATTCCCTGTGGGGAAATATTTAACCTCCTCCTGGCCATCCCTGGCTGAACTCCCTCACATCTGAAATCTGTGCCACATCAGTGTTTCCACCTGCAAGTGAGGTCCAAGGTGCCCAAAGCCTTCAAGTGGCAGCACTGTGCTAACACGGTTAACCAGGGAGCTGGGGCTCACCTTGGCACTGCTGCCAGGCTCCCACCAGTATGTGACCAAGGTTGACCAATCCCATGCACCTGGGGGTCCCATCCACACGTGTTGGGAGAGCTTGAGGAGGCAGCTCCCAGCCTGGCAGCTGGCACTGCTGAATTTAGAGTATTCAAGCAACTCAGGTCCCTTTGCCTCAGGCTCATCCTGGCTCTGACTTTTGTTTCCTGGGTGGTGCAGACAACCCTGCCCCTGGCCAGGCTCTGACTGGGGTGTACGAGGTGTGTGATCTGGCACTGGACCCAGTAAACTTCCCTTTGTTCCTCAGCCATTCACCATGCTATGCAAGGCTTTGCTTGTGTGTGCAACCCTGACTGGGCACTAGTGTCTGCTGGTGGAGCTGCAAGGGGCTGAGGGTGCTCCCCAGAGCTCCTGCTCAGGGACAGCTGCAGTCAGATGAGCAGAGGGGGAAATCATGGAATAACATCAAGAGCACCACCAGGTCCCGGTTGGCTCCAGCCTGAAGATCAGGTCACAGACAGGCATCCAAACGCTGCACAGCCTGGAGAAGGCATCTGGAAATAGTCCCTGCTGCAAACAGCCTGGCCAAGGCTCACTGTCCAAAGGGGTGTGACAGGAGGACTAGAAGTACCAAATGGCCTGGAGGGAAGGAGCAGGGGTCCTGCTCTCCGTGTCTCACAATCAAGGATAAGGAGATGATCAATGAAATGTTAATATTACAAGAAGTCACTGAGATGAAGAATCTAATGGGATTCCAGACTGGTCATTTATAATAAGAATATTATGCTTAATTAAAGCAAAAAATTCCCAAGACACTTTCACGTTGCTGCTCTGGTCTCATATCTGTTGGTTTGTGTCTGCAGGTAGAGAGGGAAGGCTGCATGATGAGGTGTTTGGGAAGGATGGTGGTGGCATCCAGGGGCCACCATGCAGGACTCTGAGAGGAGGAGGAGTGTGGCTGGTGCTGCAGGTTTGTTTGGATGGTGTCCATGTGCCCTGGGTGAGGGTCTGAGGTCTGCAGATGTGCTCAGTGGACAGCTCCATTGAGGTAAGAGGAGCATGGAGTGGCATGGGAAAGTGCCTGGCAAGAGGATGGAGCCTGCCCAGGTGAGGATAAAGGCAAATGCCCAGGGATCAGCCGTGTAGAGGGACCCCTGATCTGATCATGGAGCAGTTTGTGTCTTTGGGTAATTCCCATGGACCCACAAAGACCTGCCTGATTGCTCTCCAGTGTTCCTCCTTCCCTACTCCCACTAAAGCCTGTCTGAATCCTGGTGTCATGCTTTGGATCAGACCAAAGAAATTCATGTTTTAAAAAATACCAGGTTATCCAGCAAACATAATTATGTCCAGCTCTCACTAAAGCAAGGTTAGATGCCATCTGCCAGCTTCCCCTCTTCTATAAAAAGAACAGGAAATCTATTGCAAAACTCATTATCTCTGCAGAGCAATTCCAAGAGGAAATGTTTCTCCTGTCTCTCAAAGGTCAGCCCTGCAGACCTGCTCAGCAGGCCCTGCCCTGACACAGCTCCTTGCATTCCTGGGCCTTAGCAAAAGATAAAACTGCCCAAAGATGCTACCCACCTCTCTCTGGGGATGTTAAATTGTGTTTTATCTCACTTCACAAAACTGGATTCACCCCTGGTGTAATTTCTAGATTTCTGCAGCTGCTGCTGGGGATTGCACGGACACTATACCCCCTCCTCTGGGGTATGAGGGATTTCAAAGCCATGTAGATGTGGTGCTGAGGGACATGGGTTAGTTGTGGCCTTGGCAGTGCTGGTGTAATAGTTGGACTTGAGAATCTTAAAGGTCTTTTCCAACCAAAATGATCTCATGGTTCTCTGATTCTATATATATACACACCTCTGAGAACTCCCTTAATTTCTTCCTGGAAACACAGATGAGGGCTCAGAGGGCCATGGGGGCTGATATCCCAAGTCCCCACTGGAATGTCACTTTCATGCCTGTGTCTGGATAATTAGCTGGGCCACCAGTGTGCACCCTGAAATGCTGCTGTTGCTTCCTTGCACCCAAGGGTGCAGATGACATCCCACCAGGAGGAGCTGCACTCACCCCTCATTCAGAGCCAGCAGCAGCCCTTCCCTGTCCAGTGAGGGTGGTGAGACACTGGAACAGGTTACCCAGGGAAGTTGTGGAAGCCCCACCCCTGGAAGTGTTCAAGGGCAGGTTGGATGGGTCTTGGAGCAACCTGATCTAGTGGGATGTGTCCCTGCCCATGCAGGGGGTTGGAAACAGATGATCTTTAAGGTCCCTTCCAACTCAAACCATTCTGTGATTCTATGATTCTGTCCTCAATGAGCAGTAAGGACAGTAATAACTTTCAGAGGACTCGCAATGTTCACTGTGATTTTTGACACCCCAAGAAACCCCCAAAATCCTTCCTATGTTTGCACTGGGTGTTAAGAACATGGAAGCTTTTGAACCAGCTCAGACCTGCCCCGTGGCACTGCTGGGAAGGGCTCAGGAAAGCAGCAGAGTCAGATGTGAGCAAACATGCCCCAGCTTTGCCCCGTAACCTTGCTAAGGGACAAGAGGGAATGCTGAGATGTCAGAGATGGTAAATCTGGTTATTTCTCACTCCAACCTGGTACTGCTGTGACCTGGGTGTCTTCAGGGAAGGAAATGCCTCTGGCCCTGCTGTTCCCAGAGCTGTCCAGACACATGCAGGCAGACCCAGGCAGGGCTGAGAGTTCCTCCTTCCAGGGTTGGGTGTTGCAGCAACAAAATTAATTTTGCTTTTTCTTCTTCTTCTTGTTTTTTCTTTTTTTCTTTTTTGTTTTTTTAACTTCCACTCAACTGGAATAACAGGTTGCAACAGAATTCAGCACCACAAAGGAAACTGGTTACTTCCAATGCTCTGACTTCTGCCCACAGCAGCATCAGAATGGGAAAACTACAGATCCTTTTGTTAAGGGATTTGCAGCACCCAGACCACTGCAAACACTGAAGGCTCAGAGACTTCAGAGACACCCACCTCTGTCCCAGCCTCCCCCTCAGCATCCCTAGGAATGAAATGCCACGAATCCCAGCCTGCTCCTGAGCTGGCTGGTGCAGCCTGGCTTTAACCCAGCCTGAACCCCCAGTCCTGCCACCAACCCCTGGACTGCCAGGGCAAGGGGGGGTTCTCAGGACACCAACAAGAACCTGGTGAAAATGTCCTCCCCACCTCAGTTTTCATGGTTTTTAGACCTGCTTGCACCCTGGGGGCTTGGGAGGGCCATGGGCCAGGTCCTTAGCCGTGGGCTGTGGGGGTGCACAGACTGAAACCTCTCTGGTGAGGGCAGCTGGGCAGCTGTGCTCTGGGCAACCTGTGTGGATGTGGGGTGTTGGTTAACCCCTATGGAAGGACCCCCAGCCTGGCCAGTGAGCCCTTCCCTGGGTATTCATTTAATTAGCAGCTTCCTTTGAGGCTTGTGAGCCCCAAAGTTTAAACCACCTATTTAAAATCCATCCCTGGCTTGCTCAGCTCCATTCTGGTCCCTTGAAGGTCTCTCCAGTGTGTGTCACTCTGCAGCTGCAGGGGTCCCTGGAGGCAGGTGGAGGAATTTGGCTCCTCCACCTTCCTCCTGTCCTCTTGGGCTCTTGCAAGGGGGACATTGCTTTGTTTGCAGCCCTGCCATGGCTCAGCAGCCCTGGCTGGAGCCTGCACTCACCTGGGGAGGGAGAACCCAAATATTGGTGTGCCAGTGCTCTGCTTGCCAGGAGAAGCTGTTCCAGCTGGATTGCATAGCCCTTAAGCATGTGTAATACAGCACCACGTAACCCTGCAGTGGAGGCTCCATCCCTCCTGGATGGACAGGCAATGTGCCCCCTGGACAAGGCACAAAAGAAAGTGGAGGGGAGGGAGGTGGGACCTTGGGTCTTCCACACTTGGTTATGTGCTGGAAGCATTTAGCTGGGGATTTAAGGGAAGATGCAGCTCTGGAGTGTGTTCTGCCTGCTCTGAGAGGGGCCAAAGGACTCAGAAGGGCATCCAAGGGGTCTGTGTATGTGGCATAGTTGGTAATTTGGGAAACAGTCTCCAGAGAAGGCACTTGGGGGGATGCCCCTCAGGGCTGTGGGCTCATAAAGTGTAGCTGAGATCAGGAGAGACCCACAGCCCCAGAGCTGATCCTGGCACATCAGGGATGGATGGCTCAGGACAGTGGGCTGGGCTCCCCACCTGCTCTTACCAGCTCCAAGGGAGGCAAAAGCCATAAATCCCAAGTGCTGCATAATCGACAGGCTCCTCTGCTCTGCCGGGAAGAGCAGCAGCTGCTGCTGGGCTGGGCCCTGTGGGTAAGTGAGGAGCAGGTCACCAGGCTGGTCCTGTGAAGGGCACAAGGTGTGCATGGCTCTGCCTCTGCTGCAGCCAGGCTGGGGGACCTCAGCCTGAGGGACCGAGGCACTGGGCCAGTAACGGACCCTGGTGGCTCCCAGTTGAAATCCTCGTGGGACAGGCTGCAGCCCCTCCCTCTGCCTGGTGAGGATGGTTGACCCTGGTTTGCCTCGTGCTTACAGCCACCATTTAGTGTGCAGGTCCCTCTGCTTGGTGGGGATCATAGAATCATAGAATGGTTGGGGTTGGAAGGGACCTTAAAGATCATCTAGCTCCAACCCTCCTGCATGGGCAGGGACACCTCCCACTAGACCAGGTTGCTTAAGGCCTGTTTTCTGGCCACTGTGAGGGCTCCCCCAGCCCTGGCTGGAGTGTTGAACATCAGGTCAGGTCTGCACCCCCACCCTTAGGGAATCACATCAGGCTGGTGGCCCCATGGCTTGCACTGAGTTGTGTGCAATGCTGTGATCAACTGTAGAATCATAGAATATCTTGGGTTGGAAGGGACCTCTAAAGGTCATCTAGTCCAACCCCCGTACAATAAGCAGGGACATCTCTGACTAGAACAGATTTCTCAGGGCCCCATCAAGCCTGACTTTGAATGTCTCCAGGGATGAGGCCTCCACCACCTCTCTAGGCAACCTGTTCCAGTGATCCACCACCCTCATAGTAAAGAACTTTTTCCTCATGTCCAACTCCACTTGCCTTCCAGCCCCCAGGGCAGCCTTAACCCAGGTCTTTGAACTGGAAATCCCAGGCCAGTACAAGCAGCAGTGCCAGCAGGTTCCTCAGCTGCTCCCACCTCAGCTCAGCAGTGTTTGCCGGGGCAGGAGCTGCCTAAGGTGGGCAGTGCTGTGCACGTTGTGTCGGGTGGGTGGAGGAACAGGCAGACAAGCTGTCCCCAGGGCACTGCTGCCGCCAGCACCCACCGGCTGCCCTCGCTGCGGGTCCCAGGCTCAGCCAGCTCTCCTGCTGAACCTGCTGTGATGGTTTTACAGCAGCGGGTGCTGCCCTGCAGGTCAGACCCTGAACTGCCTCTGCCCCACTCCCCTCACGCAGCTCCTGCAGACGAGGCTGCACAGGATCATCTCTGGCTGCTGGTCACTCCTGGGGAGCCCTTGCAGATCCTGCAGAAAAGCTTTCAGCAGCCGTGTACCCTCGAGGGTGTTCATGGCACCAAGGGGGGACAGGGGGTGCTGGATCCCCTCTGCAGCATGGCTGGGGTGGGGTGGCCTGAGCTCCCCTTGGTCAGGGATGTGAAGGGTCCTGCAAAGTCGGGGGGTTTCCTTCAGCAGAGGGGAGCATGTGCTCCCACACCCTGGGATGTTTTGAAGGGGTGTTCTCTGTGAGATGCTTCCCAGGGGATCAGCATCACCAGCCGGGGCTCACCAAGGAAGGAGAGCTGGGAGCAGGACCCTTTCCTAGGTCAGTGTTGCTCCACTTTGCCATGATGTCTGGGCTCCTTTTCCAGATGTATGAAGATGTTCAATCACTCCATGTCTACCAAGCAGTGTCTTTTGGGGACAGGGAGAGATTATTCTGTTTTTACCATTGCCCCCCCAGGGAGATGCCCTGAGAATTAAATATAAATTGCTCCAAGCTTTCATGTGGCTAAGGAAGCTGTTCCTACAGCTGGGTTTGGGAGAAGAGCACTTGGAGAGTAGCTTCACAGCCACGAGTCCCACGGCTGAGACCTAATCCCCAAATGCTCTATCCTCACGTGGAGCTGCTGGCCCTTGAAGGAAACCAGTCCCCTGGTGGCATGGGAGGGAGTTTGCACACCCCTGCCAAAGCTGAGCTCTTCTGCAGCTCCTGCATTTATGGCAGCCTGGGCCATTCCCCACCACAGGCACGGCCTGGAGCTGTGGCTGGAGATCACAGTGCATGAACCATCCCTGGGCTGTTTGGTCAAGCAGCACTGTGCCACCCATCTGTTTTCTTCTCATCCTCAGACAGATATTTCATAAAAGCTCAACCCATGCTACGAGGAGTTGTCTAGGTTTCATTAAAAGCTAAACTTTTTGAAGGCTTCTCGGGTGTCTCCACATGCTGCAGTTAAATAAATATTGACTGACTCCCATTAGCCAAAGATTTTGTCAGACCACTTCCATTCACCTGGTCAAATTCTTGCTGCTCCCAACTCATAAGTAACTTGGGGGAGCAACATTCATTGTTCCCTGTGACAAACTGGTTCATTCTTGCTACATATATCTGCAAACCCGTTCTGGGCCAGCTCCAGGAGCAAGTGTTCTCCTCTAACATCATCTTTCCAGCCACAGCAGAACTGGGCTAGAAAGAGCAGAAGAGGTAGAAAGTGTTTCTGCTCTTTTTAAAGTATCTTTGGAGCCAAATGCACCTGTTTGCAGTTTTCTGAGCCATTAATTGGAGGTGAATGAACTTCTGGAAACCTTTGGGCAGTTTTTCAATCCAGGGAGTGACTTTATTCCATGTGTGGCATTTCCTTTCATGCTATCGTGGGTAAATCACTGCTCTCCTGCACTGCTGGGCAGGGCTCAGCACCCCTGAACTGCACCCAGGTGACACCCTGCCTTCTGCAGCACCAACCCCAGCTGGGCTGCTGGTACCTTCCTGAGGAGCAACACAGGGCATTCCCCTTACAACCTCTGCCTCATGAAAGATGAAGGCTCCAGTGGAAGGAAGCCTGAAGGAAGCCTTGTCTGCAGTGGTGAATACTGCTGGGAGCTCCCCTGGAGGGACACCAGATGTATGGGACAGGCCATCCCACCACACAGTGTCTCTTCCAAAGGGACAGGGGCTGCCACAGTTATTCCACCCTTTGGAGTGGGATCAGCAATTGCCATTTTCTTCAATGGAACAACCTCCACAGGTTTTCTTGCTCTCTTTTTCCCAGGCATAGGTTGCAGCCCAGGAGAAGACCTCGTCAACTGGTCTTGTGAGATCAAGGTGGCACCAACCTCTAGCAGTGTGGGGCTGGACAGGCCTGGATTGATCCGAGCTTCTTGCATCAGACCCATCCTCCTTTGAGCTGTTTGCTTTTGAACCAGTGTCACTGGTCTGAGGGAGATTCCTGGGGTGATGCCTACTCTGCTCCATGTGGCTAATATCTGTTGGGATCAGAGACCAGGCTAGAAAGGACAGGAAAGTCCCGAGGCATCTTCTGGAGCTCTATCACTCCAATAAAAACTGTCTGTTGAATCTCCTGAAAGAACTCCCTGACATTCAATAAACAGAAGATAGAAGACTCAGAAAAAAAGAAACACCAAACACAAAGGAAATGGAAACTGGATACAGCTGTAGGGGGACACAAAAAAAGGTCCTTCCTTTCAGAGGGTGATGAGGCTCAGGCTCATCAGAAAACTGGCAAGAGGAGATCCATCATCATCATCAATGCCAAACCTCAAACTGGGTCATCAAAATGTGGCTGAGCAAAATGCTGCAAACCTCTTTTTCCATCCCCCGACCACCTCTGTGATCACCACAGCCCATGGAAAGCAGACAACAGAAAAAAGGTGCCCACCCCTTGGGTGCCCCAGAGCAAGCCAGGGGCTGGGCACAGCTCTGAGCCTGGGGCCACCAGCAGCAGGGCAGGGGCAAGGGGAGGCCATCAGTGTATGGGCAAGGGCAGCTGGGACCTGGTGTCCAGGGGCTGGGGGAGCTCTGAGTGCTGAGCTTGGGGTGAGCCCCCAGCCCAGCTCCCCAGGAGGCTGCAGGTGCTGAGAAGGCCACTAGGAACTGAAGGTTGGGTTTGAGAGTGAGGCATTTATCTGGCTGAGCACTCGTGGAGGCAGATTTCAGCTCATGTTTCCTGCAAACAGGGTGATGGGATCCTGGAAGAAGCTGTGCCCCAGCACTTCCCTCCAACCATCTGGTAATTAAGCCAGAGGAGATTGCCCCCCAGCCCCAAAGGGTGATAATGCACAAAGAAGACATTAGTTATTTATTTGTGTATTTAAAAGCCTTAATTGTTCAGACGCAGGTGAAAAAAAAATCTCCTAGAAAAAGCAGCCCCTTGGGATTGGGAGGGAATGGCCACGCTGCAATAGATGGTTTGCACAGGGCTGTCTGCCATGGGTTTGGAAGCAGCAGGCTGGAAAAGGTTAGGAGAGAGGAGCACAGGGCTGTGCTGGGCAGCCTCCTCTGCCCTGTGCTTGCTGTTGGTGAGATGCCCACTGCAGGTGGCAGGCAGGAGGGTGGTGACTTTTAGCACCTGGGATTCCCTGGGCAGCCAGGAAACACCCAGACAGGGAAAGTGATGTCCCCCATTCCTTCCAGCCATCACCCTGCCCATGGCAGAGCAGCAGTGGGGCTGTCTGGGTGGCAAACAGGCCCTGGTTGCCCTGAGTTTGGCAAGCAGATGGGGTAGGACCCTTCTGGTGCCACCCTGGCATCCCCTGATGGGCACTGCTGCAGTCCCTGGCAACAACTTCGTGCCCTAGGGTCCTGTCTCCAGCCTTGGCAGTCTCTGCACAACCCAGAGATGAGGCAGGCAGCTGCCAGCCCCCAGGCTGGGAGATGCTCCTGCCTTTGGATGGCTTTCCCAGCTCCAAGGGCTCCCTGGACCCTTCACCTACCCTGGACCCCCTGTTTGCCAAGGGTGCACAGACAGGAGAGGAAAGATGTGCCCAGTGTCACACAGCAACCTGGGAGCAGAAGGTGGCCGTCCTGGATCCCACAAAGTGATCCTGGCTGCTCAGAGACAAAGCAGGAGCTCTGGGAAATCCTGCCTCATTCCATGAGTCAGCACTGACTTGCTTGGTTCCCATTTTGGGGATGGGGGATGACACAGGTGGCCTGATTTGCTGCTTTCCAGCAAGACCTGCTTTTTGGAGGTTGATGCAAGGCAGATGTATTTTTGACACTCTGGGCAAATGTCTGTGCCTCAGTTTACCTATAAATAGAGGAGAACACGGCAATGCTTCCAGACTGTCACCAGGAGGTCACAGTCGGTGTCCTGCAGACTTTGCTGGGATCCTTGCTTGGCAGATGCTGCACAAAAGTGACATGAGACCCCCCAGACTCTCCAATCGAAGGAGGTAGCCTGTCTTTGGGCTGGGTCAGGACCAGACTTGCAGCTTTTTAGCAGGCTAGGTGTGATGCACCTACACCCGGGCGGGTCACAGCATGTCCCAGCTGCAAGTCCCTTTCCTGGAGGGCTCCCATGTGCCATGTGGAGAAATGCAGCCCTGGGATCTGCTCCAGGGCAGGCAGAGGCAGGGCCATGGCAGGGCCATGAAACGGTTAAAGCAGTATTGTGTGCTCCCTCCCAATTGTTCTGCGAGGTGTGTTGTGACATTTGTACTTCCTCCTGGCAGCCTGGAGCAGAGGCAGCCAGGGAGAGAGGGCTGGGATGCTGTCAGCCCATCTGCCCTCACCCTGAGGGTCTCTGCTGGGACTCCACCATGGCCTTCCTCAAGCTCATCGGCCGCTGTGCTGTGTTACTCCTCGTGGCTGTGGTCTGCGATGCCATCGGGCTGGTCATCCTCTTCCTGGGAATTTTTGCTCCACTAAGCTCCTGGGACTTCTTCGTTTATTTGGGAGCTCTGCTGCTCGCCTTCAGCCTCGTCTTCTGGGTCTTCTGGTACACGCTGAACATTGAGGTCCCCTCTAGGGAGCTAGGTGTTAGCTAACCTGCTGCTCCAGCAAAGTCCAAATGGAAACTTGCACTTGGAGGAGCAACGTCACACCTTGGGAAGCTCCAAAACATCATCCAGTTGGTGAAGAGCATCCAAAAAGACAAAAGGGGAGGGACTGCTGGTCCCCACAGCGTTGCCCAGCCAGATGGACCTCAGGGGAAAGGTACCTACAGCTCAGCACTCACAGGGAGGCTTTGCTAGAGTTGAGGAATGCAGAGGTCTCAGCAGGGCAGCCAGACCTTCCTGCTGGTGACAACCACTCTTCGGGAGTAACATTAGATTTTAAAATGCTCTGGAATGGATTAATGATGGTCAGGAACTTGGTTTTGATGAGATGTGTCTGTCTGCATGAATCTGGGGAGGGGAGTTTTGGTGGAAATTGGAGGTGGCTTGTATCTGGGGTTTGTTTTCTCAGTCCTTCCCATCAGACAATGCTGTGAGCTATGGGTCCTGGAGAGCCTCTACTCTCTGGTGACAGCTTTTGGCAGTGGAGGGTCAGGGAGCAGGGGCGATTGCCCAGTGATACAGCCTGGGCAAACAGGGAGAGTCAGTAAGAACAATCCAGATCCAGGCTCTCCCGTCGCACCAAAACCTCTGTGTAGATGATGTGTGAGGAGCAAACCTGGCTGCTGGCTGGCATACCCCACCAGACCAGGGTGTGCTACTAGGCTGCCAGGGCTGGGAAGGGTTTGCCAGTGGGGGAACATATTTCCAGCACGGTGATGGTGACCAGCATGAAACCAAGTACAGGTGGTGTCACCAAGGCACCAGGGAGGATGCCCTGCACACAGCCCGGTGACAAACGCTGAATACACAGAAACTGGGTGCAAAGTGCCATGTTTGAACACTGGCTTTGAGATTACACTTTCCTAATCTCAGGTTGGTCTAGGACATGCCTGGTTTCTTTGGCAGTCACCCAACGGGCAGAAAGATCAGGCAGCATGGACCTGATGGGCTCTGCAGCCTGATCCTACAGCACATGAGCAGGAGGGACCTCCCCCCCTGCATTGCATGGAGGGGCTGATGGTGACATGGAAACATCCAGGGCAGCCAAGAGCTGCTGTGCAGGGCTTGGTTTTGGCCTCACCTATGAGCAGCAGCACCACTGCAAAGCCTGAGGGAGGTGGAAATGTCCATGTGTCAGGAGAGCACTGAGGCACCGAGGGCGTCCTGCCTCCTTCCCAGCATCCCAAGGGGATGTTCTTCCCTGTCGTGGTGCTGGCAAGGCTGGTGGAGCCAATTAGCCTGCATTAATTAACGAGCAGCCCCAAAGTGCTCAGAGCCATATGGTACATGACAAAAGGATGATGACAGTAGGAGGATGCTCCAGCCGAGTGTGCATCTGCATACCAAGAGCCAACCCTGCCCCGAGGAGCCAATGGTTTTATAACAGTGCATGAGACAAAGAGAGGGCAGAGATGAGGGAGGTGAACCTCTGCCAGGCCTCACCTGGAGCACTGTGTGCAGTTCTGGGCTCCCCAGTTCAAGGACAAGGAACTATTGGAAAGAGTCCAGCAGAGGCCGCTAAGATGATGAAGGGACTGGGGCATCTGACCTGCGAGGAAAGGCTGGGAGAGCTGGGGCTGTTCAGCTTGGGGAAAAGGAGGCTGAGGGGAGATCTCATCAGTGCTTATAAATATCAACAGGGGGTGTCAGGAGGATGGGGCCAGCCTCTTCTCAGTGGTGTCCAGTGACAGGACAATGAGCACAAACTGGTACACAGGAGTTTTAACCTAAATATAAGAAAATACTATTTTACTCTGAGGGTAACAGAGCACTGGAACAAGGGAGGTTGTGGAGTCTCCATCCGTGGAGACATTCCAAACCCACCTGGACGTGTTCCTGTGTGACCTGCCCTAGGGGAGCCTGGTCTAGCAGGGAATTGGACTAGATGATCTCCAGAGGTCCCTTCCAACCACGACTATCCTGTGATTCTGTGGTTCTGTTACTCCACTGACATGCAGGTGAGTAGTGAAGCTGAGACCAGACTCACCTCTCTTCAGTTTTGGCATCTCAGCCAGGCCAGCACCCCAAGGCATATACCTCCTGGTATGTAACACAGGAGCATTTCCAACAACATGATCCCCACCCATGACTCACTTAAGAGAGATTTCTTTGCAGAGTTTTTAAAAAGCCTCTCACAACCCATATACTTTATTTTCATTATTTACTGATTTTTCTTTATCTCTTGTCTTGTTGGCAGTGACTACAAGAGGCAGCCAGGAAGTTTTTGGGACTCTCCTGGGAGCATGGAAGCTGCAGTGTGAGTCACGGTGTTTTATAGCCCTACACTTATCAGGATGCCTGGAGCAGGAGTTCAGCTTTACCCTCCATCACCAGATCTCAGGGTGCTTTTCCACCCATGTGCCCTTGGGACTATCTCCTTCAAGAATTTCCTTGATGCACGGGCAGATAAGAGCCTGTAACCAGCATTAGTTGGATTCTGCAGCTATATAATAAGGAAGGGCAGCAGTAACCAACACCCTCCTTTATTTGCTCTGGGATTTTTAATTGCTTGTGCTAAGCCTGTTCAATCCAGCCTGCAAAGCTTGGCCCAGGGCTTTGTCACCATTCAATGTCTGTCCCTTGGTGGGTGCGTGCCTGGGTGCGTCACTTAGGGACAACACCCAAGGAGCTGGTGTCATCGCCCAGGGAACCCAGAGGGAAATGGGTGTGAGGTCCCAGTCAACACTTGTCCCTCCTGCCTTCCGGGTTGGTGGGGCAGACCACTCCTGAAAGGTGTTTGTTAGGGGGCAAATTCTCTGACACTGGGTGAGCCAGTGCCCATTGCCAGCACATGGCTGGGGGAAAGCTTTGGGGTGATGGGGGAGAGGGTGTTGTTCATAGAATCATTGAATCCCAGACTTGTTTGTGTTGAAAGGGACCTTAAAGACCATCTAGTTCCAAGCCCCTGCCATGGGCAGGGACACCTTCCATGAGACCAGGTTGCTCCAAGCCCCATCCATCCTGGCCTTGAACACTTCCAGGGATGGGGCAGCCACAGCTTCTCTGGGCAACCTGGGCCAGTGTCTCACCAGGCTGTCAGCCTTGTGCCCATCCTGCCATGCACCCATGGAGGAGTAGAGGCCTCCAATACACCCCACCACCCACCAACTCTGGGTCAGTCCCAGCACTGCATTTTCAGGGTGCTGCAGGCCCCAGGATCCTGCATTCTCCATGGGATATTCCTGCTTGCACGTTTGCCCCTCTCCAGTTCATCTGTGCTGTTTGGCAGTGACCCATCTCGCATGGCTCCGGGCAGGATGAGCACCATTCCCCATCAGGATGCACACAGTGCACAAGTCAGACTCAAACATGTCTTCATAATTTTCTGTATGTGCATGTCCAAGGTGCCTCCAGCACCTTCCACCTCCAGGCAGCTGGCATGGAGGGGCATGGGCACAGCTGGGACATGGTGGCTTCCATGCCCCCAGTGCATGGACAGAAGTAGTTAGCCAGGCCCAGCAACAAGAGGCAAAACCTCCCACTCATGAAGTACGCCCATGACAGGGCACCATGGATCCCTCTGGCCTCCCTATGCCATCTTCTCCCATGGTGGGCACCCATGAGCCTGCACGCCCCAGCACCTCCAGAGCACCAGCTCTGATGGTCTGCAGTGTCCCTTTCCATCCCAGGGACATAAGCCCTTCCTTCTCCTGCTGTCCCCAAGCCACACTGGCTGGAGCAGAGTCCACCCTTGCCAGACCCAACCTCACCAACAGCAGGATAAGCCCGAGTGAAGCACCTGAGTCCCTGTCCCTCAGAGGCCCAGCCCTGCACAGCACTGGGAGGGCTGGCCCAGGCCCAGCACACTATTGACCCAGGAGCTTATCTTCCACCCTTGGGTTTTTGTGGTTTTGTGCCAGGTCTGTTTGCTCCAGGCTGCTGGGGGTGTTTTACAGCCATGGGCACACCATAGCCCAGTGGCTCTGGCATGGTGCCTGTGAGTGCAGGGCACTGGGAACCAGCTGTCCTCCTCCACTCCCTGACCAGTCTGTGCCTCCCAGCTCACCCCCCTGACTGGAATGGCCCATCACCTTAAAACAGCACCCTTCAGGTCTTCCTAACTCCAAAACGCTGTGGGAGTGCATGCCAGGAGTCCTCTTTCATGACCCATACATGCTCTTGAGAGTTTGGAACCCCTTAAACCTCTTCCCCCTTATGGCACCACAGTCACAGCATCCCCCATGCCACACCAGGGGAGGCACAGGTGGGGATATCAACCTCAATGTTTTCAAGATTTTGCTGGTGTGTCTAGATCTTCAAGGGGGAAAAAAAATCCTCCTTTTACAACCCAAAGCAGCCTTACTCACACCCCAGCCTGGGCTGGCCCTGGGTATCCCTGGGCAGCCCATGGTGCCTGACATGGCTGCACACATGGGCATCCTGGACAGCAGGGACATCCCGTTTGTCCTCCAGGCAGCAGTCTGCTGTTGCTTCCATATCTGATCTGGCTGGTGGACAGTGGTCCCCTGAGTCCCATTGTTTTGGTTTTAGATGTCTTTATTGGAGACATCTTGAATTTCTTAGATATTTGCATCTCTTTTTCACTGTCTATTTATAGGGAAACAGAAGAGGACCACAGGTTGAGTGTAAAGAGCAAGCAGGTGAAGAGGAGCAGCACCAAACAAGGACTCTGTCATGCCACTCCTGCAAACCCATCACCCAAAATGCAGAGAGAGCTGTGCTCTACTGACCTGCTGGGCATAGTTACCACTTGGGACACCAGTACTCAGGGCAGCCCTCCAACTCTGGATACCCTTTTTGCATCTTCTGTAAGCATGTCACACTCTCCTACCCATTGCCATTGTCTCAGAAGGCCCAATACAAGCAGCCTGGTAGCAGTGGAAGCACTTGGAGGTGTCCTGACCATGGGCTGGTGCAGATTGGCAGGATCCAGCTGACAGGCTGGACCAGTTCTGCAAACCTCACCCAGTGGATGTGAAGAACTGGTTCAACAGGGCTCACAGCTGAAGAGGCTGTCTGAAGTGCAGCTGACTCCTGGGCTTGGGGACCTTGTGTGATGCACTCAAAGGGAGAGGGAGACAACAAAATTGGACAGGACAGAGGATTTCCTAAGCAGAATCCAGCTCCTGGCTGGATGGAGGTCTTAGGTGCATTCACTTAGTCTCACCAAGGTCCCAGGCACTTTCTAAGAGAAACTCTCAGAAGATCTCTGTTCAAAGAACTACTGGAGTTGTGGACAACAAAGGCCAGGAGAGGATTTAGTGGTTCAACTGTCTTCTACACTGGCGGTGGCTCAGTGTAGAAACAAACCTCCTGGCTAATTCAAAATATAAATCTCAGGTGGGAGGAGAAGAGATCAAAGGACCCATGTCTCCATCCTCCTGTGCTCCTGATGCAGCATCCAGCTGACCACGAAGACTCTTGTATGGGATGGAAGCACATTTAACACCTATCAAATAGGTATTTCAGCACTTTCCATCACAGATGCCTTCTTTACAACTTTACCAAAATTTATATCTTTGTGATTTCCACTCTTGGAGAATCTGTCTCTGAGATGAATTTGGTGTTTCCCTTGGTCCTTCTCTCTGGAGACAGCTGACAGGATAGTGTTGGCACTCAGGGACTTCTCTGTCAGTCAAGACATGTTCTGCTAAACAGACTCAATATGGAGATGCATTGACCTGATGTAGGAGAGATCTCCCCCACCATTTCAGAAGGACCTCCACAGCTGTCCTGCAGTGATGGGGATGTGCTTTTGGCCTGATGTGTGCATGTTGCTTGCATTCAGTCCAGCTCCATCAGTCATTTCATGCAGAGTTGAAGAGACTCCAGAAGGAGCACACAGAGAAGGGAACACTTGGGTCTCCAAAAGGAGGGCTGAGCTGGGGATGCCAACCTTCACCCCTGGTGAAGCATGGACCAAGTAGCACTTTGTGGGTGGTATCAGGCCCTTGCTAGCCTATCTGGCATTAATATTAGCACCTTGGGCAACAGAAATGACAGTGGGTTTGTGGCAAGTTGTTCATCAAGGGAAGTACTGACTTGGGGAGGAATCTGGCAGTTCTTCTCTGTCTCTAGTTCCCAAGGCATGAGACTGCTGGCAGGGCTGGCATCTCAATGTCTGCTGTGAGGAGGCAACTGCTGCCTCCTGTAGCCATCCAACCATCTGTCTTCCCACCCTGGGAAGGAAGGCTCCCTGCTCAACTCCACAGATGTCCTGGGCAGGTTCCACAGACTCCAAGTACTGAAATAACTTACGGTTGAAACTTAGGCCTATTTGGGGCTTAATCCTGTCCCAGGTAAGACAGGGACCACCTCCCTGTTCCCCAGGACATCAATCAGAGAGTCATCTTGCCAAGAGATGCCATCAAGCATGCCAAGCAGGGTACAAGGTGGAGCAGCGCCTGCACCGGGGTGTTTTGCAGCATTCTGTTTTGTTCTGAGGCAACAGTTTTTGTGTCACCTTTTTGGAACTTTTTTAATAAAGTTGCTACCCTCCTTTTCAAAGCTTTTTATTTTCTGAGAAGGTGGTGGGATAAAGCAGGAACCTCTGGTTGCAGCAACTCAGTTGAGGAGAAGCTCTTAAGGGAGATTGTGAGCTGGAAAGCATGGTAGCAAATGTGGGATAAATGGTAGAGTCTGAACACCAGTGGCAAACATCATAATTAACCCTTCCCTGGAAAAATGGAGAAACCCCCTGCTGTGCCAGTAAGCTTTTGTTGAAAAAAAGGCCTTTAAAGACCACCAGCACTGTTGGCTCTGCTGCCTTTGCAGTCAGTGCTGCAGTGGGACCTCCGGAGGTCATAAATTGATGATTTCTCCTTCAAAGATAAAATCATATTAAGAAAATCCCTTGAGATATTTGCAAATTCCTATGGCTCTGGAAGCAGGGACTTTTAGGAATCAGCAGTTGCCAGGAATTCATTGGCCATAACCCCGAGGTAAGCAACTGCACTACCTCTGCAAATGCCTGTCCTCTGCCCTGGGGCAGGAGCTGACCTTCTCCAGGGCACCCTGCCAGCATGAAGCCAGATATCCACCCATGGCTGATCAAGGAAGGAGCCAGGAATTTTATCATACAAAGTGTCTGGGCAAATTCTGAACTGACCCCACGGGTTACAGGGCCACCTTCCCCCAGGGACAGAGCCAGCCCTGCTTGGAGGCAAGAGGCAGGGTTTGAAGAGGGACCAACACTCTTTGACCCAACAGGAGACCCAGGCCAGAGACAACAGACTCCTTCTGCACATTTGGACCTGCACTGTACCTTGTCCTCAGGTGCTGGGGGGAGGAAAGAAGCAGGTTTTGCACATCCTGGAGCTCTCCCAGCCTGCACAAACCCATCTGCAGCAATCCCTGCTTCTCCCTGTGTAGCTGCATCCATCCTCCTGGACATCACGGAAGCAGGATGTCTGGTCCTGCAGGCAATTCGTGCCACAGACACGACAGCCCTGCTTCCAATTGGTCCCAGCACAGCTGGGGAACTGGAGGGAGTGGGGTCTGAACTGGGATTTAGCTCTCACCATCCCTACCTGCTGCAGCTGCCCAGCCAGAGGTACCAGGGCTGATGGATGGGGAGGGATGCAGCAGGCCCAGCAGCTCCTTCAGGCTCTGCACACCCAGCTGGCTCTGACATCACCCTCACACCATTTCCTCACACTGGTCAGGGCTGGGCACTGCCCTGCTACTCGCAGGCTCATTTTTCTGTCCCCACCCAGTGTTACTGCAGTTCAGCTGCTGGGATCAGTCACACTTGGGGCGAGCGGCTCCTGCAGACACAGCACGAAGGATCCCGATGCCTGCCCTGTCCTCCTGCTCCACCAGATCCCAGTGCCTGCTCCATCCTCCTGTTCCTCCAGATCCTGATGCCTGCTCCACCAGATCCCCATCCTCTTGCTCTTCCAGGGAAGCAATTCCTGTTTGAGCAGCAGGGACATGACCAGTACTGCAGCTGCTGGGGAAATCACCCGGAATGAAATGCAATCCCTCATAAGGAATCCTAGAGTGACAGGCTCTGGTGTCCACCACAGCAGGAGTTCCCCTGCTTCTCCCCCTGCTCTGGCTGGGTGGCAGGAGGGGTCTGCTCAACAGGTCCCCAGGGTGCCAGCCCATGGCACACTCCTATGCAACGTGAGGGATGTTTTCTGCACACTTTCCCACTGCAGACACCCCTTCCCTCCCACAGCCCAGCACCCTGCTCTGCCAGGAACAAACCAGGCTCCCGTAACACCTGCCTCAGCCCTGGCAGGGCTCCAAATAGATCAGGAGTGCTAGCCGGGAGCTAATTGCTGCTCCCAGGTAATTGGGAGCCCTGCAGTCATTGGCAAGAAGGATATGAGAAAGCCCTGGTGTCCCCAGCAGCCAAAGGCGATGGCCGGGGGCTTTGCTGCAGCTGCTGGATGTGGAGCTCAGAAGCAGCTCCTGGATGCACCAGCCTTGCCAGCACCAGCATCCCTGTGCATCCCTGTGCATCCCTGTTCATCCCCGAGCATCCCTGTGCATCCCCGTGCATCCCTGTTCATCCCCGAGCATCCCTGTACATCCCTGTCCATCCCCGTGCATCCCCATGCATCCCTGTGCATTCCCTGTGCATCCCTGAGCATCCCTGTGCATTCCTGTGCATCCCTGTTCATCCCCGAGCATCCCTGTACATCCCTGTCCATCCCCGTGCATCCCCATGCATCCCTGTGCATTCCCTGTGCATCCCTGTTCATCCCCGAGCATCCCTGTGCATCCCTGTTCATCCCCATGCATCCCTGTACATCCCTGTGCATCCCTGTGCATCCCTGTTCATCCCCGAGCATCCCTGAGCATCCCTGTGCATCCCTGAGCATCCCTGAGCATCCCTGTTCATCCACATGCATCCCTGTACATCCCTGTTCATCCCCATGCATCCCCGTGCATCCCTGTTCATCCCCGTGCATCCCTGTGCATCCCTGAGCATCCCTGAGCATCCCTGTGCATCCCTGAGCATCCCTGTGCATCCCTGTGCATCCCCGTGCATCCCTGTGCATCCCTGTGCATCCCCGAGCATCCCTGTGCATCCCTGTGCATCCCTGTGCATCCCTGTGCATTCCTGTTCATCCCCGAGCATCCCTGTGCATCCCTGAGCATCCCTGAGCATCCCCGTGTATCCCTGTGCATCCCTGTGCATCCCTGAGCATCCCCGTGCATCCCCGTGCATCCCTGAGCATCCCCGTGCATCCCTGTGCATCCCTGTGCATCCCTGTGCATCCCTGTGCATCCCTGTGCATCCCTGTGCATCCCCATGCATCCCTGTGCATCCCTGTTCATCCCCGTGCATCCCTGAGCATCCCCGTGCATCCCTGTGCATCCCTGAGCATCCCTGCGTATCCCAGGCCTGGCTGTGGCTCCAGAGCCTGGCTGGGAGGAAACCAACTGCCAAAGCACCTGTGAGGGGTGGGTGGCTTGGCCGTCCAGAGGGGCCTCATGGCTCGTGCTCTCCCTGAGCTGCCTCGTGGCTGCCGTTACTGCTCTCCACCTTCCCTCCACACAACCAGTTTCCAAAGAATGAAAACCTTGGGACCAAGCTCTTCCACAGGACAGAGGCCAGGGCTGACCAGGGATGAGATCTGGCTCCAGCAGACACAATCATCAGCTCTCCACAAGGATGTGGGTCCCTGGAGATCCCTGGTATCACAGCAGCCACCTGCAGTCCTGGATTGTATCAGACCCGACAGCTCCAACCCCCGAAGCATCTCATCAGGGTTTTCCAGGAGGCTCCACACCTTATAGTTAAGTGAAGTAACCCTCAGCTTTCCTATCACACCCAAGTGCTCCTCAGCATACAGCTTCTCATGAGACCCCTGATATTTCCCCGTGGTGGGTTTCAAACACTGATCATCTTCTGCTCTGCTGCGGAGAGGACGTGCTCCTGCACACACATGCCAGGATCTATCATGCCAGCCCTGCAGCACCCCTGGGCACACCCCACCTCTGCACCACCATCCCCACCAGCATCCAGGACCTGGAGCATCAGGCACAGGGCTGCTCTTCCTAGAAAATACATCTGCAGGTTTCTTCCAGCCTTTGCTGGAAAGAAAGCACAGACCTCTGATGATACTCCAGTTGGGGCTTTTTTCATGGTAGGTTGCTGAGTTGACAAAAAGCATTTAAGAATGACACAGGGAAGTGTAAAACCTCCCCAGCCAGCTGAGCAGGATGTGTCCCAGGTCTCCAGCTCTAGGCTTGGAAAACCCCACTCTTCTGCAAAGCCCAAGAAGGGCCATCCCCCATGTGCTGGCACTGGTGGACTATGTAAAAAGGCATCTGCCATGTGTTGGAGATGGAGCCAAAAGGATCTTTGGCTGGAGACACCCTGGTATAGAGGCAGCCAGCTGGGTTGGTGTCACCTCTTGTCCATGTCCCACACCAGCCACGCTGAACAAACCAGGCCACCCTAGGGCTGACAGTGGCTCTCCAGGAGCCCTGGGTGGGGCAGGGGAGGGGAGGAAGCTCAGAGGAGCCTCCTTCTCAATTATTCATGGTGAAATCTCAGCTGATGGAGCTGGGGCTTTCAGAGGCTGGTTCCTAATGGAGCCTGCTGACATGTCTGGCCAGTAAGCACTCCTGGGCCCTGGGCAATTCCCACTTCTCCCATCTCAGTGCCATAAAAATGCCACCTTTTCCTGCTAATGATGCATTATGCAGCCATTACTCAGGGTTCATATCCCTGCTGCCATCATGCAAAGATCTCGAGCTGTTAATGTGGGAAGGGCAGCCTGTGCTCTCCAGGCAGGGATACGGCACATGCTGGGATCTGCTGGGGTCCTCCGCCCGCTGGAGGCTGAAGGAGGGATGACAGGCAGTCATCTTTTAGGCAGAGGAAGGGAAGGAGATGACAGAGGACACCTGGGGCTGCAGACCAATTGACACGATGTGCTGATCGCCTGCAGGACATCTCCACCTGCAGTCAGATGATGCCATGGGTGGAGGCAGTGGTGGAAGATGACTCAGGACTGGCAAAGTTAATGGTTGGACAAATGTGTCCGATGCTGCCTCAGGAACTCCTGCCAGCCTCTCTGCTGTTCTGGCTCTGTCCCTTTGCAATGCTGGCCAAGGTTTCCTGGGACTTTCATCCACTCTTGTCCACCCACAGCTCCTAAGAGAGCAGGCAGATGAAGTTGCAGTGCCACTTTCCATCAGATTTGAAAAGTCATGGCAGTCTGGTGAAGTTCCCACTGACTGGAAAAGGGGGAACATAACACCCATTTTCAAAAACGGAAGGAAAGATAGACCCAGGGAGCTACAGGCCAGTCAGTCTCACCTCTGTGCCCAGCAAGATCATGGAGCAGTTTCTCCTGAAGGCTCTGCTAAAGCACATGGAAAACGTGGAGGTGGTTGGTGGCAACCAACATGGCTTCACCAAGGGCAAATCACGCCTGACAAATTTGGTGGCCTTTTATGATGGGGTCACAGCTTTGGTGGACAAGGGAAGAACAAATTATGTCATCTACCTGGACTTGTGCAAAGCATTCAACACTGTCCCACGTGACATCCTGGTCTTAAAATTGGAAGGATATGGATTTGATGGATGGACCATTTGGTGGATAAGGGATTGTCTGGATGGTTGCACTCAGAGAGTAGTGATCAATGGCTTGATGTCCAGATGGAGACAGACCAGTGATGAATGGCTTTCCTCAGGGGTTGGTACTGGGTCCGGTGTTATTTAACATCTTTGTCAGTGACATGGACACTTCTCACCCCCTGGGGCCTGGGATCCTCTGGCACCTCCACCTAAATGTCCCTGCCCAGGACTGGGCTGTCCCCACTGAGCACAGCCAGGGTGGAGGAGAGCTCCAGCCACAGGAGGAGATGCAGGTGTGGGTATCATGGAATTCAGAGGGATGGGACACCCCCAAACTGACCCATACAGGGGAGGGCAGTGGAGAGGAGGCTTTCTTTCACTTTAATTTTACAGTTTACAAACAAGGTCCACAGGGGCTGGTCACCAGCAAATTTGGATGTGAGGGAGCAACCGGCTGCCCACAGCCCCATGCTGGCATCTCTGCTGACAAGCATGGCAGGGCCAAAGCAGGACTGTGTGAGTGTCCCTGCAATGGGTGGTGGGCAGGGTGGATGTTTGCAGGGAACACAACCATCCCATACATGGCCTGGAGCTGCATGTCCCTTGGGACATTTAGGCCACCCTGCTAAACCAAAGTACCGAGTTACTCAGGTCTGAGCTGGAAATGGCCCCAGTGTCCTCTAATGGACACGTGGCAGGACAAGCTGTACAGCATCTGGGGGCTCTGACTTGCTGCAGATCCAAATATCTCCCCCAGGGACCATTAGAAGGAGAGGGCTTGGGAAGGTCTGGCTCTGACCATCAGCTCTAGTAACAAGGAAACAGGATGATGGCAGCTTTTCCATTGGCAAGGGAAGGGGCTGGGAAGATCTCTCCCAGATGCAGGCAGATCCCATCCTAAACCAACAGGCATCCATGCCTCTGGGAGCACCAAACATGAGTCCTGCTTCCCAGAAAGGAGGTGGCTCTGGTGAGGACGTGGGAATGGTGGGCAATCAGCTGGCCCTGAGCAGCAGCTGTGGCTGTGGGCTGATGCCCTGGGTGTGAAGGGGCCCTGGCTTGTGCCCACAGGCACAAGAACCAGCCACCCCAGCAGCACTAGTGGATGCTCAGCACAGGATTTCCCAGGGGATCTCCAACCTCTTGCTGCCTGACCCTCACCCACCAAAGACAGGGGCTGGGGGCCCAGGTTGCCACCCCCAAGGCTGGCCCTGCCACCATCCCTGGCCAAGCAGTGCCACCCTGTGGCTAACGTCCTCTTCACTTCTGAATTGGATGATGCCCCTGGACCCCACCCCAGACCTCCAGGTCCACTGGCTGCCCCTTCTTGATGACAGCTGCAGCCCTCGTCCCCCCTGCCCTGGTCCTGCTGGTGCCCGTGACCCCACCACAGCACGAGACATCCCATCTCATCCCAGTGTGACACTGAAGCGTTTTCCTGCCCAAAGATCTCCAGTGCTCCAGCAATAGAAGCCAAAAGTGGGTTCCTCCAGCCCTACCCCCAAGGAGCCCACCCCTGGCACCCTGGAACCGTCTTTAATTCCCCAGACACCCAGACTAATAATAAGGTTTATTATTAAATAAGGAGGTATGGACATGTCATTATTAGGTCATCATTTCTGATGAAATGGGATTGCCAATCCAGTGAGGTGGCTCAAGCACGTTTCCCCATGTGATCTCCCAGCGGCTTCATCCAGGGGTCACTGTGTCGGTGGGGAAACTGAGGCACGGGGTGGGAGAGGGCAGTCACAGCATGGCAGGGAGAAGCCAGACAGTCAGCAGCCCCATCAGGGCCCCGTGCTCTGGTTGTAACCCTAGAGGAAGAGGTGGGATGCCCTCAGCTCCTCTGCCCCACAGTGCTCACGCCTTTCCTGCCCCTAGCGGTGCTTATTTGTTCCCGGGAAATGTTCTGGCTGATCCCAAAGCTGTCTCGGTGGCTCTGCTGGCTGTGTTTGTCCTACCTGATGCTCAGCCATGCAGCGGGAACCCTTCTTGGGGAGCGTGGGAAGTGTGCTAGCCATGCACCCTGCTGCCACCTCCACGGGTGACAGTGAGGGACATCCTGCTCCCAGACACGTTGGAGTGCCCGTGACAGCACCACAGCCCTCAGGGCACATTCCTGAATGATGGGGCCGAGAGCAGCACCCACGGGGCCAGGGACTGGGTCAGCAGGACAAAGGTGGTGAGGAGGGTGCAGGTGCTTCTCTGGGGTGCACAGCTGGGCAGAAACATGATGGGGGCTCCAGCACCAGTGGGCAGCTCCAGGAGGGGGGTGATCAGCACCCCCCACTTCCCCCTCTCCTGAGAGCAGGCATGGAGGGTGCCAAATCTCATGCATGCATCTTAGATGTCCTCTCCTCCCCCAAGGCAGGGGATGAGGGGCTGAGACTGCCCTGGGTGGAACTGGTCCCAAACAGAGCAAAGCCAGGAGATGTGTAGGGCTGAGTGGTGCCAAAACTGTTTGTCAGGGGTGAAAATGAGACACCAGGTATTAAACCTACAGAGCTGAATGTAGGGACAAGGAATATCACTCTGCCGAAGCACAGAGCTCTAGTGAGGACAGCAGGGTGGGATCCCAAATCTGCCCCCTTATACAGTCCACACCCTTGGTTTAGCTCCCTGCCCCACAGCCCACTGTCTGTCCCTGCATCCCCAGGGCAGGAGGGACACCTGTGACACTGGAAGGATGGCCACAATCCTGGGGAGCTCAGAGAAAAGAGGTGAGGGAGGGCATGGCTGGGACTGCCTGGAGCATGAGCTGGCATCCCTTCCCACCCCATCAAGGAGTGGAGGGTGAGCTCACAGGCCAGGACAGCTCTCTCCATCCTCAGATTTCTCTGGCCTTGTTGCCTGTTAGTTGGAGGCTCTGATTTTTCTTCACCTCTTTGGGATGGAAAGCCAGGAGTTTCTGCTCCAGGGTGGCTGCATGACCTACCCCTCTGACTCTGACAGCCTGGGGAGCCCAGGGACCTCAAGAAGCCCCAAAACCTGGCAGTCCTGATCCTCCTGTGTACAGAGCCCTTGGCTGTTCCTGAGCTTCAGGGACCTGGGTGCCATGGTCACAGCCCCCCCAGAGCTGAGTTGGAAGGTGGGGACCAATATGGCCCCCTGTCACAGAGTGTGGGAGGAGAGAACAACGTCCCTGCTAAGACATTTGACAAACCCACCAGCAGGGTCTGACCTGCCATATTTTAACCAAAAGAGGCAGAAAACACCAGCAGTGACACTGTGAGCACCCAGAGATCTGCAGGAAGGTCTGAAAGTCCATCCAGTCCCTGGCCAGATGAGAGAGCTTCACCTGAAGCTGCTTCTAGGCTTTCTCCAAGAGTCTTTCAAGAGAGGTTCCAGCCCTAGATTTGTCCCAGCATCAGTGACATCCCTCTGGTATCCAAGATGATCCCATCCCTGCTATGAGTTCCTCTTCACCAGCATTAGCCAAGGGAGCACAGCTGCCAGCATGGCCACAGTCAAGATGAGGAGGACAGCAAGGGCAATGGGTGACTGGCAGCATTTCACCCCCAGGGCTGAGCTGGAGGATGTGGAGCTCTGTGTTTCCACTCTGCTTCTCCTCCCCAGGGAGCTACAGTCCGTGTCCACCAGTGGCATCCCATGATTGCTGATGACAAAGATGTGGGCTTCCCGTGCCATCTCTCCTGGGACCCCCTGGAAGTCCACAGGGCTGTTCCCTGTGCTGCAGCGCCGGTCAAAGCTCTGTACTGGCATCACAAAATGACTGGGCACCACCAAGGTGTTGCTGGCCTCCATTTTGCTCAGATGGGACAAGGAGGAAGGTGACAGAGGCATCTCCAGTGTCCGGGGGTTGGTGCCTGCCTTGGGTGGCCATAGAGCCTTCTTCTTGCTGAGGAAAGTCACGTAGCGACAGACAGGGCAGATGATGCTGTTCTGGACCTGGCCATCGAGCTTGGCAGAGAGCAGGCACTTCACCAGGCAGTCGTGGCAGAAGGTGTGTCCACAGCTGAGCCTGCGGTGTGTGGCCTCCAGGGGGTGAAGCTTCTCATAGCACACGGGGCACTCGGCCGGGGGGCCCTCCTTGGTGGACGAGGTCTCAGACATCCCTGCTCTGTCAGCCGCAGGGGCTCCCCAGCTGTGGGGAAGAGGCATGATGGGTTAATAAAGGTCTCAGTTGCAATGATTAGCATGATCCGTCTCTTAATCTCTCCTCCTCCTCCCTGCTCTCTTGCCTTTGCCCTCTTGTCCCTAACAGAGGAGGCGGATGCTACTAGGCATGGTCTCAACAAGGCCAGGCATTTCCAGGAGCATTAAGCCCCTCAGCATGGCCCCCGAGGCAAGAGAGAGGTGACCAGAGGAGCTTGGCTCCAGAGCCACCAAGGGCAACCATCTCTGGCTGGAAAATCACATGGAAAAAGGCATCAGCCCCTGGATGGAGCTGTGTGCCCCTGCTGGGTGCTTAGTACAGATAAAGCAGGTTCAGCTTGTGTCACGAGTGCCTCTGTGCTCTGCTGCCAGCTCCAGGCATGTAGCAGCTGAGAACTTCCATCCCACAAAGAAACTTGCTAAAGAAAGGGAGGTGCTCCCACCCCAGGGAGCACAGATAGGCCAGGAGGAACAAGGGGTGGCCAGGTCAGTGGGGCAGGCAGGAGCAGAGGACCCCACGGGGAGAGAGAGGGAGCGGGCCATCCCCAGAACAGGCAGCGAGCACCCATTGCCAGGCTCCTTGCAGTGGCTGGAGGATGTCCCAGGCTGGCCAGGCCATCACCATCTCCACACCATGTTCCTCACTCAGACTGGAACACGGGGCGGACAGGGAACGGCGTCCCCTGTTAGTCAGAGCAGGCAGGGCAGAGAGAGCCCAGCCGGCCCGCCCGGCCCCCTGACCCCCGCCCTGGCCCGGGGTGAGAGAGGAACGCGGGGCTGCCGAGATCCCCGCGGGGTCTGGAGCTCGCCCGGGCATCTCCCGGAGCAGGGAGCGTTCGCATGCAGGCTTCAGCGAAGGGAGAGGGGAGAGGGAAGAAAGAAGGGTGCAGGGAGAAAGGAGGAGGGAGAAAGGAGGAGGGAGAAAGGAGAAGGAAGGGGGGAGAAGGGAGGAGGGACGAGGGATGAGGGAGGAAGGATGCTCTCAGCTCAACTCCTTTCTCTTAGACTAATTCTTAAAACTTCATAAAACCAGCAGGTTTTCCAGACCTTGCGGCTCTTTCAGACCCAGCCTGGTCTGCACCCCTTTTCTCACACATTATTTTAGCCATGGGTGTCCTCACAGCTGTTTCTGGAGGTTTTGCCACCCCCTCCTTGGCTGCCCCCCCCTCCTACATGGGGACCATTCCCTGCACCTCAACAGCCACACCAATGCAACGAGCCATCCCCTCCCCACGCAAGAGAAGAAAGACCTGGGCTCCTGCTCGGGTGGAGGGGGGATCAGGGACTTCATGCTCCCCGAGAGCATTGCAGAAGGACACTCTAATCCCGTGCCCCAGCTCCTCCATGCCCCACAGCCCCCTTACCTACTGCAGGGCACCAGGACAGGGTCCCCTCCATGCACTCCTTCTCTCCCACCAGGAGAGGGGCTGGTTGTGCCCCAGCACGGAGCACCAGCTGAGGACAGGACTGGGTCACCTCTGTAACAGGGAGGTGTTGGCCCCGCGTTCCAGGCAGGCACTTTACGCAAAAACTGGAGCAGGGACAGGGGCAGCTCCCGGAGAGTGAATGTGGAGGAACTCGTTCAGGTTTTAAAGGCCTGATATTCACCTGGTTGGGCCAGGGAGTGGGCGAGGAGCTGGCGTCAGGTGTGGGAGGGCAGGGACAGGAGGCACGGTCCTGCCTGCTTTCCCTCGTGTGATGGGATGCTGTAGCTGGGTCCTTCCCTGGGGTCAAGCCCCAATGAAACAGGTACTAAAGGGGATGCTGGGACCCCAAACCCTCTGTTGCTTCAGAGCAGGGTGAGCTGCAGGATCCTGCACTGGGGCTGGGCTCCTGCCAAACACTTCTCACTTCCATCTGCCACTGCTCCCCATCTCTCCCCCCTGGCCACATCTTTGTCCCTGCACCCCTTCCCCTCCTCATCCCCTGAACACTCATCTCTCCAGCCCTGCTCTCCTGGTCCTACATGGTGGGACACTCACCCTTGTGTGGCAGTCTACAGCCTGACAGACACTCTTGAGCAGGCTTGAGGGCCATTGCCACCTCACACCTGCCCTGGGGGGTTTCCAGCACCTCTGGGAACTGTGCACTAGGCAACAGCAGGAGCCCTGAGGGCTTGGGGCAGGCAGCAGCCCCATGCTTGGCCATCTCAGCAGCTGCAGGTGGCTCTTGAGTCACTATTTGGCCACGTGTGAGCTGAAAACCCACATAAAGAAAGTTCCCTGTGGCCTTACCCATGCTGCAGAGTGCTGCCCATCCCTCATTTGACCAGAAGCTGAGAGGCATCTTCCCTGCACAGCCTTGCAAAAATTGCCAGCAGGGTGGATCACTCCTGCCACAATCACAACTCTTTCTAGCCACCCCTGCCACCCCTCAGCCTGGCCAGTGGCCATGGGGATGCCAGCCCACGCACAGGCTCACTAAGCAGCTCCACAGGGATCAGGGTGCCACCTGTTGCTTGCAGAAGAGATTCCCAGAGCCCTGGGGTCACCCCAAGGCTGGGGGCACCCATGGGATCTGGTTTTGCACCATCAAGGGCCCCAAATGCCTTGGAGGGCCTGGGATGTCCAGCAATGGAAAGTTTCAGGAGAAACCTGGACATAGCAGGGAGTCATGCCTTGGGGGAGAGGGATGCTCCACACAAGCATTCCCAGCCCTGTCCTCCTCCAGCCTCAAAAAGATGCCCAGGGCTCTGCAGGGTCCATGGAGCAGGCAGAACGGGAGCCAAAACCCAGTGAGATGGGCCCTGGAGCTCCTCTGTAGCAGGAGGGTGATTTCACGTGGCTGGGTGCCATGGCAGGGCTGCAGGCATGGGCAGCTGTGTCAGTGGCTCATGGGCACAGTGGTTACAACACGGGGATGGTTTCTGGCAGGAAAAGGTGGGTGCAGCCCCACTGGGCTGCCTCATGCACTGGGGCAGCTGCCAAAATGCATCTGCCCTCTGCAGGGGACACCCATGGTAGAAGGCTTCTGCTGCAGAGGAGGCCTCTTGAGCTACGAAGCCCTGTTCCTTGCTGGAAGGAAACCCAGAACACGTCAATACCTTCCACACCTCTTCTTAGGATCAGGGGCCAAACCACTCCACTCGTTATCCCAGTTTTCTTGGCATGGTCAGAAATGGAAGCTGAAACCTCTTCAGACAGATTGTGCCAGGGCTGAGGTTGCACAGTCACCCCTGGGGTAAGTGTCCCCATGGCCCGACTCTTCTTTGAAGTTCCTGGAGATGCCAGGGCTGCTTGCACCCACCAAGATCTCCATCCCTGGACAAGTGATCTGGGCCAGCAAGTGCAGATTTGGGGCAGCCAAGCATCTCCCCAGCTTCAGGTCACTCTCTGCCAGCACCAGGGCGAGGTGGAAATTCCTGTTTCCCATGCTTTGAATGCTCTCCTCAGTTGGAAACTATGAGCTCAGGGCTCTATACATAGGCACTGGAAAAACGAGTCTGCCTCCCTGTGCTGCTTTGACCACGCCAAAATCAAAGGGATTTTGGCATATCAGCCCAGGCTCTGTCAGCAGTTTCGCTCTCTCCTGAACCTGGCTTTTCTTTGTGCCTTTGCCCCACTTTCACCAGTGGCAGCATCTTTGCTGAGTGGCAGGATTGAGTCTGCTGGTGCCCACAGGACAAGAAACCAGGTTCAGGGGCAAAGTGAGTTCCTAAACCCTGTGTTTTTTTCTGTGGCTTTAAGAAGTGCAGCTCATGGCCAGTGTTTTAGCCCCTTTTGAACCCAATGCAGGGGCAAGGGCTCCAAGATCCTTCTATCCAAGCAGGTGCCAGCAGGCTCAGCTCCAGGGACCACAGCTGAGACATTTCTGCTCTGGGGTCCGTGGTTTCCAGGGAACAAGGGACATTTCTGACCCAGAAGAGGACAAAGCCTCTCAAAGGCTGCAGGGTCGGGGTGGCTGGGGTCCCTTCCCTGCGATGGCTTTAGAGCAGAGCTTTGCAGCCTGTCACAAGGACAAGAGGATGCTGCAGAGCCAGCCCTTGTCTTCCAGACAGACTTTTCACTCTCAGTGACTGGTGGGGAGGAGGGAAAATGCTGTTACATAGAGCTACATGAAAGTGCTTATTTTCAAAGCACATTTAAAGCCAGAAGTCTGATCTATATGTGAGCCTGGTGTCAGGCAAATATTCACTATAGGTCTCAATATTTCCATAGAATCATAGAATCATTAAGGTTGGAAGGGACCTTAAAGATGATCAAGTTCCAATCCCCCTGCCATGAGCAGGGAACCCCACCACTAGACCAGGTTGCACAAAACCTCGTGCAACCTGCCCTTAAAAACCTCCAGGGATGGGGCATCAACAACCTCCCTGGGCAACCCATTCCAGTTCCTCACCACCCTTATAGTGAAGAACTTCTTCCTAAGATCTCACCTAAATCTCCCCTCTCTCAGTTTAAAACCATTACTCCTTGTCCTCTCACTATCTTCTCTGATGAAAAGCCCCTCCCCAGCTTTCCTGTAGGTCCCTTTCAAGTACTGGAAGGCCACTATAAGATCTCCTTGGAGCCTTCTCTTCTCTAGGCTGAACAGCCCCAATTCTCTCAGCCTGTCTTCATAGCAGAGGTGATCCAGGCCTTTGATCATCTTGGTGGCCCTTCTCTGAACCCTCTCCAACAGGTCCATATCTTTCTTGTGCTGAGGGCTCCAGAACTGTACACAGCACTCCAGGTGGGGTCTCACCAGAGCAGAGCAGAGAGGCAGAAACCCCTACCTGGCCCTGCTGGCCACACTTCTTTTGATGCAGCCCAGGATGTGGTTGACTCTCTGGGCTCCAGCACTCACTGGCAGCCCATGTGCAGCTTCTCATCTCCTCCCACCCCCAAGTCCTTCTCCTCAGGACTGCTATCCAGCCATTCTGCCCCCAGGCTGGATTTGTGTCTGGGGTTGTGCTGACCCAGGTCCAGGACCTTGCACTTGGACTGCACTTCCATGCTGCATTCCTCCAAATCATAACAGATAAAGCAGGGACATTTTCAACGAGCAGAGACATGTCCCTCCTCCTTTACTCAACCATGGCCATGATCCTGGTGAGAAAATCCCAGATTTTTTTCTTGATAGAAAGGCTCCTGTGGGGAGCCTTGCCAGGCAGTCACAACCCACCCACACAGCTGGTACCTGCTGGAAAGGCTGGGCCTGGTGAAATTCCTGGCTTGGGAAGTCTGTGAATGAATGATTGCCAAAAGCTGCAGGAGGAATCACTGTGCCCATGTCTATATTCTCCTCTCTCAGCACCATAAGTGGTCCACGAAATGGTGGCAGTGGTGGCTGGTGTTCCTGCCAGTGCCCTCATCGTGTCCATGGTGAAGTTGCAAGGTGGATCCAGCTGTGGTGAGGTGGGATGATGCCCCTCCTGCCTCTCCTCAAGCTTCTTTCCATGCTGGGCTGGTTACACCATTAAACCATTTGCATCTTTTCCCCATCCCTGGGGCCAGCACGCCTGCCCCAACTCTCCTGAGGCACAGCCAGTCCTCCCAAAGTCCCCCAGGTTTTTCCTCAGCAAAACTTTGTCTGCAAATCTAAGGCTTTATAGGAGTTTCTGCTCAGCCCATTCTCCTCCCACCTCTTCCCAGCCCTGGCTTAAACAGGGTGAGTAGTTGGCATTGATGGAAACGAGGTGAAGGGAAGAGGGGAAATAGTAAATCCATGTTTGATCCCAGCCTAGGGAGATATTCCTGGCTGGGGAAGAAACTTAGTGAAGCAAAACAACTTTCCCAGAGCTGTGCTGTGCTGCTGGAGAGTGCAAGAGTCCTAGTCCCTGTCTGAGTTATACCCAGCCCCACACTGTCAAAATAAACTCCCATAGCTGGAAAAGATGGATGAGCTTGGGGACACATAAGCCCCTTGAAGGTCTGGGTGTCCCCATGCTCATGCATCTTTTTCCATGCTTGCTTTGATCGAATTCAGAGTGGGAAAAATCAGTGTCTTTTCCTTCTGATGTCTCCATCCTGCCTGTCAGGCACCTGGCAGGCTGGAGACCCACCATCAAGATGCGGATTTAGCCAAGACAGCCCAAGACACCCCACCCAGCAGAAACTCTCCCTCCAGCTTTCTGCCGTGCTTTTTGCTGTGCCCAGGAGGTGGTGCTCTCGGCTGTGCTTTGGCAGCTCTAAAGAAAAAGTCCAAAATCATAGAATCATAGAATGTATTGGGTTGGAAAGGACCTATAATGGTCATCTAGTCCAACCCCCTGTAGTAAGCAGGGACATCTCCAACTAGAACAGATGGCTCAGAGCTCCATCAAGACTGACCATGAATGTCTCCAGGGATGGGGCCTCTAAAACCTCTCTAGGCCACCTGTTCCAGTGATCCACCACCCTCATATTAAAGAACTTTTTCCCAATGTCCGACACCTAAATCTAAACTTTTCTATCTTAAAACCATTACTCCTTGTCCTATCATTACATGCCCTTGTGAACAGCTCTTCCCCAGCCTTCTCATAGGCCCCTTTCAGGTATTGGAAGGTCGCTATAAGTACCCCCCAGAGTCTTGTCTTCTTCAGGCTGAAAAACCCCAACTCCCTCAGCCTGTCTTCATAAGAGAAGTGCTCCAGTCCTCTGATCATTTTTGTGGCTCTCCTCTGGACACGCTCCAACAGGTCCACATCCTTCTTGTGTTGGGGGCTCCAGAGCTGGACACAGTATTGGAAAAGCCCTGAGCTTGCTTCTGCAGAGCTGCCAAGGTTTGGAGCTGGTGTTCTCCACCAGTTGGGATGCTGCCTCTTCCCCACGGGGATGGGTGGGATCTGCTCCTCCTCCTGCCGATCAGAAATTTGGGTCCAGCCATTTGATGTGATAAATGCTTATCAAACACAGAGGAACAACTGGGTCCATCCCCAAACCCTTCTCTGATCTGTTTTCCCACCAGATGCTGTGGGCTTTGCAAATGGACCTGCACAGTACCTGGGCATCACAGCTCTGACCTGTCCCTGTCTCCCTGCTGCTGGCAACAAGCCTTCTCAGGAATGACCCTGAGCCTGGTGTAAGCTCTTGGAGCCTTGTTCTAACACCAAATGTTGGGGGCTTGTCCCATCCAGCCCATGTGGAGCCATACAGCCCCACAGTGTTTAGGACCTTCCAACACCTGGGAGGACAGCTGCAGCCTGCAGGTGCTGCTTCACCCTGGAAGGAGGTTGGAGCAAGCTGGGGGTTGGTCTCTTCTCCCAAGTAAAAAGTGACAGAACAAGAGAAAACAGCCTCAAGTTGTGCCATGGGAGGTTTAGTTTGGGTATGAGGAACAATTTATTATCCAAAAGGGTTGTCAGGCCCTGGCACAGGATACCCAAAGCAGTGGTGGAGTCACTATCCCTGGAGGGATTTAAAAGCCGTGTAGACGTGGTGCTGAGGGACATGGGTCAGCAGTGTCCTTGGCAATGCTGGGGTAATAGTTGGACTTGACAATCCTAAAGCTCTTTTCCAACCAAAGTAATTCTGTGATTCAATGATTCAAGGCTTTTTTCCCCCAGAGATGCCCTCCACCAAACAGGGTGTCAGGTCCCTGCAGAAGCTGCCTCCTGTGAACCAGAGCAACCCAAATGTAGTCCCCTGAGATGATAAGCATGGCCAGGGCTACAGGACAGGGAGGGCAAGATCTGGCCCATATCCCCCTCCACTGGCCTGGGGCTTCCTTCCCACTTTCCTCGCTATCTCTCTGGCCTTGGTCCCACCTCACATCCCACCCTGTTCCCTTTGGGATGCTGGTTATTGGGGCTGGGGGGGCATTGCAGCAGTGTTAATCCATGGCATCATGTGTGTAATAGAGAAACAATACAGCTTTGAAGAGAGAGGGCAGATGCTGGGGGGAGAAGAAGGCTCCTATTCAGTGGTGGCAGCCAGAGCAGGCAGCTGCCTTCTTGCCTGCACAGAGCCCTGCTGGGGCTGCTCTCAGTCAGGGGTCACTTCAGGGGTCTTCAGAAGACCCTTTCTGGGGACAGGGCCAGGATGGGGAGCAGCATATCAAGACCCAGGAGGGATCCATCGTCAGATGTATTAGTAGCATTAAATGTGGCCAAATGATGACAGATTGTCCCCTTGCATGTCCCCCCACACTGGTGGCCACACCAGCCCCTCGGGGGAAGCCCTGCTGTAGACCCACCATGGTCCCTGTGACCTGTCCCTGCTGTGCTATGAGCCATGCCACCCCAGGGACATTTTACCACCAGTGTCCCCGGCAGCAGAGGGCATTGCCTGACTCTTTTACACCATCCTCTCTGGCTGCCTGCTTACCAGGGAGCTCCCTCCAGCTTTATTCTGGGGGGGGGAACAATGCAGAAACCCTGCAAAGTCACGAGAAAAGGCCACTGAGGTTGGGGATTTGGGGCCCTTTACCAAAATGGGATGTTCCCCATTCTTTTGGCTACCAGCGTGTCTTGCAGTTTGGGTTTTATCTCCAGGCACCAGCTCCTGGAGGGCTGAGATTGCAGAGAGGGGGCTGCCTTTAATGGGAACAAGTACTGGTCAGCTTTTAGCCCTGAGGCAACACAGGTCCTGGAGCCTCCCAGAAAGGAAAAGCTCAATAAAAGAGACACTAAATACTCAATTTTGGTTTATTTAATGATTTTTCCAGAGTCTTATGACCATGCATTGAGTGTGGTGCTGCGAGTGGAGAGCTTGCAGATCTGCTTGCACCCAGCACAGAGCAGTGCCCAGCTCCCTGGGCTGTCTCTCACTCCATCTCAGCTCTTCCTTCACCCAAAGCCTCCTTTCCCTTGTGGCTGCAGGCCCTGGGGGCCAATGATGGCCCTGGAGCCCTGCCAGGTTGCTCAGCCACAGTGGGGGCAGCTCAGGCACGGCTTTGCCTCGCTGAAGAGCAAATCCTTCACCAGGCAGCTGAGAGGATCCGTGCAGCATCCAGCTCTGCCCTGGCTGCTTCAGCACATGGGCACATGGGCAGACAGGTTTAGTGCTGCTGGCATCAGGGAGATGCTGGTGGCCCTGCATGTCCCACTGGGATTCTTCCCCTCTCTAGCTGGGCTGCTGCCAGCTCAGTCCCCCCAGCCTGGATGCTCCTGGGTTGGGAAGAGCTGCTGATTTCAGTCCCTCTCCAAAAACCTGTCTCAGGGGCTATTTCTTCCTCTTGCACTTTCACTTGTGTCTCTTGAAGGGGATGCCAAGGAGCATGTCGCAGGGCCTCATGTCTGGTACAATAATTCCAAGCCCATAACTGATCCCCCAGGGATCCACACCCACCCTCTATCCCACCTTTGGGGCTGTTACCCCCACGGGTCTCCCTGCGCCATGGCCTAGCCCTTGAAAATACATAACCCACCCTGTTCCCCTGCCCCCTTGCCAACCCCATGCCAAAACAACCTCTAGCAGCCTCACGCCTGAACCGTGGGACAGCCCTGGCTCCTGCCCTTGCCAGGTCCCCCTGTTCCCGTGAGAGACCCTCCCCTTCCCTGAATCCATTTGTGTCTCTCCCCGGCCTTTCAGCAGAGGGGCTTTTGCTGGCAAAACACAGACCCGGCTCAGCCGTCGGGAGACACGGCCGCATTGTGCGGCCGCTAATGCTGAGTGACTGCTCCTTTGTGCGGCTGGGAGCGCCGAGCCCCTCGGAGCATGCATGGGAACAGCTCCGGCGTGCCACGGGGTGCAGCCGGCAGCGACCTCAAAGCAAACATTGACTTAAAAATCAGTGTTAACCAGGCAGGCATGCCGGACCGCTGGGGAAATGCAGCCCCTGCCAGGCTAGGACGGGGGCGGGGTGGTAAAGGCAGCTTTGAAGGAGCTGGTGACATCCATCCCTGGACCTGGAGATGCTGGTGGATGTCGGCAGCTGGCTGGGACAGTGGCGCCACCGGGCACGGGAAGAGGCAAAAGATATTTTGTTAACCTAAGCACCCAGCGTGGGAAAGAGGCATTGAGGAGCTCAGGTTGGGGTTTAAGGATCCCACTGGAGACAAAAGAAACCAGGAGTGTGTCACTCCATGGGTGCCCCTCGGGAAACTAATTTAGGGTTGCATAGATACACCCTTGGGTCTTATACAAAGATACTGAGCAGCCCGGGGTTTGGCATGTATTGTGGAGTGGCATGGACCCCTGCCCCCCAGCAGACAGGTGTCCAGAGGTGCAGACAGATGTGCAGAGAGCCCTCACACCCTCATGGGCTCCCCAGTGAGTGCTTGGCTCATTTCCTTGCAGGTGGCTGCACTGCACCTCTGTCCCCTCGGAGGAGCCGCTCTGTAGCTGAAGAGAGAGGAAAAAACTGCACCAAGACCATGTGGGATGCACAGTGCAAACAATGCATGACAGTTCCTTATGGCTTCTGAAGTGCAGCGAGAAAATCGGGGACGATACAGCTCCACAGGCAGTTTGCCACCAGGATGGCTTCTCACAGGACGCTGTGGCTTCCCGACCTCTGGCAGCCTCTAATTCAGGAGCAGCACGTGGCTCGGAGCCACGCTCTGCCGCACGTCCCGGGCTCGGAGCAGACGCTGTGAGCAGCATTTGTGACCTTGTGTAACACCCAAGTCACGCCGGGTGACCCAGAAAGTCCTGCGCAGGCGTCAGGGGACATCCACAGTGCTGGCTGGACATCCAGCTGGGGAGAGAGCAGTGCGTGCTCCCCATCCTCAGGTTGTCCACAACCACTCATCCCACCCACCACAGGAAAAGGTGGAAATGCACAGGAGCATCAGCCCCGGATAAACATGTGTATGGATGGACAGGACGCGGCAGGGGAGAGGCCACGGGGACGGATGTGGGGACAGAGGTGGCCTTGGTGGCACTGTGCCCACTGAAGACACAGGCTGTCTCAACGAGGGCAGCTGGCACTGCCACAGCTTCAGCCACCACCTCACCACGCCACCAGCAGTGTCGGTCCACAGCAAGGGAAGGACTAGGGCACCCCAGCAGCACCGCCTGCCGCTAATGACAAGGCTGGACAGCTAATTACAGAGGGCAGGAAATTAAGGGTGCAAACGAAGCTTAAATATTAGGTCAGCAAGAGGGAGCCAGGAGGTCAGATGCAGGGCAGGTCCCGTCCAAGAGACCCCATAGAGGCAACCAGCCCTCCCTGCCCGTGGCCCCGGGGGCTGCAGAGGCACGAAAGCCAGGACACTGGGCAGCGGATGAGTGGGAAAACGCTGTGCCAGGAAAGCTGGGAATAGGAAAGTCGGGATGAACGAGGATGGTCTTGGAGGCTGTATGTAGGAAGGGACAAGGGCGGGACAGGCGGCGCCTTGCCCCGGGGGCGGCGGGCGGGACGCGGGCGAGCAGCCGGGGGAACCCCGCGCCGCGTGGGGTCCGGGGGTGAGGTGTCCCGGGATGGGACAGGATCCACGAGCCGGGGTCTCCGCCACTGGCCGTCGGGGCGCCCGCCACACCGGGACACCGGGACATTGGGACACCGAGACATCGGGACACGAAGACACCGTCACAACGCTCCAGCGGGGAGACCCCTCCCCTCACTCGTCACCGTGGCCCCGCCCCCGCCCGGCATTGCATCACATGCGCGGCCACGCCCCCCGGGTACCCGGATGAAGCAGAAGCAAAGCCGGGGGGCGATGCTGCGGCCGTGATAGGGGATGTGCCCCGGTGAGTGACGGCGGCTGCGGGGCCCGGGAGTCCCCGGCCCGGTGCGGGGGACACGGGGAGGATGGGGGGAAGACGCGGGGGAGGGGGGCGCGCCCCTCGCAGCGCCAAGGGCTGCGGGCCCTGCACCCCTCCGCCGATAGGCTGCAAACTGACAACGGGGCAGGTCCCGCCCTCCCCCCAGCACTGTTGGCTGGCGGGGCAGCCCCGCCGCCTCCCATTGGCTGAAGCTGGTGCCTGTCACTGACCGGCCCGGCTCGGCCCTGCCCGCACGGCCACCGCCCTGCGCGAGCCGGTTCTTTCCCCCCCCCTCTCTGTTGGCTCCTGAGGTGCTCGGAGCAGCCCGGGTCAGGGCGGGGGGTACGCGGTGTCTGGCACTCCTTCCCGCCGAGCTTGGCCGTGCCTGCCCGGGAGCAGTGGCCTGCGGGGGAAAAAATATCCCTTTTTAAAGGTATTTTCAGTTGAGCGCGAGGGCCGGGGCCGTGTCTGGTGTGTAGGTGCCATCCCGCGGGCAGGCTCGGCGGCCGAACGCCGGTTTGCCTCAGACCCCCTGGTTCTGCCCACTTTTCCGCGGGCGCTGCCATCGCCGGGCCCGTCGGAAGGAAACGCGTTATCTTATCGCTCCATCGCTTCTCGCTTCCCCTCGTCACGCCTGATGGCGGGGACGGACACCGGCCTGTGAGCGCGGCGGCCGAGGCGAGCCCGGGACGGGGTATCCGGTGAGTGGCGGGGAGGGGAGGCGGCTTCGGCGACTGCAGCAGCCCCGTGGTGCGCTTCTGTGGCGAGGGTCACAGCGGAGTTGCAGGATTTGGGTGCGTTAAGCCAAAATTGCCCAACCTACGGAGCCCGTCCAGCTCCTGGCCGCCCTCTGGTCTGCAAGGGGCTGCGGGCCTGGTGACTCAGCCGCAGGTCTCGCCCTCGCCGGGGCTGTGACAATCCCTGCCTCATGTGATGGGTGAGAGGAGAGGACACTTTCTTCCCTTGCTCGGAGCTGAAATGTAGTAGGCTCTGCTCATCCCCGAGCAGCCGCGGGGAGGAGGGCAGCCAGGGCGGCTTTGATGGTGGTGAATTGCTTTTGAGTTCAGTCCTTCCTCAGAGCGATTTCTGAATGCCAAGGGACTTAATCGTGTGCGTCCGCAGAAACATGCGGCAGAGTAACTTCGGTGACTCGCCTGGCTGTTGTCGGGGAGCACGGCTGCTCCCTTCACAGTCACTGTGGCACTTCTGTAAGTGCCTTTGTCCCAGAAGATGTTTATTTTTCTGTCATCCATCCCCAGTCACCGACAGGAAGCTGGATGTGTGATTTGCCTCTGTTCTCATAAAATACTTGGTAGATTAGATGCCTAGGGTACGACTTATAAAATATTTTTCAGCAATTCTGTGAGGGTTTTTCTCAGAGGTTTTTGTCTCCTCTCTCTGAGCTTACCGAGTCCTGTTGTGTTTGGTATAAACACGAGCAAACTCGAGCAGCCCCTGCCTCGTACTCCCAGTTTGATGAGTTTGACCCGAATTGCAGCAGACATGCCGTAAAGAATGAATGCATCTGACACAAGAAGAAATACATTACTAGAGTTAGACTTCATTTAAGTGACTTCTCATTAATGCATCTTTCTCTTTCTCCATCTTAGGGAACAGGAGAGCTGTCCTCACCCACCCCTAGCCTAGCTTCATTACTCTTGACCAGTTTGCACTGGGAGGCTTGGGGCTTCTCTGTTCCCTCTGAAACTATCTTGACTTGGTCAGGAGTGCAGAGAGGTGGAGGGCACTTTTGGATGCATTTGTTGCCCTGAGAGGTGATTAAATATGTCAAACCGCAGTACAAGAGCTCCTTGGATACCTAAGCAATTTTTAAATTTATTTTTATTTTCCCCCAGAAAAAAATCCTGGACACTGTGGAGGGTAGATGGCCTTGTCAGGATCAGTGTTTGGTTAGTGATATTAGTAACTGTAAGAGGAAGGAGCTGTTCCAGGGCAGAAAAATGACTAGGAGGCTTTTATATTTATTTACATTTCAATGTGATGTGTCAGCACTGGGACTGCACAGGCCTGCTGGTTGATGGTGCCAGTTAACTGCAGTTGTAGGGGATGTGACAGGTGTGGGTAAGTAGTGTGGTTTTTGGATTATTATTAGTTTTAGGCCTGCCTTGGAAGAGATCCTCTGTCTAGCTTGCAGACCCAGACCTGCTGGGCTGTGTATTTATGTTGTATACGTGGAAGCAGAGTCCAGGCATTCTTTTGGTTCACACACGTGAAGATCCTGCATGTCATGGGGAGTTACAGAGGTGAAGGTATGTGTTCAGAGGCATAGGGTTTTAATTTCCTTCCCCCTTCTTTAGGGTAAAGGCCTAATTTGGTGGAGAAGGAAAGAGAAATAAAGGAAAAGAAGAAAGTAGATATAGACATCATCAGTCTTGTGTTCTGTGACCTTGGTGCCACAAGGATTCTTTTCTCTGGAGACATGTCTGGGAGCAGACTAGCAAAAATTATGGCAACAAAGTACTATTTATTCCCTCAGTCTATTACAGTCATTTTTGAGAAGCAGGGAAAGTCAGACTACAGGAAGGAAACTGTTTTTACAGTCCATCTTGATGTTTGTGACACCACAAACATAATCAAGATAAACTCTGAAGTGTGTTCACTCCTGTACTGCACTCATCCAGGGGCAAAACGAGACATGCCCATCAAAGCATATTTTTCCTGACATGATTGTGTCCGTTGAGGGCTCTTCTGTCAATAAAGCTCAGTAGCAGGTTGTGCTGCTTCCCTCTCCTGATCAACGTAGAGTTTGGGGATTTATTTTTAGCTCTCATCTTTTCAAGTGCTTACTGAAGAGACGCAAGGCCCTCTCTGTTGATGGCTGCCCTGTGACTAGCTTTTGGGTAGTATCTTTCAAAACCAATTTCCCCTCTCTGGCAGAACCTCAGAGATGTAAAAGCAACAGAATTCACTCCCCTTGGAAGAAACCTGTGTTAAGTGCTTTTCCCTCGAAGTTTCTTGGTCACTTGTCATTATTCAGGATGCAGAAGCATCTTAGCCCTCTGGCCTCCACCTTTCCAGGGAATATTGTCATTGGGGTGGTATTAATTGCTGAGATAATGGGGAGGCCCAAGGGACCTGTGTGTTGTCATTTATCACAAGCTATTTGCTGTGCATGTCATAAGCTTTCGGATAAATTCATTGCTTCTGGGCATTGCTTCTGTAATTTTTCAAGGTTTAAAAAGAAACTAGGCAACTGTGAGTTCGAGAAGATGCAAGTGAGGTGGATCATCTCCAGAGGTGGTGTGGGGGGGTGTGCAGGCATGTGGCAGCTTGTGCCAGCTGTCAGCCTTCATTGTAGAGTCAGGATCAGTGCTCCTGGTGCTCATTGTATCTCTCTGACTTTCCTAAGAGGTGCTTTTCCAGAGAGCAGTGACCGAGGCAGGCATAGCCTTTTGTCAGCCTTAAATTCCTTTGCTGTTTGCTGTCTACTCCACACTCTTCTGCACTGCGTGGATTCATCCCTCTGGGGCTCCCAGCTATGAAGCTGGGAGCAAATTATTCTTGTGCTCAGGCCCAGGTTGTTCTGAGACATGCACATCTCCTGGGGCCTTTCCTTCATTTCTGCAGATACCCAACCTTCATCAGGAGCACCAACCTCTTCAGATTTTCCTTAAGAAGGCACTTAAGTGGTGTTACTTGGGAACAAATAGAGGTTGGATGTCTTTAACTTCCCATGGTTCTAAGTGATAAATGTTTCTTAATACTAAATTCTGATGCCTTTTGTAGTTGTGGCTCAATTTCTGAAAAGAGGCTTCTTGTATCAGTACCTGTCTTCTGGTTTCAAGGTTTGGATCCCAGAGCTGGCTAAGCCATCAGGGATTTTTTGCCCCACTGGCTATCAGGTGTTCACAAGGTGTGTGGGTCTCAGCCATGTGGTGTGAAGCATACCTGTTTTATTTCATTAATAAGGCTGATTCCACCAGAGGCTCTTGAGATAACAAGGCTTTTACAGTATGGTGTTTGGTTATCCTAAAGGCTTTTAGTCTGAACCTGGCACAAAGACCCTGCTGGTAGGACTTGGTTATCTTGTGCCTCCTGTGCTGTCCAAATTGGAAATGCAGGATTTATTATTACAGCAGAGGAAGCAGTGTTGTGCTGACACTGCTCTGTGCCTTTTTTTTTTTTTTCCTGAAAGCTCATATGCTGCTGTGGTATGAGGCAAGGAGACATTTGTTGTGGTTCACCCTAGAACATTCAGTTCAAAAATAGTATTGCTGGAAAAGACAGAGGTTCACTTTCTGAAGCAACGATGGATGCAGGCAGCCTTCCAAACTGTGTATGAAAATGCCTCCAGCTCCTATTTCAGGATGAGAAAAACAAGCACAAATTGATTGGTGAAATCGAATCCATGGCGTTTGTTTGTTTGTTTTCCATATTCTACTAAGTGAAAGACAATGCAAATTTGCTTTGATTTTTGTCTGGAGTGCTCAGGTTCCTTTGCTTTGAATCCTGTTTGGATTTTGGAAAAAAATCCAGAGCTTCAGGGGTTTGGGGAGTTACCTGTTGGTTCTTGTGGTTTGAAAAGGGGAAGAATGGTGGAAACAAGATTTCTTTTGCTTTTCTGTCTGTGATTCAGGTTAAAATGGGAAGAGGAAGAAGAGCTGGTTGCTGACCGTCCTTTCTGCTCTCTGTGGCTGGTCTGGGTGGTGCCAGCACTCAACAGAAGAGTCATTCCCCACAAGAAGGGGATAACTGAGGCCATTATGTGGCACTTGGCAGTTTTGAGGGCTGTGATAGCCAGAATGGGTTGTTATCTTGAGAACTGAAGACCACATGTGAGCACTTGGCAACATTTCTTTATCAAGTCCTGTGTTAGGTGGTTACTTGTTGAATTCCAAAGGTCAAGGGACATTTGCTTTGCCTCTGCTCAATTCTTCATGTTTGGTGTCTGAAGATATTGGGCAAACAGGATTGTGAGGAAGAAAGCTGGTGTGCAGAAAAACAACCTGTTGGCGAGCATGAAATAATATGAATTCATTTTATTTGGCAAATATTTATAAGCTAGTTTTAAATGGGAGAATGTGGGATGATTAAAACCAGGAAGAACCGTTTATCCAGCCACTTGAGATGCTGCAGGTACTTCCTGAGGGAATTGCAGCTGCCTCTGAGAAACACTCAAAATCATTTTGGACATGCATCTGTAGCTCATCCTTACTGTGAAGTGCCAGTGAATCGAGTTGACTTTGAGAGTGGGTAGGAGTGGATTCCTGACTGTGGGAAGGGGTGGGTAGAAGTCAAAACATCGTGTTATATTTCAGGCTTAGTGTTCTGGTCTGATATTTGATCCAGACGCTAGCAGCAGCCTCCAGTCACATGGAGAGCCCGGGAAGGTTTCTCTTCTACTTCAAGCTGTGTTTCAGTTTTCATGACTTAGCTGAAAGGTGGCTCCATAAGGATTTCAGTTTGGCCTTGAAAGTGAGATTCCTTAAGCTGCTTGAAAAATACTGTCTGCGTGTTAGTGTAGTTACTTCTGCTACGTGTTGGATTCAGCCTTTGGCTGGTGTAATATCCAGAGCATACTGAGCATCTCACTTGTAGGGATGCTTTTGGAGGTGAGAAAACAGATTTGTTGTGTACAAACCCCCCTGGATTTAGAGAAGTTCTTAACCTACAAGCCACACTTTTCAGAGTGATCGCAGCGTGGAAAAGCTGATCCATTTTAACAGTGGAGAGTTCCTCAGTTCCACCAACTGAGCAAGGGGGGACTTGAAAGGAGCCACCGTGTTTTGAACATAGTTCTTGTGTGAGAGTGCTTTGGATCCTGGAGTTATGCCCACGTAGCTGAGTTTTCCCAGGGCACTGTGTGAATGCTAAGCTGTGTTGTAATGAATTCGAGTGGGCAGCAGCATAAGCCTGCTCTCATTTTCCCTGGAAGACGCTGCTGCATTGTCTTGTCTGTACCCTGAAAGCCTCAGTGTTGTTTGTCAAAGGCTTGATTCTGCAAGTGCCACGTATGCAAAGAAGCTCGTGAATAGGAAGGACTTGGCTTGCTAGTTCTCAGCTCCTCACATAATGCCCAGAGCCAGGACAACGGGCAACAGGCTGAAGCAAAACAGTTTTTGTTAAACTCTTGGTATTCCGTGGGCATCCACTCTCCCACATGTGAGATGTTTCAAATTGTCTAGGTATGTTCTGTAATGTCTGGGAGTCACTTTCTGCCAGGAATATACATGTGCTTAGATAATGTCCTTGTTTCTGCACCATAAATGGAGGGAATGGGCAAAGACTGGCAGAAGTTAAATGATTTACTCATGGCCACCTGTGTGCCAGTGGCACATTTGGAAGCTGTTGACATATCCCAGCTCTCAGACCTGGATCGTCTTGTTTGGAGAGTGTCTTTGTGTTCTTGGCTCTTTCTCTTGTCCCCCATGCATGGGAGGGAAGGCAAGTGATGTAATTGTGTACAAAAACTGGGATAGGGATGTTGGGGCTTGGAATTATATGCCAGCATTAGCATCTGGTGTAGGTGTTTATGCAGTGCAGTTAGTAGATCGAAATTCCTTGCAGACAGCATTAGACATGAAGGTAGATGTGGGGGGGTGGGTAGTTAGGAACCATCACCTGCTTAACCAAGGCAGGCAAGGGATGGAGACTTGGAAAAGGTCATCTTGCTCCCTCTGAGTGGACTTGGGAAGGAAGAGCTGCTGCCGAGGGGCCTGAAGTACCACAGGGCTGAATCTCCTCCCTCTGGTGTCTAAAAGAAAAGGGTCTTTTGACAAGGAGGTAAGAAGTATCTTCTGCATGAGGAGCTGGTGACTCTGTGACTACCTGTGGGTCCCAGGCAGCCCTTCCTGCTTCTCGCAGGCTGCTGTGGTTGCAGGGACTTCTTGATGTTGTTTCCAAGGGTGTGCCTGGTGGGAGCAGACAGGAAGGGAGTCTTGGGCCCAGGCATACCTTATCTCAGCTACTTCTAGGAAATGATGTCAGATGCTTCCTTGTACAAACTTTTTTCTAAATGCATCCCGAAGTCTGCTGATGGGTGGCTTCCTGGCTGTTTACCTTGTGAAGTCAGATCATCTGGAGCTGCAAGAGCTGACCGTGTTCTGTGCTGCGCCTCATTTATTTCGGGGAAAATGTGCTTCTTGCTGGATTAGAGCCAAGTGCCTCAGAGGGAAGGGTCAGAAGGCTTTTACTGAGTCAGTTTCAGTGAGGTCAGCATGGGACTGATGTTGCAGACAGCATGCAGCAGTAGCCAGGCCCAGCTGTTCACCTCTTCCTCTTCCTGCCAATCCCAGTCCCAGTTGAGGAGCTGCCTGACGTGTGCCTGAGCCACAGCAGATGTCTGCTCTCCCCAGTGCACCCGGCTGAGAAACCACCACAGTTTAGGAGGTGATTCATGGGCTGCACTTCCACTATAAACACTTTTGCGTAGGACTAATGATTTGTCCCTGTGCTGTCATTAAGCAGCCTTGGTAACAAGTGCAACTACTGAAGCAAGTACACCCCAAGATGCTTTTGTTTGAAGAGGTACCGCAGGGCTGACAGTGTATGTGCTGGGGGCAGTTCTAGTGGCTCCACTTTTATTTTTCTCAGTACAGGGCAGTGCAGAAAAGGAAACACCATCGAGTCTCTTGGGCAGCACGGAGACCTGGTTAATGAGCAACATGCTTCTGCAATAAAGCTGGAAAGTTAATAAATACAGTACAGGAGTTGGGGTGCTTTTGAGGTGCTTAGCACCCTCTGAATAAATTTAATCTTGTGCCCCTGGGTTGTGGCAGCTGCAGTCTCAGCTGAAGAACAAATGTGCCAGTTCTGCCTAATTTTATTTGTGAGATAAGTGCCAGTGTCTGAAAAGAGCCTGTCTGCCCTCTGATGAAAGCATGGGCTTGTTTTGTCCCACTTTTAGGTGTCTAAAATGTGGGTCACTGAGATGCACAACGTATTAGTGTGACAATTTTAGGCCTGAAGGGACAGTGTTGGCTATTGATGCCTGTTGGAGTGTGAAAGTCAGGACTTTGAGGTCAGCTATTGATTGATGAGGTTAATGCAAGCACTGCTTAAATCCTCTGCTTTAAACAGGGAAGGGGTTGATTTCAGCTTATTCTTTTCTGAGTGTTAATAAGAGAATTAGAGTCTTGGCTTTTGGGGAGAGAAAAAGATGCCTACCTATAAAAGAGTTGTGGGATTGCTTGGGGGGAGCTCAGAAATGGCACCCAGCGTGGTGCATCTCCTGGCTGCGGTCAGGAACTGAGCCTGTCTGAACATTTCTCTTGGTTCTGCTGTGCATGGCAGGACCATGACCACCACTCCATCATCTTCAAAAGCTCTGAGACCTGGTGTGTGTATGTAGGCCTCAAATGTCTTGTGCTCCCCTGGACTGGGTGTTGCTCCATTACTGAGCAGCAGTGTCACCTGTACGTGTTGGGTTGTGTTCCTTACACTGGCAGCTGAGCAGCAGTGCAAATGGCTTCCAGTGGTCCAAGCAGCTGGAGAAAGTAGGTCCTCATCCAGAGAGCATGGTCTCCCTGCCTTGGCGTGGGAAGCTGCTCCCTAAACACCTCCAGGCTGGAAGCACAGACCATGTAATTTTACAAGAGAGGCTGATCTTTCTTGTGTTGTTCAAGAGGACAGAGGGAACAAAACTATGTGGATTGCTTCTGTACCTGTGTGTTTTATGTGAAGGCAGGAGCTAGCTAGGACTCAACATGGGAAGAGTACATTGAATTATAATCTCTGCAGCACAGTGGTTGACTTTGGAGTGTTTGTCCTCACAGCTCTAACAGGAGTTGTAGTGTGCATCACTGTGTTGGTGGCAGGAGGCAAAATCTCTTTAAGAACATTTTACAAATGAAGGTGGAAACTGATGGCTGTAAATGTTACTATCCTTACCAACTGTGGTCCTAGGCAAGCTTACGCCATTAACTAACATTTCAGTGGCAGGTACAAAATCCAGCCAAAATTTCTGGTCTTATTAAAAGGTGCTCCACGAGCCTTTTCAGAAGCTGGATGAAATGAGGTTGCTCGTTGCAGCAGGTCTGTGCAGAATGCTGCTTGTTAGGGAGTGTCAGCATCCCCCAGGCAGGTGCCAAGGCTGGGGGCTGCTCTCAGGCCCTGCTGATGAAGCCCAGGACTTAACAGCAGTCTGCCTGTCTGTTTATCCTGAGTGTATTCTTATTTTTGTATCCTGCAGGTCGTATTGATCATGGACAGTGAAGAAATCCCAACTTTTTCAAGTCCAAAGGAGGAAACTGTGTATTGGAAAGAGCTTTCCCTGAAGTACAAACAAAGGTACTGTTGTAGATTTGCAGGCTGGATTTGGTTCTTAAATGACCAGAACACTGTTTAATCTGTTTCTCTGCAGGGCTACAGCAAGGTGGGTATTCTCTGCATTTCCAGCTTGAAGTCAAGCTTTAAAATGTCCAGCCTTGTAGGAGCTGAGCATTCCAGGCATTGCCATGCCAGGAACTCCAGGCTATGTTTTGAGCATGTTTGAGCAGGAGCAGAGCCCTTTTGCAATCATGTGCATCTTTGTATAATTGAAGTGCTGCCTTAAGTAGTATCTTGATGTTTTATCATAAGAAGGTGCCTTTGGGCTTGCCTTGGCTCCTGGCTGTTTCCTTCAAGCTTCTTGTAGTTGAATTACTGGTATGAAAAGTGGCTGATTTTCTGTCTGCTGCAATTTAGTGAAGTGGACTGTACTTCACAGTCCAGCCTGTACCAGTGGTTTGCATCTGTTGGGGGGCACAGGGCTTTTTAGTTACCAAAATGGACAGGAGAGGTTGTTGTCTTGAGTAATGCTGTGCTGCTTCTGGGAGTGGGGTTTGTTTGGGGCTTTTTTCAGAGCTGGGGGCATTGAAGCCCCCAGTTAAGTTTATTTGGAAAGCTTTCTCTGCATTCAGTGTTAGTCATGTGCCATTGAGGTAAAGCCAGTTAAACCTCTTTCAAGCCCAAAGAGCCCAAGGCGCAAGTTGCTTTTTTGTTAGGTTTTGGGTTTGTTGTTTTTTTTTGTTGGGCATGTTGAGGAATGTGGAGAACCCAAAGCTGTTCTTGGGTGTCAGAAAATTCTGTCTTAGACACCAGTGAATATCTTGTTTCCTAGAACCTTGATAGTTTTCTCTGCTGCTTCGTAAGAGCTGAGCTATTATGTATGGTAAAAATGCAAATTTAATAAGCAAAGTGTGTGGAGAGGCTACTTCTAGTATTTAATAACTTGCAGTGGGATCAGGTAGGTATGTGCTGGCTTCCTGCCCCAATATTTAATAACCAGAAGATTGAAACCTTCATGCTTTTCAAGAACCTTCCATTTCCAGGTAGTACAGAGATCCAGAAACTGTTGTTCTCTCTTACAGTTTTTGACCAAAATCAGGTTAAATGTTTGCTTAATTCATTGACTCATGTCAAGTCTCCTAGCAGTGAAATCTAATGGGAGTACAAAGTGATTGTCAGACCCCTGTGAATTCTGTAAATAGCTTTGATACCAGTTTGTATCAAACACATGCATTTAATGTAGCCTCTTTGATGTAGTGTAGTTTGTTTGATGTAAGAGAATTAATTTCCTTTTATAGCTAAGCTTAATGTAATTTCTCTTTTCCCATTTTTCTTTTTCCCCTTAGAGGTCTGTGGATGACACTTAAAAACTCCTTAAAACTCTCATTTTTTCAGCTTATTTTAAAAGAGCTGTGGATTTTCTTTTAACTGGGATATGCTGGATTTTCAACTGATGAAATCCTCTCCTTACAGCTTTCAGGAAGCTCGTGAAGAGCTGGCTGAGTTTCAGGAGGGCAGTAGAGAATTAGAAGCTGAGTTGGAGGCACAACTAGTGCAAGCTGAGCAGAGGAACAGAGATTTGCAAGCAGATAACCAAAGACTGAAGTATGAAGTGGAAACATTAAAGGTAGGTCTTTTCTGTAATAGCATTGCTTTTTCTTAGAGATATGTCTTGGATCTTAGATTGTCTGGTCTGTTCTTGGTCCCTGAATATCCAAATGAAGTAAAGGAGTTGTCTGTTTAAAATCCAGACTTGAGTATGGCATGTACTCCTAAATAAGGCCAGCAACTTCCCAGGGACATATCTGGTGGAATTTTTCTTGTTCACATCATGAAACTCTTGTAATGGAATCTGTGTTCATTTGTTTGAATTTGCTTTGCCAAGGAGGAGCTTTATTAGTTACCCAGACAACATCAGCATAGCAACAGGGCAGACAACACGAGTACGTTTGGTCAGACCACTGCATTCTCATCTTTCTTTGCAGACTAGTTTTTTTACTCAGAAGGTCTCCTTGGTTTTATGAGACTTTAAAGAAAGCTGGAGATGGGTGAGTTGTGCACATCTTTCAGAGAGAATCTCCTAATCTTTTTTCTGAACAGCCATAACTGTGGAGACAAGAATTGCATAAGTATCTTCATGTGCAGAGGGTGACTTTTAACTGATGCCCCTACATTAACCAATTCTTACCTCTTTTAGAGTCTAGGAAAATAATCATTTTTTGTAGTCTTGGGTTGCTGCAGTGAAGGCAAAGGTTGGAAACTTAACCAGTGGAAATCAAGTTTACTTGTTTGCATATCCAGTCCCAAATATATCTGTAAGGTCAGTGCATGTTTTATAAGGTCAGTAGTTCTTCCATATGCCCCAGTCTGCACCCTCAGAGCTGGTAAAAGCATATTTGGGAATGAATTCTTCTAGTCTTTCAAGGATGAGCTTGTGGGCCTGGATGTTTTGCAACAGATTTCAGTGGCTCTCATTGTTGCTGATGGAGACATCAGACAAGTTCTGGTAACAGTGTGACTATTGTCAGGGGGGCAGTGCTGACGGGGAGGCCGTGCTGTGAGATTTCTCTCTGGCTTCCTACATGTTGGAGGCTTCAGAGCAGCTGTCAGTGCAGGCTGTTGGGAGCAGATGCAGGGATGCCTCTCTGAGCAGCCAGCTGTGTCCTGGTGAGGTGTCTGTGCACAATGCAGCGTTTGTGCTTTATACTGTGTCCAGCTCTGATGTTCAGAGCATGTTCCTTCCAGCTCACCAGTCTTTGCTCTGGATCACCAGCAACCCCACAGACTGCAAGGAGCATGTTACCCTCTTGGTCTCGTTTTACTGCTGTTGACATGGAGAGTGTGTGACTGATACTTATCTTGCTACTTCTTTCTTTCAGGAGAAACTGGAGCACCAGTATGCACAAAGTTACAAGCAAGTGTCATTGTTAGAGGATGACCTGAGCCAGACACGGGCCATTAAAGATCAGCTCCATAAGTATGTCAGGGAGCTGGAGCAGGCCAACGATGACCTGGAACGTGCAAAGAGGTGAAGACTGCAAACCTCTGCTTTTCTTAAAGTTTTCACTAGATCTTTTCCTTGCTACTCAGATTGTTCGCTTTCTTATTCCTTAGAAGTGAAAATAACACACATTCAGAAAAACCCAAACAAACCCCATGACACTTGATGCTTTGTGGGGTGCAGTTTCCCCTTGGAGTTCTCCCCCACCAGCCAGCAAGGCAGAGGGACCAACGTGCTTGGTGTTCCTGTGACAAACAAGCAGTGCAAGCAGGCCCAGGGCAAGCCAGGCTAGTGAGCTGCTTTGGGTGGTACCAGCTAGGTGACTCTTACAATACATTTGTGATCCTGATAGCTCAAAGCCCCTTTGAAGTAAGGAGCTGATGCTTTACATAGTCCCTTTTAAAGAAGACAGGCCAAAGGAGTCTGCTCCTCCCTTGCATAACAGCTTAATGACAGTAGGGAGCAAACGTGTCCTGTGTGAGTGTGTGGAATGAACAGGCTGCTGGTGGCAACACCCAGTTCTGGAGTAGATCATGATTCCGTTTTGCTGAATGGGAATTCTGCCGTTGCTTCAGTGGGACCAGGAATGAGCCTCTGGCTATCTGGCAAAGCAATCTGAGAGCTGAAGCCCTGTTTCCACAAGGCTCTTAACCTCCTGACTAACTTTTCACACACGAGTTGCCCCACTGAAATCATGGAACAAATTGGGTCTTAGGTAATATCCTGGTGCCCTGCTTCCTGCACTTGCTGGGCTGTTGGCTGGCCAGAGCTCTGGAGAGTGCAGCACCACCTGAGCTAATGCACTGATTAAATAGATGACTTTGGAGCATGGGCTGGGAAGAACTGAGCTAGGTGCACTAGATTGGCTCTTTCCCAGTTCTTTGGTGCATCTCAGAGAGCCAGATGCTATCTTGTTCTTTTCATCTTATTCCTTTGCTTCTTTGGAGCATTATTAGTCCTTTCTGAGAAGCATTTCCATAGCTTTCAAATGACTAAATTGAATGTAGACCCTGCTAACATTTTTCCTCTGTTATGTTTTTGAATATGCTTTTATGTTAGCTGAGCTGAAGAACCTAATATTCCGGATTTTGTTTCTAGGGCAACAATAGTTTCATTGGAAGACTTTGAACAAAGACTGAACCAAGCTATTGAGAGAAATGCCTTTTTAGAAAGTGAACTGGATGACAAGGAGTCGTTGCTAGTTTCTGTACAGAGATTAAAGGATGAGGCGAGAGGTATGGCTTGCTTGATTGCTTCTGTGTCTGGGTACATTGCTGGCTTGCTAACAGAGGTGTGCAGCAACCAAAGTCCATGGTTATAGAAAGCCTCACATAATGAGACATGAACTGGATGCATAGTGTAAGGGTTGCTCCCTGCTCTACAGAAAGGATGGGACAGGCTGGAGGGGGTCCAGAGGGGGCCACAAGGATGATCAGAGGACTGGAGGACCTGCCATATGAGGAGAGGCTGAGAAAACTGTATTTGTTCAGCCTCAAGAAGAGAAGGCTTAGGAGAGACCTTACCAGCATGTTCCAGTAGTTAAAGGTGGCTACCCAGAAGATCTCCCTATTTACAAGGAGTTACATGGAACAGACAGGTCATGGGCACAAGTTGCTCCTGGGGAGATTCCGATTGGGCACAAGAGGTAAATTTTTCACCCTGAGGACAGTCAGACATTGGAATAGTCTCCCAAGGGAAGTGGTGGATTCCCCTGCATTGGACAGTTTTAAATCTCAGCTTGACAGGGGGCTGAGCCACCTCATATAAACTGTAGTAGTGCCTAGAAAGGTTGGACCAGATGATCCTTGAGTTTCCTTCCAGTCTGGCATTCTGTGATACTTACTAACAGTATGTTCTCTATTCTGTGTATGTCCAGTGTAGCTAAGAGGGAAAACTTCCTTATGTAGGGCAAAATCAATATCAGATTCATTCAGGATTTTCAACACAAAAACACTATGTTCTGCAGATGTAGTGGAGTTGAGGAAGTATGTTTCAGAAGTTCCCACTTGCTGTGGTTTTGTGCCTTGTTTAGGAAGGAAAAGCACAGGAAATGACAGGGAAATACATGATAAGTGGTTAAATAGCTTGCTTTAAAAATCCCATCTCTTTGTTTCTTCTAAACCTCGTGGAAATTGCCTGGTTTATTTAAGATGTTCCAGTAAAGTCTGTGGTTAGACCTGTGGGAACAGAAACATCAGGATAATGTTTTGGAATATGATCAGGAGTTGGGAATTCCCCAATGGATTTCATGCTGGAGAAGCATTTTTTTAATGGTTGGCAGAAACGAATTCCTCTCACAGTGGGGTCTGCTCATCAACCTGTGCCTGCCATTAATGCAGTTTAGAGAGATTAGTGGCTTTCAAATTGTTTCTCAAGTGAAGCTTTCTGAAGTAATTCCTCAGTTAAGGCCTAGATCCGAGTGTGAGACAATGAACTGGACAACAGGCTGGCATTTTTTTGTTGTTTTTTCTCCTTAGTGAACCTCTTTGAACCAAATCTCTGCCCCACAAATTGAAAGCCCCTGTTGGAAGCACAGTTTTTATAGTAAATATGGAAAGGGTGATTAAGTATTTTCTGAGGAAATGTATGTATTGTAATTTGAGGTTAGGGCAATAATACTGGAAAAACAGTAAAACCTCGGGGACTGTTTTCTAGAACACTGGAATAATTGACAAAAAAAGACATCTTGTTTCTTGGATGAGTCATTTGGAAATTTTTTGCCTTTGTTAGGGTAGCAAAGCTTCACGTTTTTCCCCTAACAGCATGCAGGAGCACTAGCCACTAAAAGGACTCATGTGGTGTCAAACTCCACTATAAGATTTCTGACTGAACAGCCACAAATTCTCTTCAAGGAGCCAAAATATATTTTCATTTCAGCTGTGCTGATGTACTTTAAATCAGTTCTAAATATTTATGATAACTTAAAAGCTGCTAATATACAACTGATTTTGCTATTGCACGTTATACCAGATTGAGAAAAGGAATAAGAGGTCTGTGACAGACTAAGTTGCTCTACCCAAAAAGGAACAACCCCCTTATAATGTATTGTTTATTTACATCTAGTTCCTTGTAAGAATTGTATAGATTTATTGCTCAGCTGTACTGGGTACTCTTTGTAGCAAGTATGTGTGGGAATGGGAGGGGGTAAACAGCAGGCTGGAGAGGAGGTGAGAATAAAGCACTGGTTCCTAATCTACAGCCTCTTTCCCTGTCATTTGCACTACCCAGCATCTCCAGTGTGCTCTTTTACTTGTTGAAGCATCAAGAAACTGGATGCAGCTCTTTGGCTGGTGTGGAGTGCTGTGGATTTTTAACTGGAAGAGTAATGTGGGGAATTGGAAAGACAAGAATAGGTCATTCCTCCCTTTTTCCAACCTCTGTTTGAGCAGGAGCCGATTGTAGCTCAGCACACATTTGTGACCAGCTACAGTTTTTGTCACAGACTTGCCATGGGACTCCCACTATGGATGGGGAAAAGCACTGACAGAGTCACCTGCTGTGGTGCTGGCTGGGACCATGCAGCCCCTGGTCTGGGAAGGGCTCTGTTTCCTGCCTCTCCCCTCCCAACTGAAATGAGAAGGGAGAAGGGATGGTACTGGGCTGGGGTCCTTGCTGATGGACAAAGCCAGCAGCAGGCAATTCAGATAGGGTAGCTGCAAAGTGTGTCCTCCTCCTCCCTCCCAACTGAACAGGGAGAGTGTTTGTTAGAGAATCAGTCACCAGTGTGTGGGTTTTTTATTTCTCTCAACCCTTAGACTTACGGCAGGAGCTGGCCGTGCGGGAGAGGCAGCAAGAAGTGACCCGAAAATCAGCTCCCAGTTCTCCCACTCTGGACTGTGAGAAGATGGATTCGGCCGTCCAGGCCTCTCTCTCCTTGCCAGCTACGCCCGTTGGAAAAGGATCAGAAAATAGTTTTCCTTCCCCAAAAGGTACAGTTCATAGAAACTGTCTCTCGTTGTCTGGCAGTATGTTCAGCTTGTTAACAATTTCAGACCAGGTGCTTGTTAGTGACCTTGGAGTAAATGTAGGTAGGTGTGGATCCCACATGCATTGCATAAGGTGTGTTTAGATCCCGGGCCAGCACCAGGTGCATTTAAGGAGTGTAGTGACTAAATACCACATAAAAGAAGGACAGTGAAGCTTAGATACCACTTCTGGGGGAGTGGGGATTGCACGCTGCAGTAGATGCCTGCAGTAGAGCACTGTAGACATTGGGGATTGCAGGGAGGTGCAGGGACTGGGAGTTCTGCTTAAGTGTGGAGCAGCAGTGGTGGGTAAATGATGGGCAGTAATTCTGACAGTCTAGCCTGCCTCTGTTACCACATGTACTTCTCAGGGGTCCTGTTTTTTTTGTGAGGTAGCAGGATGTTGGTCCAGTCCCTTTCCCCATCTGGAAGGCTCTGGACAATCACAAGGATTAATGCATTCCATTTTAAATTAGAAAGAGTAGATTCCAGAGGGAGCTCCAGCTGGATTAGAGGAATTGCAGGCAATAGCCTTGCAGATGGAGAGTGCATGAACTCTGCATGTGGGTCTAATGGCAAGGAGAGCAGTGGATGGGAATTAAGCTTTTTCATTTTTCCATGACTAGTGATCATGTGTGTTACTGTGGGGTAATTGTATGAATAGCGTGTAGTAGGATTTTTCATTTAACTTTCTATGTAGAAGTTGATTTCTTGAAATGTTAAAAATAAAAATGAACTGTGGAGGAGTGGAGCATATAATAACACGTGTCTGTGCTTGCAGCCATACCAAATGGATTTGGTACCAGCCCCCTTACTCCTTCAGCTAGAATATCAGCACTCAACATTGTGGGAGACCTGTTGCGGAAAGTGGGGGTGAGTCTCTGTGTCCCTGTGCTGCTGTCACTGAGCCTCCAGCCTTGTGCACAGTTACAGCAAGGCCTTGGCCCTGCTGAGTACATGCTGTAGTTTCCAAATCATCCATGTTCAGTGTTTATTATGTGATCATGTTGGGGTTTTTTAATTATCTTGATTCGTAAACCGTGTTACTAAGGTTCTGACATCGATTTTCAGTGTCGAAATTCCTATTTGGAGTCAAAAGTTTCTCCAGCACTTTGGTTTATGGGCTTAGACACCATCAGCCACTTGTTCTCCCATTGACTGGGGCCTGCAGCTTCCTCTGTAAGGAGACCAAGATGCAGTTCCTGTGTGGCATGGGGGGAGAGCTGGGATCACGCAGCCAGTGTTTCCTCATCTGCTTGGGGAGATCTGCAGCAGGTGCTGAAAATGGATCAAAATCTAGAACTCTTTGATAAGAAAGTGAGAAAATAAATTGGGAGACAGCCAAATTTTCCCATCTGTAGTTGATGGGGAAGTGAAACTGCACGAGCCTTTAAAGGGATTACCACTGTAAGTGGGAGGAAGTGGTTTAATCATCTGTTACAGTGTTGTTCAGGGGGCCAGGCTTCCCCGTTGAATGGAAACATGACTTTGGAGCTGTCAGAAGCTTGTTGTTGTGCCTCAGTGGTTAGTGTTTTGAGTGGAAGCGTGGATGGGCTCGGTGTGTAGCCTCTGGTGCTGGCTTTCCTCTGTCTCTTGGGGTTGACACTGAGACCAGCGATAGCTGCAGCAGAGACAGTTGTTTTAGCAAAGTTTGGAATGAAAAATTACCTCGTTGTTCACATTTGGAGCCAGTGAGTTCGTAGCTGGTTTGAAAGGGCAGCAGGATGACTCGGGGTTACCGAGTGACATGGGTAAAATGGGATCATTGTGAGTAAGAGTCTGCAGGGGATTTAGGGAGCTTAATCACAATCCTGTGTGATTACTCTGCAAGGACAGGAAATGCCAAATAAGCAGCATGCTTCTTTCCCAGCCTGCTCTTATACACAAGCTCTGCCATTGAGACAAAATTCTAGCTCACGCGTTTGTTTAGCAACAATTATAGGATGTTCAGGTTTACTTTGGGTTTGGCTGCTCACAGGATGCCTCATCCCAAGCCTCAGACTCCCTTTCTCTTCAGGAAGGTTTCCCTCAGCTTCCTTGCTTGCAGCTGAGACAGGTCTCTTGGCACGGGTCACACTGCCTACTTCCAGATGGTAGGAGCTTTGAGACCAAGAGATAGGTTGATATCTGAATCTTCCTATGTAGTCACTAAGGAAGCTTACATGGCTTTCTAGAAGAAGCCTGTGTAGTGTTCAGTTACTTCTGATAGCATGTCAGTGCCTTATTAATGAAATATGTTTCTGTGTGGAACAGGTCCAAACCCTGTGTTTGGAGAGATGAGTTTTTTTTCTCCAGTGCATCCATCTGCAAGTGTGTGAATGTCCCACCACAGGGGGTGAATATAGGAGTAGGTTTGCTGCTGGACCAGGTGGATATTCAGCAGGCTAAGCCTTAGTTCGTGGCAGACATCAGAAAGGGCAGGTGGTGTTCACAAGTGAAGGAGAGAATCAGGATTTTGGTCTCCCTCCTGCCTGGAGTCAGTGCATGAGGCAGTGACTGTCCCCTTGTGAAGGGGAAAAAGATCTCACTGGACTTGCTGGGAAGTGGCAGAGATGAGGCACAGGCCATGGAGCCTGGCTTAACTGCTGCCTTTGGTTCCTCCTGATGCTGTGGCTGTGGCACCTCTTGTTCTGAAGCCTGTCGATGGGGCTTAGGAAACTGGCAATGTTTTACAGGCCAAGATTAGGAAACAAATACTAGAAGTCATTGGCCTGGGGGAGAAAAATCAACTTTCCAAACATGCAGTCCATCCCAAAACTTGAGCATTCTGCTTGAGGCTCTGTCTTAGTCTTCTGATTAGCGTATGCCAGCCTTACTGCACCTGCTAAAGCAAGAAGTCGTGGTAACTTCTGCCAGGAGTTGGCTTCCTTATTTTAGATAATTAATGGAGAGCTGATATGTTGTAAAATCTGAGCCTTAATGGAGCCAAGCTGTGCCTGAGTCTGCATTAGCATCTCCTCGTGGGGGTTTCCTTTGTGGTTGGGTGACAGAAAATGACAGCTTTGTTCCTGTTCCGTTCAGTGTTTGCCCAAGGTGATCCCACTGGGGTCCTGGTCATGGTGATCTTGGGGTTGTGACAAGGCTTGAACTCGAGCAGCAAAGTACTTTCTCTTAATAGTATTACTTTGGTAATATCTTTTTATGTTTCCCTTTCACAGGCCTTAGAATCCAAATTAGCTGCTTGCAGGAACTTTGCAAAGGACCAGGCATCACGGAAATCCTACATTTCAGGGAATGTTACCAGTGGGATGATAAACAGCAACGGCACAAAGTACCCTCATCCTGGGCATACTTCTTTCTTTGACAAAGGGTAAGTTGGGAGGTACTTTTGCCTGAAAGGGGAGTGCATTTGGAGCTACTTCTGCTACTTGGAGCAGAACTTTTTCTTGGCCTGTCTTTAGCCCACTACTGCTTTCATCCTATAGGATAAATAATTTGTGGAGCCAAAGTCTCAAGGGGATGGGGGAAGGTGACAGTGTGATTTCTGTAAAGCAAAGAGAAAAGCAAGTGTGATTCCCTCTTAGCTGGTAGGATACAGTGCATATTCTGTCCCTCTGGCCTGATCTCCTGGCAGCTGTATCTCAGGTGATACAACAACCCCAGCAGCAAACCCCTGGTGAAGGAGATCTCAAGACAACAGTGCTGGGGTTGCCATAGCTACCAGTGTGCTCCTGCTTGGGGAAGTACATTAACCCCAAATCTGGAGATTGCCTTGGTGAGAACAGCTGAGGGCAGGCAGCAAACACTCACTTGGAGGGTGGTGTCCTGTTTGCTCTACTTCCCCTTTTTTAGGGGAAAATGTCATTAATGGCATCATCCTGGCTGATGGAGGGGCAGCTGCCTCCCTGCTGGCTGTGCTGTGCGTCAGCCCTGAAGCCAGAAACTGCTTCCACAGGAAAAACTACCCCATCTCCTGTGACTCACCTGTGGTCAGAGCTTCCTCTGGGTTACTGGGAAGTTGTTCAGCAGGAGGAATTTCCCAGTCCCTCATAGATCAGGGCCCAGTGGTAGTATGAGGAGCCCTGGGGACGGGGCAAAGAGTGGGGTGCTCACTCCTGCAGTGCTAGCACAGGGTTATGGAGAGCTTTGTGTGTCTCTGGGCAAAACACCCTCCATGCTCCCTGCACAGACTGAGTCTTCCATGATAATCCTCAAGCTAGTGCAATTTAATGCTAACATTCAGCACATCCTCCATCCAGAATTTACTATTGAGAATGAAATGAGCTGTTACCAACCTAAGGAGTGCCATGTGCAGAGCAGACAAGCTGAGCTTCCTACAGTCATCCTCGTTTGAGCTGAATTGTGTTGCTACGTGGGTAGCAGGGCAAGTTGCAACTTAGAAACTGGCATTCAGAGTTTTTAGAGCCACTGTTGTTTGCTGCTTTTGGAGAGGAAGAGTTTGGAGACTTAACAAAGTCAGTGTTCTGTAAATTGGGCACACCTGTGGCTTGTCTGCATGCTGCAAGGCTGAGGGGTTCCGTGGGTCACCCCAGCAGTGCTCACACTCACAGTGCACAGAATGCACTTCAGGTGCAAGCTGTCAGGGTAGTTGCTAGGGAGAGATTATAGCTGTTCTGAGGAGGCAGCATGGCTATATTGAGTTGTGGTGTGACAAATAAGCTGATTGCCATGTGGGGTGTGGGTCACTTTTAATTATCCAGATTGTCATCACACTTGTTATCTGGGCTGGCTGCCTGGAGTTAGGAGCAGGTTGTAGCTGAAAAAGGCTTAGAAACCCAGCCTCCTGAAAGAGAACTTGCACAGCAGAGTTGGAGGATGTTAGTGGGCTAGATAAGGGGGTGGGAACGACTGATGTGCTTATCTGCAAGTTGTCAGAGATCCCTGCATGGCCCTGCTGCCTTGGCCCTGTCCTCTGCTCACCTCTCCCTTACTCCTGCTCTGCCTTCCTGCCCCTGTGGAGGTCTGTGCACACTGCAGGTGCTGGCAGTGCCTGAGCTGTGTCCGTGTCTCCCAGCACCGTGCCATGGCTGCAGGTGGAAGCTAAACCAGCCCCTCAGGTGGGTGAGGGCAGCCCTGTCCTGCCCCAGGCCGTGCTGGCATGTGGATCTGGAGCGTGCTGTGGTGGCTGGGCATGAGGGGCTGAGTCAAGGCATGCCCTTCCCTCACCCCTCTCCTCTTCCTCTTCTCTCTCCAGCCCCTGTCTCTCCTCCCTGCCCTTAATTGTTACTGGAACCTGAAACAACCACGTGTGATCGTAGATCCATCTGCAGCTGCTGCCTGAAAAACAGCTGGATGGTGGGATGGGGGTAGAGGAAACTCAGCCATATCATTACATTTCCATTTACTTTCCTTTCTCTGATATCTTGTTGGTTAAAATGTTGGAGGAGTCTGTCTCCCATCAAACACCTGCTCTTTGCTTGCTGAGTGGAGCTCAGCAGGCAGCTGAAGGCAGTGATAGGCAGGAGCTGGCACAGAGGAGCAGGGGTAGGAGAAGTCCCCTGACCATGGCTTTGGTGGAAGCCTGGATGACAGCTGGGCTTGCACTGAAGCTTTTCTGGAGAATTGGAAGAGTCAGGACTTACCTACTTGTTGAGGTGGTTTTTTTTTAAAGCTCAACCAAGTCTGGTGTTAAGATCACTTGCCTGCAGACTTGTTCCTTCAGGAACACAATGTTTCTGTCTAGATGCCAGGGCATGGCAGAACAGCACCTGAGGAGGTTTTCAGGCAGATACTGATTTTTTTTTTTTTTTTCTGTTGTAATTATTCTTGATTGATAATTAACTTGGATCCAGTTAGGGAACGAAAGAGCTCTGACCTTGATGGGCTCTGCAGAGGTCTGGCACTTGAACAGCGGAGCTGAGACAGCACGTGAGCCAACATGGGGTGTTTGTTCCCTGGGGCTTTAATTCCTTCTTCACTGCTCCCCTGCTCCCCTTCATGCTTTCTTGAATGTCCAAGTCCTTGTAGCTGATGTTTGTTCTTAGGTTATTTTTGTGAATCTCTTGGGCTTTGTTTTAATAGAACAAGCTAAAGTCTGAGTATGAGAAGTGCCTCTGCTTGCCCACTTCCAGCAGTCCCGTGAGACATGGAGGCATATTTACACAGCAGACAGGGTTGTCCACAACCCTGATGGTAAAACATCAGGCTGGGAAATCAGGGTCTTCTTTCTGTTCCCTAGTCCACCTTATCAAAAAATTACCCACAACTCCCTCTTTTCCAGGGACATTCAGATGCAGGTGAGTAACCCCGTGTCCTGCAGCGTGCCTTGCAATGCTCCAGGCTTCTCTCTGGGTCAGGCACTTGCAGCAGTGGAGAGCACCGTGCAGGGCAGGGTCTCATCATGCAGAGGTCAAAGAGGAGAGGGAGGTCTGGTGAGGGTTAGTTCAACACCTTTGCTTTGCCCTATTTCTTGCACCCAGGGTTATGCCCAAGAATGTCTTTATTGTGTGCATAACCTGTTTCAATTTTTCTCCACTAGGCGTGAAAAGGTCATATTCCCCACCTTGGTCATGGGTAAATGAGTTAATTCATTTGCAATGATGAGCTGCATGTGTTTTTAACTCGGTGCTTGGAGGTGCAGAGTTGGTGCTAACTGCATGAGGTAGTTCTGTTAGCATTAAAACTACTAGTTCCTGATCAGAGCCTGAGGCTGTCACCTCTCTCCTCCCTTCAGATAAACTCTCTGCTGCTGTGACCTGTTGCGACCATACGATTGTTGTGTGCTTGCTCTCCTGCTCTAGTTAGTATCTCTTCACATGCATGTTTCTGATGGAATCAGTCACATCAGAGGTACAGGCTGAAGTACCACTGCTGTTAATGGACTTAATTTTGAAAGTTAACTTGCCCCTTGGCCGTGTTTCCCTCTCACTGTGCAGTTGGCCATGGCTTGCGGTGCCTGGTTGCCGTGGTGCTGGGTAAGGGAGGGCAGACAAAGGCACAGCCCGAGCCAGCCGGGCTTACAGAGCAGGGGGGAGGACAGCGTGCCCCTGGCTGGGGGGGGAGGACAGCGTGCCCCTGGCTGGGGGGGAGGACAGTGTGCCCCTGGCTGGGGGGGAGGCAGCAGTGCTCCTGCTCGGTGCCACTGTCCCTGCCTGCCACAGCCGTGCCCCCCCAGCACAGGGCCAGCACGGGGGCTCAGGTACCGGGATCTGGGCACTGTGGGAGGTGATCCTGCGGCACAGGGGCCCCCTGCAGGAATGGCCTGCAGCAGCTAAGGGTTGGACAGTGTGGGGAACCCTCCAGGCTCCCTCAAGAGAGCAAAGAAAAGTGCAGGTCCTACCAGCCTTCTCTGCCATAGCCATGTCTCCATCCTCCTCCTTACACTGGATGTTCCTCTACCTCCTTGTGCTGTTACAGCTGCTTGGGAGAGTTAGTGATGTGTTTTAAAGCACTGACCTGCTTGAAAACTCACTTTTCCTCTTCTTTTTTTTTTTTTTTTTATGGGGAGGGTCTCCAAAGATGCTTTGACCACATCTTCCTCAAGCTGGGCTATTCAGCTACAGGAGAATCTTCTCCTGAGGTTTTGTTGGATACCAGAGAGAAAGGTGCTAAGTACAAAATATACCTTGAAATAAAGATTAATGAGTAAAAATCTATCTTTAGCAATGACAGGGCAGAGTGAGGAGTTAGAAATGGGCACAAAGTCCACACCACTGTAGGGACAGGCAGTCAGGAACATCCATTAGAATCCCTTGCAGGGAATGTTTCCAGCAGGGACTGGTGCTTTTGGCTCCCTTTGAAGGGCCCCAGAGCCCAGTTTCTCAGGAAGCCCAGAGCAAGGGCACAGGCCCCACAGAGCAGGTCAGGTCTGAGGGATAGAGAAACAAGGCAGAAGGAGGTGACTTGGCTGGGACTGATCCCTGGAAGCAGGTTTCTGGGCCATGGGCAGTGTCAGCTCCATGCAGCAGCCCAATACAGGTGCCAGGCCCAAGGCTGGAGCAGTGCTCATGTTCCTCCTGGTGCTGCCTGAGATGAGACCTTAGGGACAGAGCACAAGGACTTCTCAGCTCACTTCTGGGAGGTTAGGCAGGAGTCATCCAGTACCTTTTCTTTGTTATTTTTTTATAGTTGCTGTGTTTAATGTATTTTATTTTCCTTTATTTCTAACTGGAGTAATGTTGATTTCTTCCCCTTTTTTATGCATTTTCATGTTACCAACAGAAATCCATGACTAGGTAAGACCTCAGTAAGCTCAGCCATAGTGCCAACTTTCAGAATCCTCCTAGTTGCTGCTACTATTTGAAGCCTTTTCCTGTGCCCCACTTACTGAACCAGCTTTCTGCAAACCACTACTTTATTTCTGCAAGTTTGGGCTGGCAGGATGCAAAGAATGATGCAGGTAACTGCCTTCAGGAGCTGATTCTGGGAGAAGCTGCCACAAAGCAGCACTCTGCCCTGCCTTCCTGCTCTCATTTTTTAATTAGCAAGCAATGGGGAAGCCTCAAAAGGCTTCTACATGGGGTTTCTAGCTTTTCCATCTTCAGCAGAAAACCTTCTCATGTCTCCCTTGTGCAGTTGTGCTGGGATCAGTCCCCACCCTGTGCTGGTCAGCACTTGAAACACTTCACCCTTGCAGCACCCATCCTCCTGCTGCCCTGGCTCTGTGATGGGGCTTGTTCTCCCTTCTTGTTTCAGGCATCACTGGATTATTTGTGACACAGGTGATTCTGGTAGAGTCCTGTCATGTCTGCATGGCATCTGTGCCAAGCATCTGATCGTTTTGTGGCTTCTGGCCTTGTTTGTGTACCTCTGGGAGGTGGAAACGGGCTCCCAAGCTGCTAGACATGCCTCTGAGCAGAGCTGGGGAGGGTTAGAGATGTGGAGCTTCATCTAGAAGGAGGAACTGCCTGCAGAGGCAGGTCTGTGGGATGGTGATGGCTGCAGGGAGGTGTTATCCCCACTGGAAGAACTTGGGTGCTGAAAACCCAGTTTGGGAGCAGCTGATGCCCCAGAAATAGCAATATTTGAGAAGTTTGGAGTGCTGGGCCCATCTCTGGTGTGGCACCACGTGTGTTAGGTCTGGAGTCAAGTACAGCACGTCAGGAGGCAGCGGGATGGAGGTGCTTGGGGGGGAATAATGTGCCAGGGTTTGAGCACTGCAGGGACATGGCCCCTTCTGCCCAGCTTTGTGCAGGGATCTAGGACAGCTACAATTCCCTGCAGATCAGCAGATGACACAGGGCTGTGCTGCTGTCCTGGCAGAGGGTGGTTGTCCTGGCAGAGGGTTTACCCCTCCCGTTGTGCAGTGCTGGGGGGGGTTGCTGGGCTGCAGGGACAGGCTGCATGGGCAGCCATGGCACTTGCTGTGGGCTTCAAAGGGATCAGCTCCCCTCCCCAGGCTGTCCCACCATGCTGGGCTGGGGGAGGCACGGCCAGGAGGTCCCAGTGGGACCCAGCCTGCCTGGGGTCTGGCGTTGGGTGGGCCACATCCTGCACATGGCAGGGGTCAGGTGCCATCCTGCAGTGCCTGTCTGTCACAAGGAGCAGCTCTGAATTCAGTGCAGGAGACATGACAAATCCACAGAGCTTGGCTTAATGTGACTCCTCAAACAGCAGCACGTCCAGGCTGCTGATGTTGACTGTCACTTTTCTCTAACCCTTTCAAATGGAAACAAACTACCATATTTTAATCCTGTTTGGTGGGGTTTGGTTTTGGTTTTTTTCTCCCCCTGTCCTACTTGGCAGAGGTGCTTTCTACTGATAACTAATTTGCAGTGTAACATCAGGATCAGGTTGGCTTCATGCCCCTTCAACCAAATGCAAGCAGCAAAATACAGCTGCCCCTAACATAACCTCTTCCAGCAGCTTTTTCTTGCCTGCACAGGGAGGCACTTGCCTTCTGAAATGTATTGAAGTGACACTCAACTGGGAGTTGAAGCTCCCAGCTTACAGGGGAGGAGATGGGAAACATGGTTTCTCCCTGTTCTGACCCAGGCTGTGCTACTGTGGGTGTTTCACAGGGAGAGAGAGGGAAAGGAAACAGCCTGACTTGCTACTGCAGTGAGCCACGTTACCATGGGAATCTGTCCTTGCCAGCAAGTACTGAGATGGTAGCTCTTCACCTGCTCCTCTGCCCCGTGCCATGGCAGCAGTGCTGGCTTTGCTGGCTGGGCATTTGCATCCCTGGTCCTGGAGGTGCAGGATCACTGTAGGAAAGGGAGTGTGGAACAGCCCTGCTGTGTCCTGGGGACACTGCCCTGAGCCACCTGCACCTGAGCTGCTGCCACATCAGTCCCTCAGGTGGTGATGGCACCGGGCACAGCCTGGGACCCCAGAGCCACCAGCTCTCTGCTTGGCTTCTCCCTCATCAGCAGAGTCCTCCTGCTTCTCCTCTTGCCTTTAATTGCTGCAGCTTGCTGATCTGAGCAGCAGGGGCTGTGCCTGAAGTGTCCCCTCTCCCAGGGGTAGCTCTGCTGGGAGAGATCCCAATGGCATCTTCTGGGGTGCAGATGGCTGGGGCAGAGCTGGTGAGGTGCTGCTTAGTGCTGCAGAGGCACTTCTTGGGAGCAGGTGGACATCAAGGTGGGGACCTGTCCAGCCTTGCAGGGCTGTGGGGCTTCCCTCCCCATCTTCAATATTACAAATCCAGCCACGAGGGCAGGGTGCTGGTTTGGGGACAGCATTGAAGGTGGACATGCTGACCTGATACAGGGGCATAATCACTTCTGGTTGTCAAGGCTGTGGTGGTGATCAGCAGATGGTGAGCCTGGGCAGATGCAGTGTGTTGGGCCTAATTACAGAAGATCTGTCAATCCGTAACAGAGGAGAGCTAGAAAAGCTGTTAGACCCGTGTGCTTCTCTCCCAACCCACCAGGAATCCAGGCTCTCCACTCCTTCACTTCTTCCAATATCCTGTGGAAAGAGGGAACCTGTGGATGCTGGGGGTGTGGAGGCACCTACAGCCTCTGCAGCACCCCATGTGGGGGTTGGGTAGCATCCAGCAACTCTGCTGGGCTTTACCGTGTGCCTGCCGGGGTGAGCCCGTGTGCCGTTGCCACGCGTGTGTCCGTCCCCTTTACTGGGCAGAGCTTGCAGAGAGCCACCCCTGAAGGACCTGGGGACACAGGTGGAGTCTCCCCAGCAGGGGCCAAGCAACCCCCTGCGTGTGTCCCAGGCTGCAGGTGAGCACTGATCCCCACAACCCGAGGAGGGGGCCCTGTCGCAGTCACGTCTTGGCCCCGTTCCCACTGTAGGGCCAGGGGGAGGCATGCAGCCAGCAGGGAGGAGCAGGGCCTGTCTTCCAGCTGCTGGTGGTGGGCAGAGGTGAGTGGTGCCATCTCGTGGGGCTGCTCCTCGCTTACCGGCCTGTCTCTTGTTGCTCCGTAGGGCAGTAAACGGCTTTGATCAAGGTCCCCCCGGCCTGGGAGCCTCTCGACCATCCTCAGCACCTGGAATGCTCCCCCTGAGCTTATGAGCCTGTGGGAGGTCGTGTTCGGACTTGAAGATGCTTTTCTCAGCCCACCACGAGAACTGCTCCCGACTCCTCCCCCTCCCACCCTGCTGGAACACGACCTGCACCATGATGCCAGAGGAGAGACCCTGTGCTCGCGGCCCTTCATGTCCTGTTAATACAGATTCTTTCCTCCTGTGTCTGTAGCAGAGGTTCTCTGTCATGGCTCCATGCCCTGTGCCACACAAGCAGGAGTCCTGCTCGCCAAACCCCTTGGCGTCTTTGCTTTCTCTCTTCTCTAACAGGTTTGGCATGACATACAGGTTGGCTGCTCCTCTGCCAGGCTCCCCTTCTCCCAGCCTGCTGCTCCAGCATCCTGCCCCTTAGGAGTGCAGCTGCTGTCCTCCCCGTTGGCTCCAATCTCCTGAGAGGAGCCCTGGGAGGGAGGGGCTGTGCGGTGGCACTTGGGACATTTGTGCCCGGGAATCGGTGCCAGGTACGTGACTGAGTTCCTGCAGTTAATAACTCCCTGCCTGCCAGGCGTGTGGCTGTGGCTCCTGGAGCCTGTCCCCCTCCTGCTGGGGCTGGGCAGGGGAGGGGAGCGTGTCCCTGCCCTGGCTCAGCTCAGCAGCACAGGGCTCTGGGGGGCAGGAGGTGCAGGGCAGTGGGCTGGGGGCGACCATCAGGGGCCTGGCACAGGTCGGTGGCTGCATCACCTGCCTCTGGCTGAGTGGGGCTGCAGCGTCTTCCCCTGCAGGGAGGGGCAGGAGGGTGTTCAGGGGCTGCAGCATCTCCCCCTGCCCAGGGGCCTGTGTCACAGCTTCCCTGCCCCACTGTCCCAAGCCTTCAGCAGCCAAACTTCCACACCCCTCCACAACAGGGACTCCAAGCGAGCTCAGGAAGCCACTAATACCAACTGGCTGCAATGCCCATTATCCCTCCCAGGACCCTGTAACCACCACACCCATGTTCTGAGCTGTGTAATATAGGACTGGATTTTCTAGTGTCACCTGCAGGCTTCTGTGACAGTGTTGGGTGACCATGTACCTTGTGGGGCTTTCAAGCAACGTATTTGTGCGGTTTCGCTGTTCATGTGCCTCAGAGTCAGTGGATTTTTTTTTTTTTTAAATGAACCAGCAAACCCAGCCAGGTTTGATCTGTGGGTTTAAGAAGCATCGTCCCCAGGCTGGTCCATCACCTTCAGTTGGCTCTGCAGCTCCAAGTTGGTTTATTTACAAGCACTAAGAAAAACCATTGGCCCCAGCAGCAGGGAGGTGGGAAGCCCCCCCTTGCTGTTAGGGCTCGTATGGGTCCTCCTTTCTTGTGCATCCTCTGCTGCATTTGACTGTTTACATTTGTTTTATTGTACATAGGTTTGTAAACATAAGATCTTTGCCTAAGATCTTTGTACATAACTTGGGCTTTGTAGCTTTATTTATTCAAAAAATCTATATGGCATGTTTCAATAGGACAGTGTACCATACCACCCTGGTGACACAGCTGTGGGTTAAAAACAAAACACAACAGGAACAAATGAGAGTAATCTTCCAAAAATAAAGTTCTTTTAATGTGTAATCAGTCGATTTTGCAGAAATGGTGGCAGTGGCTGTATTTTGTCATGGAGGGTGGGACTGGCCGTGCTGCTCTGTGCTGGCCGTGCAGCTCCTGCACCTTGTTCCCCAGGTCTGCTCCAGGATTCCATTTGTGCACAGAGAGGAACAGCCAGGGCTGAGCAAACACCTTTCCTCAGCTGCAGCCTCTGCTCCTGGCACTGAACCGTGTGGCAGCTCAGCTGGGCTCAAGATTTGAGTTGGGGAAGACAGGACAAGGTGAATGGTTTCAAACGGAGAGGGGAGATTTAGATGAGGTCTTAGGAAGAAATTTGAATTTCCTGTGAGGGTGGTGAGACACTGGCCCAGGTTGCCCAGAGAAGCTGTGGCTGCCCCATCCCTGGAAGTGTTCAAGGGCAGGTTGGATGGGGCCTGGAGCAACCTGGGCTAGCAGGAGTGTTCTGGTTTAAATAGTCAAGGTGAACCCCCCCCAAAAAAAAACCAAAGGGGACAGAATTGCTCTCTATTAACCCCCCCCTCTACCCTCCCAAAGGAAGATAGAAGGGGAATAAGGAAGAGAGAGACAAACTTTGGAAATTGAAACTAGAAACGAATCTACTATAACACAGGAAAAAGGGTAAAACGTGGGGGAAGATCCAATCTCACTGCTGGCAGGGATCTGGGGAACAAGGGCTGCTCCAGGAGAGAGGCCCACGGCTCCTCACAGCACCTGACACAGGGATTCTGGAGCCAGCCCGTGGGAAGCAGAAGGAACCAGCAGCAGAGCCAGCAGGGGGAAAGGAGCAGGAAGGAAGAAGCCACCAGCTTCCAGCTCTCCTGGCTTTTATAGATGGTGGCAGGAAGCAGGGGCAGGAATACTGACCCCTCCCAGTCTTTCAGGGGAGCAGGGGTCCCCTCATTGCAGCCAACCCTCCCTTCCCCATTCAAAAGCCCCAGGTAAGAGGAAGCTGCTCCTGCACAGAACCTGGGCCTGAGAGGGAAGAGCCCTTCCCCAGCCCTGACACTGCCCAGCATGATCCCAACTACAGGAGGACCCACCACAGCACTGGAGGAGACACTTGAGAGAAAGAGGCCCAGGACTGCACAGGGTGCCAGGAGCTGGGACCAGGGGCATCCTCAACAGCCCCTCGGTGCCAGGAGGCTCCTGGAGCCCTGACCAAGCAGCAATAAGAAGAGGCACCACTGCAAGGGTCAGAGCAGCTCCCACCAAACCACCTCCAGCTGCCCTGGGCAGCAGTGCCCAGCCACGAGCTTCCAGCTGCCCCCCCCAGCCACCACATTCCAGCTCCCAGCCTGGGGGGGATCAGGCACTGCCCAACAGGGCTCATAAAACATGGAATGTAACTGCTCAGAAAACAGACCTGTTAAAGGCCGAGCTGGGGGCTGGGGCTGTGCCACGGGACTGCATCTCAGAGCTCCCCTCCTACTCCAGCTGTGGCTGCAATTCGAGTTCAAAGGCAAAGGCTCAGCCCTGACCAGGCCATTTAGGCTGTATTTAGGTGAAAATAAAAGAAAAAAAAAAAAACCCAAACCCTCAAGCAAACAAAAGAGGAAGAAGGGAAAAGGCAGCTTCCAGTCATATTCTTGTTTATTAAGGTCTATGCCAGCCTCAGGAGAAAGCTCTTCCTGTAAGTAAACAGAGCAGGCGGCCGCATCTATAATGAATAAATTTATTGTCTTACAAAAATCATTGTCTAGAAATATGGGTATACAAGAAAACAAGATATTTGCAGTCAGATGCCTGGTGGTCAACAGCCAGTTTGATTAAAAATACCCAAACACACACAACAAAACCTTTGCGACAGATGTTAAAGCTTTTAACCAAAAAAGGAAATCCATGGTTTTTTTGAGCATGTGGCAGAGGAAGTTTCCTAGTTAACACTGATTCATTGTCACTAATATCAATAATACCACTTGGACTAGAGAGGTACATGATATGAAGCACAGTCAAAATTAATACATTAAATCATTGTTATATAGGCAAATTATATATGTAACATTGTCTTAGTACTGTAGTGTCTAAGGCACTTTCTGTAGTGTCAGGTTTTCAGCTATTTCAACAAAAGGAACGCTAACTACTCTCTGTAATACTGTTCAAAATAAAAAAACAACAACAACAACGAAAAGAAAAAGGATTCACATCCACTGGCATGTTAACTCTAGGCAGGCAACCCCCTCGCTGAGCCCTGTCCCAGGCTCCCCACGAGCCCTGCAGTGGCCAGAGTCCAGTGGGCTGGTGGCCCAGCTCCCTCCTCACGCCAGGCTGGCTGCTCAGGGAGCACAGCAGCCTCCTCCCGGGGCGCAGCCGCTGGGCTCCATGTCCTGAAGACTAACTCAGCCATGAGTTAATAAATTAATGTTGCCTGCGTGGTGTGTTTGTTTTCCACTGGTGTTCACATTATACTAGCCTGAATATATATACACAGCTCTGTGGGGCGTGGGAGTAGCAGGTCTCTACCAAGGCAGAAGTGCTGTACAGATGAGGGACGGTGTCTCAGTTTGCCTGTACTGCAGGAACACTCACTGATGAAGCAGGTGCTGAGAACACTTCAAAATGATATTGCAGGTTAAAAAAAAACAACAAAAACCAACAAAGGGCACTACTCATTCATCCCTACATTTCCCTCTACCACTTCCCCCCAAGGCCTTTTCACAGTTCGCTCGCTGATTGTGTGCTGATGACAACAATGAGGAGAAGAGAAAGATACAGGTGCAGTTTGGTCTTCAGTGATCCAACAGACTCAACACAGCCCAGGGCCACCTGAGCACAGAAGAAACGGAAGGATGTCGTCTGTACGACAAAGCATGCACAGTCATGACAAGGGGGCTGTCCCAACCACCTACCCCTCTGGGAATGAAGTTTCTGTATTGGTACAAACAAAACAAAACAAAACAAAAAAAAAAAAAACAAGTTTCATCCTTCACATGATGCTTTATAAAATGGCTTTACAATGAGTATCTGGAAAAGAGATGCACTGAACAGAGACGATCCCGTTTTGTTTACTATAGATAAAAAAAAAAGCAGTTGTACCTATATCTGAAGCTGGGTACAGTAATGGTGAGGCTGGAGAGCCTTAAGACATAGTTGACCTATGATAAGTAACCTTGTAGCGTGCCGACGTCTCATAAGGCAGATTTAGGGCCACAAGGCAGTTGGGTGGTCAGGGAAGTCCTCCTCCTCCTGCCCACGGTGGTGTCAGAGGTCTCTGCATGCAGTTGGTGGGACGGGGCTCTACTCGGCGGGGGCCGGCGGCGCTTCGTTCACGTCGCTGCCTTTGCTCTCCGCGTCGTCGTCCGAGAGCTCCAGAGAGGCCCCTTCAATGTGCAGCTGGCGCCTCCCAGAGCGACTGGAGAAGGTGATGGGACCTCCTCTCCTGCCAACAACATGGGTGGGAATTACTGATGGGTCACACTTCGCTCACGGCCCGGGTCCTGCCGGTGGCAGGACCCGGGCCGTGAGCGAGGTGTGACCCATCAAGAGGATGTGGGTGCTTTAAAACCCTCTCTCTGACCTACTCTGTGTGCAGACACCTTCTCCTACTGTGGTATTCCTGCTTAATTTATACCATCACCTTAATTTGGGACACCTGAAGACCTAAGTAACTTAAAAACCTGTCTCTGAACAAGCACAGACCAAGTGCTAAGCACGAGGGGTTCTCCAAAGAAATTACCGACTTCACGACCACTCTCCTGCCATTCCTGCAGCTCTGCTGCTCTCCCCGTTGAGATCATAGGATCACAGAATGGTTTGGGTTGAAAGGACCTTGAAGATTAGCTAGATCCAACCCCCCTGACACCTCCCAATAGACCAGGCTCCAAGCCCCATCCAACCTGCCCTTGAACACTTGCAGGGATGGGGCAGCCACAACCTCCTTGGGCAACCTGGGCCAGTATCTCACCACCCTCAGAGTGAAGAATTTCTTCCTAATGAGCTGGTTTTTGTTCTGCACCACTGCTGGATCCCATCTGTACTTGAGACAGAGCTTAATCTCAAAGACCTGCTCTCAAGGAAAGCGCTGAATTGCTCCCACCAGAGTGGGTCAGGAAAAACAGGATGGGCACCAGCCACTGGAGAAGCACAACTGAGCTGTCTCCTCTGTCACGTCTACCTACAGCTGGATTGAACTGGCAGCCCCAGGGAACCTGGCAATGTGAGCTCCAAAGAGTTCAGGCTCAGGAGTTCTCAGAAATAGCCCTGTCATCTGGCAACTCCACAGAATCACAGAATTCCCTTGGTTGGAAAAGACCTTCCAAGATCATCGAGTCCAACCATCAACCTAACGCTGACAAGTCCTTAACTAAATCATATCCTTAAATGCTATGACTCTTAAATCCCTCCAGGGATGGTGACTCCACCACTGCCCTGAGCAGCCTGTTCCAGGACTTATTCCCCTTTGGTGAAGAAATCCTTCTAGCATCCAACCTAAACCTCCCCTCATGCAACTTGAGGCCATTACCTCTTGTCCTATCACTTCTAACTTCATTGAACAGCCTGATCCCCAACCTCTTCACAACCTCCTCGAGGGGTTCAACAGGGAACCTGCTCATCACCTGCTCTGCTCCTCACTAGTGCAGCATGAGCAGCTCTCCATGCAAAGATACATATCCCTGTTACCATCATCAGGTCCAGTTAGAGGTCCCAGCAGGCTCCAGTTCGGACCCTCCCCTAATGCCAGCACAGCAGCTCTGCTTCTGCAGTGCCACAGCCGGAAGCTCCCCAAGGAGCCCGAATTTTGGGGACAGCCTGTGGGCACACGAGAGCTCAGACAAACCCCTGCCTGCTGCTGGCACCACGTACCTTAGCCTGTTCTTCAGGGTGGTGACCTCCCGGCTCAGGCCCTCGTTGGCCTCCGTGGCATCATCCAGCTCCCGCTGGAGTTTACGTCGGGAGGCGTTTGCACGTGTGGCTTCCTCCTCAGCCTCCTCCAGCTGGCGTTTGAGCTGCTTCATCCTGGCATTTGCCTTTTCCATCTAACAGACAAACCCGAGGATCAAACTCAGCAGCTGCAACCCCACGATTTGGGAGCTCAAAAGCTAAGCCCCCTCCACCTACCTGCTCCTTGTACTGGTCTGCGTGTCGACGCTCGTCCTCCACCTGCATGAAGACTTCTTTCAATTTCTTCTCCGTACGACGCACCAGTTTGTTAGCAGCTGCTCTTTCCCTGGAGTAACCAAAGCCACAATTTATCCCAGCACTTGAAGGCTGGGAACGCAAGATCAGTCCTTTCTGAAAGGCTCTGGCCTCGCTGTGTATCACAGAATCATCATGGTTGGAAAGGACCTCTGAGATCACTGAAGTCTAACTGTCAACTCAGAAAGCAAAACAGAACAACCCCCACACTAACAAACACCTACAAAAACCCCCCAACCTTGGCTACTAGAGCATGTCCTGAAGTGCCACATCTACATGTTTCTTGAATCCCTCCAAGGATGGTGACTCCACCAACCTCCCTGGGCAGGCTGTTCCAGTGCCTGACCACTCTTCCAGTATAGAAATTCTTCTTAATATCCCATCTGAACCTCCCCTGGCCCAACTTCAGGCCATTTCCTCTGGTCCTGTCCTTATTTACTTGGGATAAGAGGCCAACACCCACCTCACTACAACCTCCTTTCAGGTAGCTGTAAGAGGGCAATGAGGTCTCCCCTCAGCCTCCTTTCCTCCAAACTAAACATTCCCAGTTTCCTCAGCCACTCCTCATATGACTTGTTCTCTAGACCCTTCCCCAGCTTGGTGGCTCTCCTCTGGACCAGCACCTCCAAGTGTAACTGATACTTGATTCCTCTGAACATGCCTGCCACCACCACCAGAACTGACTCAGCTTTAGCAGCTGGTGGCTGGCTGGGATGCAGCTCTGAAGCACGAAGCCTTCACTCTGGAGCAGTGTGAATGTGGCCTGCAGGCTGGGAAGAGGGGTAAGAAGGTGCTTCTTCACAATAAGACTGGACAGAGCAGCTTTAAAGTTCTTGCTAACCAGTCACACAGTCCTTCCACAGAGCCAAAAGCACAAGGAGAAGGGAGATGGTGGTAAGGCAGCCCACCTTCAGCTTCTGGGAGGAACTAGCTAAAAAAGAATTATTTGGAGGACCAAGATGGCAATGACAGGAAGAGCTTGCTGCAGAAAGGCTTCTGCAGAGCACAGGAGTCATTGCAACTAACTTAAGCTGTCACACTGAGCTGTTCAACTTGCTTCCTCTAACCAAAGAGACCAGGTGTCCCAAAGGGATGTCTCATCTTGTCTCAAGAAGCTTCTGCAGCACCTTGTGGATCCTGCAACTACCAGTCAACATACCTGGCTAACTTCAAGAGTTAATTCAACAGTTTCACTTATGGAGTAAACAGATTCTGAAACTTTCAACCCCTGGTACTTTTCAACTGCCTTGCTAAAGTGTCCCCCCCTAAACAGCAGGTTTCTGGATAATAAACCCAACTGCTCACATCCCAGCCCTACACAAAGCTGTGCCATCGAGGTTTCAGACACTCAACTGACAGAGCAAACACAGACAAACATTTTTTTCTTACTTGGCTTCCTGCTCAAGCTGTTCCTCTAGCTGCACGATCTTGGCTTCTAGAGTAGATATTGTTGCCTTGAACTTAGACTTCACAGATCCCTCCAGTTCCTGCAGCTTGGCCTTCAGCTCCTTGTTCTGCCTCTCCAGCTGCTGCCGCGCGTTCTCACTCTTCTGGGCAGCGCTCCGCTCCCCAGCCAGCTCCGAGTTCAGCGTGTCCACCTGTCAGGAGAGGAGTAGGAGATCGTTTGGTGCTACTCAGAGCCTCCACTTGACTGCACACTGAAGCACAAACTGCCCCTACAGCATGGCCAACGGGGTCACCTGCAGCGTGGTCTTGCGGAACCGCTCGTTGAGAAGCTCCATGTTGCTCTGCTCCTCCTCGAGCTCTTCCTCCAGCTGTGCAATCCGAGCCTCCAGCCGGCGCTTCTCGTCCAGCAGAGCTGACCTAGAAAGGGAGTATCTGGGTCAATACATGTTCAGGTCTGATACAAACCTACTGGCCAGTTTGCTTCTGGTACTCCAGGCATTGCAAATCGCCATGAGAAGCTACTGTGTCTGCACTTCTCTTCATAACCACCAGGAATTTTTATCATGAAGACAGGTTGTCGCGGACCGAGCACACAGGTCAATACGGAGTTTTCAAGCAGCACCACAGCTGGTGCCTGAAGGTCTTCAGAAGCACAATGAATACATGTGATGACTCACTTTCCTGAAGCACTGTTTGCAATCTCATCAGCCAACTCATCCCTTTCTTGCTCAGCGTGACGACGGGCTCTTTCTGACGCAGCAAACTCCTGTGAAGGTTTGGGAAAAGATCCATTGCAGCATTAGGAATCTCAGAACTTCTGCAATCACTTCAGGGAGTAACTTCAGGGAGACGCTGTGAAGTGTGATATCCCTGAGATCTTTTAGTGGAGAAGCAGAAGCAACTGCTGGAGAAGCTAGCAGGACACCTCATCCTGAGATTTCCCCCTTTACCTGCCATGGGACTACATGGGTTTAACTTCTCCCTGTCCCTGAAGTGTTCTTGGCACAGTTAAGGAAAAAAAAATAAAAATCTGTGAGTATCAGTAACATTCAAGCTCTAAACAGCAGGAGAAAACCATCCTGTCACATGCTCTAATAAACACAGTGTAAAGTGGGCACTAAATTAGGCACAGCTTTTGGGTTCTCACAGAGTACACACTACAAATGCAAGCCAAGTAGAGAAAAGAAAAGCTTTAGCACAACAGCAGGAACAGCTCTGCATCTTGTGTTATGGAAGTGTTTCAGTGGCAGAAACACCCAAGCACTTGCTAAGAGGGACAATTAAATGCACTGCAAGTGCAAGACAAGTGTGAAGTCCACACAAGAATGACACAGAGAAGCCCTGGTAAATCCTATGTTCTCTGTAAAGGCTCAAACAGTAAGTGTAGTGAGATCACTGATTGCTTCACACTGTGGTCTGCAATCCAGGTCTGCTCATACAGGACAAAAAAAGAGGCAGACTCTCACACAAGGCAATTCTGCTGTGTCTGACCTAGGCAGGCCAAGGACATGATGGGAGGTAAGTGACAGGCAGCAGGACTTCGAGCTCTTACATCAGTTGCCAACAAAGAGGGAACAGGTGCCCGGAGGAGAAAAGGATGAGGACCTGAAGGGGCAGAGTGACAACCCTCCACAGGCTTCACTGGTCCACTGAGGTACTGGAGAGACTGTCAGGTTTTGCCACACTTCCAATAATCCATTTTGGTACTGACACTGTGCACTGCACCTTTCAGAGACTCTCCAACCACTTTGCAGATGTTACTAAGGCCTGAAACCTGTTTAAGCAGCACTGAAGCTTTCCTCCCACCCAGGCAGAGAAATGAAGTCCAGACTGCTAGAATAACTCCCACAAAGCTGTAAGTTCACTAATGACCTGGGGCAGGGGGAAGGGAAAGTTCTCCTGGCACCCACTTCTCTGTTCAACTCACTAGATTGCTTTTTTTTCTTTTTTCACTCTTTGACAGCCTTATCCTAACAAGAAAAGCAAATTTCTTGGCTTTCAATCTCACCTCTTGGAGCTGGAGTATTTCTGCTTCGAGACCTTTGAGCTTCTTTTCACTCTCTTTGGACTGGGCAAAGATCTCATCTCTGGAGGCACGGGCTTCTTCCAGCTCCCGCTGGTAGTCTTTCATCTGAGCCTGCAGTTGGGAAGCAGGGGAAAGGAAAAGCCATGCTGCATTAGGACAATCACAAGAATTATTAGCAGCCCTGAAGCATTTTGGCCCTTAAGAGGTAACACCTTCCTCCCAAAGTGGCTGCATTCCACCTAAATGCTCTTTCAGTCCTTATTTTCATGATAAAACTTGATTTTCTCATCTTTCCATTATTCAGTTTCTTGTCAGAAACATCACATTATAAGGCTCCACCTCCCTTCTCTGGTTTATTTACTGTAGGATAAAACTCTAATGAAGAGCTGCTCAATTACATTCAACAGGAAATGTATGGAGATGGAAAGTTCTTGGAATGCCTTGTAAAAAATGTACTTCCATTGACTTAAGAAACCCAAAACTTATAACAAGGTAAGAAACTCTTCTCAGAGCAGAAGTAACAAAATGCACCATTTTTCAAACCTAGAAGAACGTATTTATGCTTCCCTTCAGAAGTGATCTTAATCTGCAAAAGTTCAGCCCTGAGGAGAAGAACTTGGGGGTATTGGGTGATAAGAAGCTCATCATGAGACAGCACCATGTGCTGCAGCCCAGAAACCAACTGTCTTCTGGGCTGTGTCACCAGTAGTGTGACCAACAGGGTCAGAGAGGGGATTGTCCCCCTCTGCTCTGCTCTGGTGAGACTCCCCTGCAGGGCTGGGTCCAGTTCTGGGGTTCCCAGCACAAGAAGGACATGGAGTTCCTGCAGAGAGTCCAGAGGAGGGCCTTGAAGATGATCCAAGGGCTGGAGCAGCTCTGCTCTGGAGACAGGCTGGGAGAGTTGGGGGTGGTCAGCCTGAAGAAGAGAAGGCTCCAGGGAGACCTTAGAGCACCTTCCAGTGCCTGAAGGGGCTACAGGAAAGCTGGGGAGGGACTCAGGACAAGGGCAGGGAGTGATGGGACAAAGGGGAATGGATTAAAACTGGAAGAGGGAGATTTAGGTGGATTTGGAGGACATCCTTCACTGTGAGGGTGGTGAGACACTGGCCCAGGTTGCCCAGAGAAGCTGTGGCTGCCCCATCCCTGGAAGTGTTCAAGGCCAGGTTGGATGGGGCCTGGAGCAACCTGCTCTAGTGGGAGGTGTCCCTGCCCATGGCAGGGGTTTTGAACTGGATGATCTTTAAGGTTCTTTCCAACCCAAACCATTCCACAATTCTATGATTCTAAGTTTGACTTGAGATGCTACAAGAGGACGAAAGTTGGAGCAACTGCTTTAAGCTGTATCTGCATCTGTGAAACACACCAGTCCTGAGACCACTTATTTCAGGTGCTTGTGTGAAAGTGCACAGAGATCAGGTGTGCACTCTACCTGTCCTGTCCTCTTGGACTACACCAGCAGGGTACTGCTAGGTACCAGCATTTCTTGCTGTAACCCGTGTTCCCTCTTCATCCAGGGCTCAGTTCCAGAGCTGCCCCTGTTCAGCTGAAGCAGGATTTGCAGTAGGCTTGCCAAGGAATCAAGTGGATAGGGCAGAAAGGCAAGTTAATTCACCATATGCTTTCCATGGTCTTGCCATGAAAATCTTTGGCAAAACTGAACTCCAGCCGATGTCGAAAATTTTTCTGGGAATGGGAAATAAATCCTTGACACAAGGACTGTTGTTTTTTTTAAATTGCCAAACTAAAAAGAATGGGCATCTTGAAGCTTTTTTTAAAGCAACTAAAATTTACTCCTCCTTTTTCTCTGGAGTGTTTTTTGGCTGAAAACATCTTTAAAAGCCCAGCAGCTGGAGGAAGCAGCAGTCAGCATGAGCTGAGCTCAAATCAGTAAATTTAATGATACAAAGCACCACAAATTTCTGAGACTCCTTTTGCCTTCAAGCTACAAATGTCTGTAATGAAAAGCAACACCCCTGACAGACTCACCAGGAGAGAAAGCAGCTCAGTTGATTAGCTGTGCCTACCTGGAGCTTACGTAGCTGCTTGATTGCTTCATCTCGAGCCTTGTTTGCAGCTTCTATCTGACCTTCCAGGTCCTTCAGATCCATCTCCATTTTCTTCTTGGCTGCCACAGCAAGAGCCCTCTGCTTGCGTTCATCTTCCAGCTCTGCCTCCAGCTCTCGCACCTGGGAAATCAAGGGGTTGGACAGGCTCAGTTCCAAGGATGGAAGAGAAGGTTCCAGGGAGACCTTAGAGCACCTTCCAGTACCTGCAGGGGATCCAGTAAAGCTGGGGAAGGACTTTTGACAAGGGTAGGGAGTGAGAGGACAAGGGGAAATGGATGAAAACTGGAAGAGGGGAGATTTAGGTGAGACATTAGGAGGAAACTCTTTAGTGTGAGGGTGGTGAGACACTGGCCCAGGTTGCCCAGGGAAGCTGTGGCTGCCCCATCCCTGGAAGTGTTCAAGGGCAGGTTGGATGGGGCTTGGAACAACCTGCTCAAGTGGGAGGTGTCCCTGGCCATGCAGGGGGTTGGATCTAGATGATCTTTAAGGTCCCTTCCAACCCAAACCAGTCTATGATTCTATGGAGCAAATTCAAAATCCTAAAAAAATGGTTGGTGACTCCCACAGGCCTTTGCAGCACAGGATTAACATTACTCCATTGGAGAAGACTACAGAATGTAAGCTCCATGGGAAGACACTGCAGATGGCAAAACCAAATCCACAAATTGGAAGCAGAGATCTCTGAGCTGACAGAAAGGAAAACCAAGGCAGTAACTCAGCATCTGAAGCATTCCCATTTCATCTGTTCAGCTGCTTAGTGATCAGCTTTTTCAGTAACCCACATTTAGTATCATAGTATCATCATTCTGGTTGGAAAAGACCTTCAAGATCATCAGGTCCAACCACTACACCTAGCTCTGCCACGTCCACCACCAAACCCTGTCCCCTGACACCACATCTGTCTTTTTAGATGTACCCAGGGATGGTGGCTCTAACACCTCCTTGGAAAAAAAAATATGGCATCTCTCTAGGGCAGATGGCACTAATCCTGACTGAACCACTAAGAGGAAAATGAGTAGTAGAATCACCTCATTTCCTCAAGAAAAAAAAATGAAATCATTCCCTTTGAAACAGCTGCTCTACTGGCATTTATGGACCAACAATGTTTTTCAAAACGAAACAGAATATACTCTAAGCAGCACACCAACAGGAACCCAAACATATGGAAAAATAAAACTGAGCCACAAAAGCCACAGGTTACCAACATGCAAGAATACAGCTTGTTTTGAAGCCAGCCTCCCTCCTCCTGCTAGGTCAAGAGCCCTTGTTCAGTGTAAGATAACAGCAATTTTGCATTGCAGTGAACTTCAAAAGCCCTCCAGGCCTTGTTTCTTTCTAAGAGATCTTGATATTGGTGATTCTCAGGAACTGTGATTTTTTGATTTCTTGTGATACATCTTGAAATAGTGGGTGGATTTGCCTCAAAGCTTAATGTTAACTTAGAAGCACCTTCTCTTACAAGCATGAAATTTCCAAGGCCTTTCTTGAGTCTCTTCTGGTCTGCTTGTTGTTACTAGAATTCTCAAGTCTGGCAAATCTGGAATCATTGCCATGATTTTCATTAAGGAAACTGTTCACTTAATTACAGTCTCTCAGTCTATCTCAGCATCCACAGATTCGTTGCTGTACATCAAATAGGATGGGCTTGACAGTCCAAGTAACATACCCCTGTCCTTGAGATACACCTACACAGCAACAGCCAAACCTCTGCTTGCATCTGTGCTGTTTCTGGAGGACCACCAGTGGCAGACTGACACCAGTTGACTGTGGCCAGTCCTCCACAAGACTTTACTCTTTGAAAATATCAGTGCTTGGGATTTCTACAGGATGGGTTCTTTAAGCAGAGGGTTGTATTTTTCTGGTAGGAAGTTATCAGTGAAGCTACAGAGCTTTGGCAAAAGATCCTCACCCCCTTCCCACCATGAAGTACAGTAAAACAGACGTACTTGTTTAACCAGCATCCTCTTTTTCTCTTCATTCTGTTCATCTCTGGCTTGCAGATCTCTCTCAAACTGGGCTTTCATGGCTTGCATGTTCACCTCCAAACGAAGCTTAGCATCTTCTGTGGCCTGCAGTTCATCCTCTAGCTCCTCAAGCTGAGTCCTCATCTCTTCAACCTGTTGCTCTAAAGTTCTCTTTGACTTCTCCAGTTCATGGACCTAAGCCACAGACATTAATCAGTCCCCCTCCTTCAGGTATCTCAACATCAGCAGTTATGAACAGCAAAACAAGACATTATATGAACCCAGTAAAATCAGACACTTTATGAACTCAGTACACTATGTTTGTTATGCTCTGAATTGGACAATGAATCAGAACAGGCAGAGCAGCATCTCTTAAGTCTGTATGGGAGAACTCAACAAACATCCATGCAGATGATTGGAGGGATGAGCTGTGCAACACCACAGGGAAAAAGCAATGGCAAGAGAAGCTCTTAAATCTAGCACAGGTGCCCTAAGTCATTTGGCCAGCAACTCCTGCTCTCCATGTCCTCACATCCTTTGAAGAGGCCTGATGCTAATAAAGACCACCCCCTTATTCTGAACATCAATTTATCCAGAATTCTGGGCTTCAGAAACTCCTATTTTTGTGTCAAATATACTTGTCCCCATGCCCTATGCAGTATTCAACACAACAGGGTGTGGAGACATACTTACGTTTTTGCCCACATCATCTTTAGAGCTCATTAAATCTTCCATATCTGCACGCAACTGTTTATTCTGTCTTTCAAATTCTTCCTTAGCTTCCAGGGCCTCTTCCAAAGCCCGAGCCAGGGACAGTGCTTTGGTTTCCTTCTCTCTTGCTTCTGCTTCAGCACGATCTCTCTCCTCTGCATACCTGGCAGAAATGTTCTTCTCTTCTGCCAGCATCTGAACATAGGATATAATTAATCCATCTCATCAGGTCTATAATCAAGTCCTTCCTGCCTCAGGGGTTTTAGTCAATGAAGTGGTTAATGCTCTAAGTTTAATTTGCCTCCAGAAGCTGTCTAGTCTCTCAGTCTTGATCAAAGTGCTACCAAGAAAACAGCTACAAGCTGCTGGGAATGTGATCAGGAGAGCAAGCTACTAATCAAGACTAAAACCGTTTTATATTATTTTCATTTTTCAGCCTTCACATCCTTTCTTAGTCTACCTTGAGGGATTACAATGCTGTTCTTAAGTTTTTGATCCAATCTGATTTCCTTTTTGTATATAAAGAGCTTATTCCTTGATCTAACAAGACTGAAACCTGGCATTTAGCTCGCTGACACTGAGTGACAAGTGAACTCTTCAGAAAGGCCCAGCTGCTCACAGAAGGTTTATCAATAAGCACAGTACTCCAGACCAACCCTTTCTACAAGGCTCATTTAAGCAGTAACAACAAGATGCCATTTAAAAATAAATCAAATCACAGAAAGCAGCAAGACGACAGGAAACTAGACTACCTGATCAAACTTCTTCTGCTTCTTCTCCAAGTTAGAAACAATCTGGCGCTGATGATCTAGATCCACCATCAAGTCATCCAGCTCTTGCTGCAGGCGGTTCTTTGTCTTCTCCAGCTTATCATAAGCTATTGCCTTCTCCTCCAGGCGTTGGCTTAAGGACTCCATGTCCTTCAATAACTTCTTCTTATTTTCCTCCAAGCCTTCAATGGTTCCCAAGTCATCATCTACCTTTTTCTTAGCATCAGCCAGCTGAAATTCAACAAAAGAAAATAAGGTTCCATGGTGCATCACAAGAGGAAAGAAAGGCATCAGGGCTGAAATACAAAACCAGCAAGAGATGTTATTGCTAGCTAAAGTGAAAGACAAAATGTGAGCTAGCAAGGTACTAAAGCAGGGGAAAGTCCTGCCCATTGCAGTTAGTTCTACTAGTCCTTGTTGCAATGAAGAAAGACCATAGGAAATCTATTCTAAAACCTGGTCAAACATGTATGCACATTACATGCCATTTTTCCAAGGGGTTTGGGTCACCTGGAATGCACAGGCCTCACACAAGTCCTGTCACTTACAGCAGCTTACCTGGGACTGCAAGGCGAGCATCTGTTTCTCCAAGTTCTTCCTGGCCTCCTCTTCCTCTTCCTGCTGCTCTTGCAGGTTGTTCTTCTCCTCTTCCAGCTGCCTGATCCTGCTGCTCAGGTTGAGTTTCTGGCGGGTTTCTTCCTGAAGCAGCTCCTGTGACACAACAGGCACAGCCCAAGTCCAGAGTGGCTCTCAGTGTGTTTGCTGTGGCCTTGGGCTCCCACCCTCCATTACTCTGCATCGAGCTTCAGGTTTGATTATTTTCCTCACTTTTTTTTTGTACAAGAACATACTTATGAAGGTGTTTGTAACGTGGGTTTTTAAAAAGGCACTGCTCATTCCTTTGGGGCTCCCTTAAACCTTTATAAAGCATATTTCTGATCAGGGAATTCATGCCACTGTCTGTTCTAGAAGTTAAAGGAGGATACTTTTCTGTCTTTAAAGGGACAAGCACAGAAGTCACCTTCAAAATTTCTTTTTCTTCTTTCAGACAAGTCCCTGTTTTAAATCACCTGGGAAGACTATATAGCAGCAAATCCTGCAATGGCAGCATGCTTCCAAGTTTTGCTGCATTGCTTGAATATAAAGGTCAGTTTAAAGATAGCTGTAATTTGGCAGTGGAAACTTCTGTCAGAATGGAAACTGATCAAAGGTGTAACCACCAGCCCCCCTCCCATCCTGCTCCTCACAGACCTCTCCAATTATGATTAACATTATTCAAGTAGTCACTGTTAGCATTTTTATATGGGGGGGGGGGAAAGTATATTTAAGTGATGAATACATGCATAAAGCTGCATTATTTAACCCAAAATCAGCCACTGGCAGTTTTAAGAATGTAAGCTGTCAGTGAAAGACAGGGTCTGTCCCTCCTGCCTTTCATATACCCCAAGGAACTTATTTACATTTATGTTCTACTTGGAAGGTTGTTGTGTTTTTTTTTTACTTAATACTTTCCCACAAAGACTAAGAAATAAAAGAGAAACTGAAAGGCTACAGTGTATCAAGCAGTGAATCTGAGATAATGAAATACTGGCTCCACATGTAGCTGAGCAGTCATTCTGCACTGCAGTTCACTAGCCTTCAATAGGAAATACAGCTTCTACCCAAGGGACTTGCCAACCCATGAATGAAAAATGTCTTTTCTGTTCTGCATTTAGCATCTAAATGAGGAACAAAAGCTTCCAAGTTCAATCTTCATTGCACACACACCTGTGTATCCTGGAGCTGAGATTCCAAACTAGCTGCATCCTTGGCAAACTTAATGCCTTTCTTCTCTGCTTCCTCCAAGAGACTCGAGACATTATCCAGCTCGTTCTGCAAAGCAAACAGTCTAAAGGTAACAGCCTGGAGCTGACTCAGGGCAAAGCCACATCCCACTGGGAGCTGGAACTGCAGAACACAAAGCCCAGGTATGGCAAGACAACAATAGATCCTAGGAAAGAAATACAAGCTAAAAAATCCTGAAGTTTAGCAACTTGAAGCCAGGTGTCAGTCTAGAGCTTAAGGGCACACCGTAACAAGAGTCATGCTGTTCAGCAGAGCAAGTCATTCCAACAGCCACATTCATACCTAAATGATATTTTTAATTACAGGGTCGTGTATTTTACAGGACCATTAATTCAGGAATTATCAGGGTGGCAGCTGGGTTTAAAGCATCACTGCAAGAGAAGAGGTGCCAGGTGCCAACTCCTGCTATTTTAGGCTGTGCTACTTGTATATGCAGTGACAGACTGCCTGAAAGCTCCCCTCAGGAAGAACTGGGCCATTCTCTTTTTGAAGCACTTTAGCTTGATTTGCCTAAGGACTTGTTGCTATGGTTGAAAAGTCAGCCCTGCCTGCATTTTGTCCATTTCCTCCACTTCCCAGAAGAACAGGCCTCTACTTGCCATCCCTATCTGTCAAGCTCCCAACTTTGCAGCACAAAAGGAAACCTGTGGCCATCACCAACGAATGAGCTCAGCCCAATCTACTCAATTCCATACCCAAGCCAAAAACCTGCAGGCCAGCTGTCAGCAGAGCCTCCTGCAGGATTTGGTCTCCAGGATGGGAAGCCATGTACTTAGAAGCTGGCATAATTGTCACATAGGCCAAAAAGTTCAGCATTAATGTCATGGCTGTCCAGCAATCTCCACCTGAGGCACATCACCACTTCAAGGCCCCTTCAAGGAGATGAGTGCACGACTGAGATCACCTCCCCCATCAACTACAGACCCAGTTCCTGTAGACCTGCTGCATCTTTGAAAGCTGTTTCTCCTAGTCATTTTCTGCGTATGGTTAAAGATTTTACTTCCTTATGTATTTTCACACAGTTTAGGACTCCCCTCCAGCCTTACCTGCAGCTTGTTTGCTTTCTCAGCCAGTTCCACCCTCAGTCTCTCTCCTTCTGTGACCTTAGCAGTTAGCTCTTGTACCTGAGCATCAAGCTTCTTCCTCTTATGTTCAGACTCTGCCTTGACCTGCTGCAGTACCTTCACTTCACAGGCTAACTCCTTGTTGTCCGACTCTAGGCCTTGCTTGTTTTTTTCAAGATTTGCTTTGAACTAGGAAATAAAAAAAACCACAAAAGGAAAGAAATTCAGCACTTGGTTACGTATCAATGCTTTTCTGCTAAAAACATTCAGTCCAGCAAATCAGGTTTGCAAGTTCAAAGGCAAAACAAGTGCTCAGCACCTTGTGAGCAGGGCGTGTTGAAGATGCTGCAGTGTAACATTCTGGCTGTGTTAGCTAAGTTGATGCAGGCTGTTCCACCCTCTGAGGACCAGAAGGACCAATTCTATGAATTCAACAAGATCTGGGATTGTCAGTGCTGCAAAATGACTGTCTGAGTACACTGTAAGTAGGAAGGAATGTGCCCATTAACACATCAGCACGGCTCATCTCACAGAAATAAAAGGGAAGATATCAACTAAAGCTGCCCTGAATTTAGTAGGCATAGCAGCCTGGAAGTGCACAACAAAGCATTTTTCACCACTGCCTGACATTTGTCAAAAACCTTTTTTAAAAGTAATAATTGGCATAAGGGGTGTTTAAGTGCCATTCTTACTGTATCACCAGAACTGACATCATCTTATCACAGGATCTTTGTTGAGGATTGCAGGGTATTTTTCCATCTTTTCATGCTCTTATTGAGAATATTTCATGAATAAAGAGCAGAAGACATGAATAAGATCCTCAGGTGAATAAACTATAATTTCCACCAGCTTTAACTACTTATGTTTCACACTTAGTGTTTTAAACTAAGGAACCTTGTGAAGCATTCCCTACATAAAAATAGCACTACAGTATGTGAACTGCCCACACATACATTTGGAAATGACCAGAACTATCATTTCACAAATGAGAGTATTGGAATAATTCCACTTTTGAACAAGACACTCAAGCTGCACAAGGAGGAGCCACACTATCCAGGTGTGCCTCCTGTGGTGGTGGTTACAAGAGAAGATAAGACAGCTCTGCAAATGAGTAAGATACTCCCCAGATATCTAGCACAGGAGGTCACAGTACAAGCATGAACTTGAGAGTGGATGGAAAAACTTTTACACTACCTGTACTCACAGTTCATTATTTGTGACATTTGCTGACATCAGTTACCTGATTTGGAAGCATTCTGCAGTTCACTCATGCTGAGAACTGCTGCTCACCCAATGAGCACGTGGCTCCTGGAGAATTCCCACAGGTACTACATGAATTTCTCTCTAGGTGCAGTTTGCAAGTCTAATGAACACTTTTCAGGTAGATGCCCAGACTGTCTACCAGTTGCAGTATGTTCAAACCAGCAGGATCTGTTTGATTCAATTACAATTGATATGCATGTACAGAGGACAACTTAGACCTGCAGATCTCCGGGGCAAGGATCACAACACTTATGTTACTGATAAAAAGTGCTGAAGCAGAAAAATATATTTCTGTAAGTAATTTCCTTCTCACCCTTTTGGCCTGTTCAAGTTGTTCAGAGAGTTCTTCCAGGGCAGTAGCATGCCTCTGCCTGATTTCCTGGATCTGGGCTTCATGGTTTTTGGTTTCCTCTTCAATTGCTTTCTTCAGTTCAGCCACCTCTTGCTCTCGCTTTGTCCTAGAGGAAGCAGCAATGGTTATCAAAATCAACATTTCAGTCTTTGTAAATTTAAAATTCATTTCAATGGTGCCTCCTTACACAGAAACAGGATCCTACCTCAGCTCTTGCTGGGCTGCAGTGGTATCCAAGGTATCTTCCAGTTCAGTTTTTAAAGCCTCCAACTCTTCACTTAAATCTCTTTTCTGCTTTTCTGCCTTGTTGCGTGATGCCTTCTCAGATTCAAGATCCTCCTGGAGTTCTGCAATTTGAGCCTGTAACTCTCTTATCACCTTCAGTGCATTGTTTTTCTGAACTGCTTCTTCATCACCTCTGTTAAACACAGGCACAACAGTTAATGATGTTTTGTAGTTTCAGATCTATTCTCCTAACAGCCTAGCATTACTGAAATTATGTAGACAAATCTTAGAATGGTTTGGGTTGGAAGGGACCTTAAAGATCATCTAGATCCAGCCCCCTGCATGGGCAGGGACACCTCCCACTAGACCAGGTTGCTCCAAGCCCCATCCAACCTGCCCGAGAACACTTCCAGGGATGGGGCAGCCACAGCTTCCCTGGGCAACCTGTGCCAGTGTCTCACCACCCTCACACTAAAGAGTTTCCTTCTAATGTCCAACCTAAATCTCCCCTCTTCCAGTTTTCATCCATTCCCCCTTGTCCTCTCACTCCCTGCCCTTGTCAAAAGTCCCTCCCCAGCTTTCCTGGAGCCCCTTCAGATACTGGAAGGCTGCTATGTGGTCTCCCCAGAGCCTTCTCTTTTCCAGGCTGAATTTATGATATGATAAAAATGATAACTCAATTTTCCCACTAGAATAAAATAGACCTTTAAAACTTCCTAGATAGACAACCACAACTGCCCAGTTATTCTCAAGAAGCAGCACAGTGCCCTAAGGCACCACAGATGCACTACTGGAATGATCAAGCTTACAAGTTTACATTCAAGTATTCCAGTTTTGTGGAACTCAACACAATCCCAAAAATGCACCCTGTCTGTAGAATTTTCTCTTCCCACAAAATTATGTATCATTAGCCAAAAAATACAAAAGGTGTTTAGCTGATATTTAACATGTGGCTGCAAGGCTGCCACACAAATCTTTCAATGACTGAGTAGGACATGTAGTATCAAGCACTTTGAGCATTAAGGAAGCTCTCTAAAATTACAGGTTTTTTCCCTCTTGAGGCTGAACTCTGGGAAACTTAAAAAAAAAAAGCTTCCAGAGCCCAAATGCCATTATACCCTGGTGAAACATTGTTTTTATCAGCAAGGATGCAGATAAAACACTGAATTCCTTTTTTGCCATGTCTACACACAGCACCCAGGAGTCTAGAGATGATCCAGTACAAAAGTGAAGTGGCTTCTGCTTTAACATTCCCAGTTCTAAATGATAACTTTGCAGTCAGCTGAAATTGGGCTGGGAAAGTAGGTTTCTACCACACTTCTATAGCCATAAGCCCCACCATGCTCTGACCTAGCAAGAGCAGCCTGCAGTTCCTCCTCTTTCTTGGCCAGCTGGATCTTCAGTTCTTCAATCTGGGCTTGCAGCTCAGCTATTTGGTCCTGTAGGTCTGTTGTTTCACCATCAAGTTTTCTTTTAGCTTTTTCTAATTCTTGTCGGGTCTTCTCCTCCTTTTTTAAGCGCTCTAAGGGAGCAAAGAATTATATTTATAAGCAATTTTTTCACTTGTCATCCTCAGGAGATTCAGGGGCAGGGCAATAGGGCAGCAACAAGGGTGGGAAGTGTAATATATGCTGTGTCAATTCTTCCTCCAGTCTGCCACTCGAAGGCTGATCTATATGATTTCAATAGAAAGTTATGAAAAAGTCAATAGAAAGTTCAGGAAGTCCATGACTGGGGGAAAAATTTTGAAGAAAGAACAGAAACATAACCTCATCTTGACAGAAAATACATAGAATGGGATCTGACAGAAGTGCAGTTTGAACTGCTAGACCTGGTGATCACAGACACCAGGATTCAAAAATGAAGAACAACTATGACTGGAAAAAATGATGGCTTGCATAGTTTTGGAAGGACTAGGCAAAAAGGTGTAGCTGGGAAAGAGCACTGCTTAAAGAAAACTTGGATAAACCATTTTTGCAAGTATCTGTGCCACTAACTCACCCACTTATCAGTGTCACAACAATGAAATACATTTAGATGATCTGCCTGTTGGCTGATGAAGACAGTTCCTGGCTGCATTGTTCTCAGGTCGCTAATGACCAGGTATGTACCACCCGTAAGTCACGGGAGGTTGTGCTCAGCACAGCATTAGCACAGTTCTACATGCATCAGCATCAATCTCAGTTATCAGACCTGGCCAATACTTTATGGGTCCTCAGTACAGAAATTTCTCTGACAATCTTCCTAAGCCTGCTACTGAATCAGGACATCATCTTCTACATGGAAAGAGAGCCATGCTCAAGAATCGCAGAATGGTCATGGTTGGAGAAGACCACCTCAGGGCCTATTTGGGTTTTTCCAGACTATCTAAATTAACACTGGTTTTCTTCAAACAGTTCCACATTGGAAAAAAAAAAAAAATAGCATTTTTCCTTCTGTTTTTAGATTATATTCCTCATGAGCAACAGTTAGAACAGTGTCAGAGGACCCAACTTTGTAACTGAGGAAGCTCATAGTAAACGGAACCATTTGGGTCTTTTCAAGTTTCAGTGCCTAGCAGTGCCAAGGCCCTAGCAGGGAGACCTTGAGGGACTCTTAAATCATCTCAAAGAGCAAATTTCATTTTACTGTGCTTTTCTAGCCAAGAAATGGCATGCCTGATGTTTAAGCTTTAATTTCCATTTCCAAGCTCATCAGTCTCTGAACAGTACCATAACCAAACACATCTGTCAAATACCTACAGAAACACTAGGCCTCATTTAAGCACACAACCACTCAAGCATTATTTTCCAGTGAGTAAAGCCTAGATATGCCCATCTTAAAGTCTCTGAATATGATTTTTTAAAGAAACAGGACATCAATCACCTGCTATCACTATGAGTTCAATACTTTCCTGTGCAGATTAAGCTTTGGTATTCTTCCATAAGCACATCAGTAGTAAAACATGTAGCAAGACAGGCCACAATACAGCCAGTGGAAAAACTATTCCCAAATTAGGGCACAGAAAGCAACTTTGCTTTATATTTTGCAATTTTGACTTGGCAGTTTATTCATGTTGCACAATAGCTACTCACAGCCATAAGTAATTAAAAAAACCACCATAAAAATCAAGAAAGGTTACATATAGGGCTAGTTTACCCTCTGGCAACACAGGCAGAAGGATCAGAAATGGCTGAAGAAACTGAACCATTTTAGATAAACAAAGCATTAAGGAAAGGAAAACAATTCAGATTTGCTTATTCAAAAAAATATTAGAAGCCAAATGAATGCCTACTAACATTCTTTCAGAAATATGTTGTTCTAATGTGTTATTATAGAAAAGTGGAGCAGCTTCCCAAGAGGCAGATGTTTTAACTGGTTCCTAAGGGATGGATGCAACAATGTGAGTTTCTGAGTGTCTATAAATGAAATGGATTCTCAAAAATGAAAACCTAACAATTTAAACACGAGACAGACCAAGCAGCCAAATGCAACAAGTCTTCCAAGCAATACAAACTGTTTTAAAGATTTAGATAAAAATAACAGCTATTAAGGTATCTACATATAAGGTTAGACAGGCAGACTGGAGCAGACTCTGCATCAATTGCAACAAGTGATCCATTCCTTTCTAGCATGATGTCCAAGCTGTTCACAGACAAGTGTAGTAAGAACAAACCTTCCAAATCAGTGATCATCATTTCCTGCTTGTTTTTGAGTTTGGCCAAATTTTTGGCCTTCTCTTCCTCTTCAGCCAGCTGAGAAGTGCATTCAGCAATTCGATCCTCCATCAGCTTCTTTTCCTAGTTAGGAGAAAGGGGAGAAGGAGTAACTTCTAAAATACAATTTGAAGAGTCTCTAAGCAGCACTAATAACTGAACATACAAAATCCATACAGAGGTCTCATACAGCACATAACATTTTCTTTCAAGTGACTGATCTATGAAGACAGACTGAGGGAGTTGGGAGTGTTCAGCCTGGAGAAGAGAAGGCTCCAGGGAGACCTTAGAGCACCTTCCAGTGCCTGAAGGGGATCCAGGAAAGCTGGGGAGAGACTTTGGACAAGGGCAGGGAGTGATGGGACAAGGGGGAATGGATGAAAACTGGAAAAGGGGAGATTTAGGTTGGACATTAGGAAGAAACTCTTTAGTGTGAGGGTGGTGAGACACTGGCCCAGGTTGCCCAGAGAAGCTGTGGCTGCCCCATCGCTGGAAGTGTTCAAGGCCAGGTTGGATGGGGCTTGGAGCAACCTGGTCTGGTGGGAGGTGTCCCTGCCCATGGCATGGGGTTGGGACTGGATGATCTTTAAGGTCCCTTCCAACCCAAACCATTCCATGATTCTACCTGTCCATATTAAGGATCAGCTGGAATAGTACAGAAAAAGGAACATTTGTTTTTCAGGAAAGCCTTAGAATTTGACACACAGGAGGCCTGGTTTTATAGGACAGTGTTTGCTGTACGTGGTTGGAAATTGTTTGCAAATAACAACATCAGCTATGATATACACTGCTTCCAGGTCTTAGATTTGAAAGACTCATGAAATTGGAAAGAATGCATGGGAAATGCCTCCCTTTTAAAGGTCAGTTTAAAGAAGCTCCACGTGTCTCAGTTCTAACCTGTCCCAACCCACAAACCTTCAAGCACAAACTCTACAGATAAGGTAAGAGCAGTCTCAAACATTTTGAGAGCTCCCATCTGCTACTGCTATTACTTATGTGCAGATCTCCACCATACATACTGGTCTCACCTTCAAAAATTTGGAATTTTGGTCCTCCAACAGCAGGATCTCTTCCTCCATCTTTTTGATCTTAGCTTCAGCTGTCACTTTTTCTAGCTGCAACTTCTGTCGAGCTCCCTCCTCCTCATCAAGCTGTTCCTCCAGGTCCTGGGAAGAAAGGCAATTGCATCTGTGCATTTTCCAGATTACCCATGTGTTCATTATTATTGTTTTAATTGGTGAAAAAAAGCATTCTTTTGAAAAGTCACCTACCCTAACAGTAAAAATTGCATTCAACTTTTTGTTAGGTTCATTTGTATCAATGATCTGGTAATGAAATTAAGGGCCATGTGATACACATGGAATTTCTTGTACTCTATTTCAGCTTTGGCTGAAATGTGCTGTCTAGGAAACATATGCTCATTTCAGAGTTTTTCACCTTCTTAATTCTAAACATAAAATAATCTACTTAATGACAACCAAATCAGACCTCTTGATCTCAGTATTACAGCTGAAACAGTTCAGATATTGGCACAAATATCTAGATACGACTAGAAAAGTAATAATGTATTCATGGTTTTAAGTAAGATTCTCAGACATTAATGGACACATTAAAAGGCATCAAGAGCTCTGAGATGTGGGGTTTACTTCCCTCTCAAGTACCTTGAATATTTTGAAAGACATCAGATAAGTTCCCAGGTATTCCCATGTTCAAAAGGAAACTTTTAAATAATCTGATTTACAAAAAAAAAAAAACAAAGCCATGTAACTTGGAGGAGATGAAGTTGTCTTAGTTTTGTAAAAGTCAAAGAAAGAATAGTCTTCGTTATATTTACTGGATTTCAGTGACAAAGTCTCATAACTGACATAATCCCACCAGTCTTCATTCCTATGAGAAAGCAGGTAAGCCTCATGCAGTCATTCCTGGTTGCTCCCTCTACCTACACACACTAGAGCTACCAACAGGGCCTTTTGACCTTTTTGGTTTTTGTTTCCTCACCCTCACATGCCTGGAGAGCACAGGAAAAGAGAAGAGAAAAGAGAAAAAACATCTTGATTTTATTCTACACATGGTGCTAAGGAGCTCCATTCCTCTGTGCCACAGAGATGCTGGACTCCCATTCTCAGCTGTCCTTTTTGCACATTTTTTCCTACCCAGTTACCAAGAGGCCTACCTGAATATGGCCCTGCATTTTCTTTTTCTCATTCTGCAATATTTGGTTTCTTTCCTCTTCCTCCTCAACCCTGGACTCCAAATCATGGAGAATTTCTTCCAACTCTTGTTTTTTGGCAGCCAAGCGAGCCCTCATCTCCTCAGCTTCTGCAAAGAGCTCTGTCTCAGCCTGTAGCTGCTCTGCAAGAATGTTCTTTTCTTCTAAAAGCTGCAAATATAGACAAAGGGTAAGGAAAGTGGTAAAAATGACATTTCAAAGTCTCTCGTGAGAGATTATACCTATGACAACTATAAAGTAACTTAAAGGCCAAGTTCTGCTCCAGCTCTTGACTCCCAGGTCAGTATCCAAACCCAAAGCAGAGGGCTTTACCAGCAGTCCAGGGGACACCAGCAATATTCACTCACTCGTTCCCCCCAGTTTAAGGAACAGATCCCACTGTGCCTGACCAGTGTTCCCTGTTCTACCAGCAACAACAAGATAAGAGCAGTGCCTGTCTCCTGAGCTGTTCCTCACACTCAACCCTGCACAGTGGCAGAGCCATGCCACAGGCAGCTGGGCTGAAGCTGGCACTTGGAGCCACTGGAACAGAACTGGAAACACATTACTTCTTGCTGTGTAAACTTGACAATAGACTAGAATAGTCCCAGTTGGGAGGGACCTACAACCATCATCTATTCCCAACCATCACCTATTCCAACCACCTGACCAAAAGTTGAAGCACATTAAGGGTATTGTCCAAATGCCTTCTGAACACTGACAAGTATGGGGCAGCAACCACCTCTCTAGGAAGCCTGTTCCTCTGTTTGACCACCCTCTTGGTAAAGAAATGTTTCCTAACGTCAAGTCTGAACCTCTCCTGATGCAGCTTTGAACCATTCCTGTGTGTCCTGTTGTGGGATCCCTTGGAGAACATCTCAGCACCTCCCTCTCCACTTCCCCCTCCTCAGAAAGCTGCAGAGAGCAATGAGGTGTCCCTTCAATCTCCTTTTCTCCAAAGTAAGACAAACCCAGTTTCCTTAGATGCTCCTCTTAGGCCAGGCCTTCCAGCCTTTCCATCAACAGGAATTGCTGCTTGGCCATTCTAGATATCCATCCCAGTTCCAGCATGTCTCAAAATTACCACAGTAATAAATACATGTCTACCTTTACTCACACTGTCAGCTGTTCTTTAAATTGATACCAAAGTTACTTATCAGCATTAAATCACTTTCAGTTTGGTCCAGTAATTATCTTAACTGCTTCCCCACGTCTTAAACAGCCCATGTACACCACAGAAGTATCCTACCCTGAAAACATCTGAAAAGGAAAATGACACTGCTGCTGAAATTCTCCTGTAAACTCAGCAAGGCCAAAAAAAATGGTGTCATTTCATTAACATAATGTTTCTGCATTGCTGGAGAAATAGTTCATGCTCCATCTTCCTATTCCAGATTTTAGCAGAGTGTGACAGGAGTTAGCTCTGATTCCCAGTGCTACTGCTCACAAGCATCTCCCCAGCATGGATCCCTCACACAGGATACAGTTCAATACACATTTTCCCTATCAAAAGCTGAGCTTGGGCACAAACCTGTTGATGTTTCCTTTCCATTTCCTCAAGTTCTGCCTCCACTTTTGTCTGCTTTTCTTTCACCTTCATTAGCTCCTCATCCTTGGCTTGAAGTTCTTCTTCTTGACGAGTGACTTGAAGAAGAGGCTTCACCTGCAAAGATTTGAAATGCACAGATAAGAATTTTCATTTACCAATTTACAAAAGTCAAAGAAGTGACAGAATGGAATGAACCTTCGTGAAGACTCTCCACCACTGCCAGTGCCTAAGCTTTAAATATGCAGCACAATTCCTCTGCAGGATTTTCAGTGCACTCAGTTGCTGCTGTTTCTTTGCAAAGGCCCTGAAGACAGAAAGAGCAAAACATTCCATGTTAAACACAGCTGAGCATCTGTTCCTGTGTTTAATTTTTAGGTTATCCAACTCCAGAACACTTGCAGACCATAAACAGGCTTATTTCTAACTTTCAGTGACTACATGGATTTATGAGTATTCATTCCTTATGTGAAGAGGCAGAGCAAGACCTGGATTCACCATTTTCAAAACAATAACTACAAATGTTATTTGTTCTTACTCTTAACAGATGTTTTCCTCAAAAAGATAAAACCAGGACGGATTAGACACTGAATTGTCCTGTAATTTTAAAAAAGAAGCATTCCAGAGTATCTCTAAGAACTTCTAGTGCAGCAGAAGGATTTTTTTGCAGCCATGAGCTGTACTGTAAACAGCTGCATGTGTCACAAAGGGAAGATCAAGGAAAGGAGATATTGCTATGGCATGAAGGCACAAGCTCTTATTATCAGATAAAAAGTCACCTATTTACCCTGGATACAACTACAGTTTCTCAGGCAACATGCTTTCTTAAGAAAATCTCTCCTGACATGGAAGTTTTGATAGTTCCTTATCAAAGAAACTCAGGATGACCACGAGAAAAATCAAACCATAAGAGCACACATACTTCCTAGCCAGGTATCCTCTACAGACTGCCTGGAAGAAGATGATAATGTCTGTGATCTTCAGATCTCTCTCTTCTTCTAAGTGTGCCAGGACACCAGCTCGAAAAAAGATCTTGCTCTGTCCAATTCTGTATAAGTTGGGGTCCAGCTCTAAGGCTCTGATCTGAATGGAGAGGCAAGCACATTGCTTTTACATCGAGGACAGTTTTTGTTTAACTTTTCAGTGTTTTAGCAATACGGAAGTAAAAACACTTACCATTCGCTCACAGGCTTGCTTGCCATCCATAAAACCTTTTGGAATTGCATTGGGAGTAAGGATCTCATACCTTTAAATCAAATGAAAAAAAACACCTTTACATTCCAACAATAAGCTACTTCATTACAAACCATTCCATGGCTATGGAATTTCTTAAGAAAGTTTTCCAGAAGTCCATTTTAGATTGGCTTCCTTTTCCCTTTAAGATAAACTTGTAATATTTAACTGCTTCCAGCTGAAGCCACTTCAATACCTCAACACATGGCTTTGGATTTTCTTCCAGTTGGGTTGGGAGAGGGAGTGGGGCTGTGGAGTGTCATCAATTATTTAACAAGGAATTTTATCTCATACAAACTCAAGAGACTGTTGCTGCTGTTACCTTTGTCTAAATTCCTGGAACACTATCCTGTTAGGAAATCCTTGTCGACAAATCCTTATTCCTTCCAAAACACCGTTGCAACGAAGCTGATCTAGAACCAGATGTGGATCCAATTTTCCAGCCTGGATAAACAAAACAAGCATGATTTTTAATCTTTTAATTTCTATTAATTAGACACTGTAGTTTCTTTTTCAGGCTACCCTCTAGCAAGTCAGCTGTCTAAACAAGGGGATGTGTGGGGAATACTGAGAAGGGATTTGATCGGTCTGAAAACTTTGTGAAACCTGGCTTCTGATTTCACAAGGAAGGCAGACAGCATGCACAACTTAGAATGCATGTGAAGAGAAAGAATTACACAGAATTGTCACAGTTGGAGAAGACCTCTAAGATCACCAAGTCCAACCATCAACCCAGAAAAACCCACCATGCCCACTAGAGCATGTCCTGAAGGGCCAAGTCTACACATTTCTTGAATACCTCCAGGGATGGTGACTTCACCACTGCCCTGGGCAGACTGTGCCAGGCCCTGACCACTCTTTTGGTAAAGAAATTCTTCCCAATATCCAGTCTAACCCTCCCTTGGTGCAGCTTCAGAACATCTCTAATCCTACTGTTATTCACTTGGGAGGCCAACACTCCCCTGACTCCAACCTCCTTTCAGGTAGCTGTAGAGAGCAATGAGGTCTTCCCTCAGCCTTCTCCAAACTAAACAATCCCAGTTCCCTCAGCCTCTCCTTCTGGGACTTGTTCTCTGAATTAGAGGAGTGGTCTGTAGTACATACCCTCTTCTCATGATTTGGAATGATGCAGCGAACAAAGTTGGGATTAGTGTTCCGGAGCGTTGCCATCAGCTTGGTGAGAGACTCTTTGTAGAGTTGGCCAACAGTGCGGAACATGCCCTTCTTGGTCTTGTATGCAGAGCCAAAAGCTGTCTCTGTTATTCCAGTGACCTGATCCAGACCCACTATACGATCCACTGGGAAGGACAAGAGAAAATAATTAAAGGGCACTTTAATACTTGTCAGGTATAAAGATAGGCAGGAAGAGGAGCACTAGTGCAGCAGCAGAAGCTTTGTGGAACAAATGACAGGAGATGCCATCAGTAGGCAAGGCAGTCAGCATGGACTGGGGACACTGTGCAGAAGCAGTGGAACCAAAAGCCACAAACTTATACAGCAGAATAGTGTAGCTTTAGAAGGTACAGACTAAAATATCCAGCTCTTTACTTGCAGTTCTACAGGACCACTAAAGCCATTTCCCTTCCTTTAAGTCAACTTCTAGGAGATAAGAAAGGTGCCTGGAAACTGGCAATTAATTATTTGAATCACAGAATCATAGAATGGTGAAGGTTGGAAGAGACCTCAAAGATCATCAGGTTCCAACCTCCCTGCTATGAGCAGGGACACCTCCCACTAGACCAGGCTGCACAAAGCCTCATCCAACCTGGCCTTGAACACCTCCAGGGAGGATATTCTTACAATGCAAAATATTTCTGAGTATTTGGAATGAGACATCTGTGCGTATTTGCTTAAAACGAAGAGTCACTTATGGTAATTATATAGATTAAATCTGAGTTTCATTGAATATTCAAAAGTGTTTTGAAAGCGTAACTATTTACAGAAGAGTTGGAAATAAGTGTTATTTCCATGACAAAAGGGGAAGAAGTATCTGCCAGACTTCTGCTAGTCTGCTCTTTTGAAGAATTCCTCCAAGTTTTATCGACAAAGATCTCCCTAGCCAAAAGACACGTTTCAGAAGAGGAAAACTGCACACCAAAGCACTTCAAAGCTGCCACAAAGCATGAGAATGGAGATCTTAATTTGATTTTTTAACAGTTTGGGTAAGGATCTCTATGTTTTATTCTTCAGAAGCACAAATTAGAAATCTGAGTGCCACCACTAAAAACTTTAGGCCCAAAACATGAACATGATTCCATGTTCATGTCAATGGTTCTTTAAAATACCAAGGTGGCTTAACATCTTAATCATTATAGTTGGCACTTCTTAGTACTGAGCAAATACACAACATGTATTGGTTCTCCATGAAATCCAAGCTGGCCAGCCAGAAACAACTATTTGTAGGCTAGAATTTACATTGGGTGAAGTTATCTTCCATTCATTCAAACCAAAATAGAGGGAATTAGGCTTTGCTACCAGAATTGGGTTTGTCTGTGAGAAATAAGTGACAATATTTTATTTCATACTTGCACTCAATGGGTTTTCGAAGGTCTATAAAAAAAGGACAATTTAAAGCATAAAAATAAAGGGCCACAATTTTGAATAATCACTTGTAAGTCTTCCATGTAGTACAGAGCAGAGCCCAGATCCTCCACAGAGTTTTGAACACGAGAATCCAAGCAGCTTATTAAAGTGAGAAGAATAATTAGGTGGCAAGTTGTTCATAAGATCATATCCCAAATATTTACTTTAGAGCAGGATTCAGTTCTAAACCAGAAATGGGACAGAGATTACTGGGAACCAGTCTTGAGAGGATAAACATTACAGCTTTAAGTGTTAGAAACATGCAGTCACCAGACTAATGACTGGGCACCATTCCACTTTTTTTGGTCATGTAGTTTTAAAAAATTTGTACATCTGTTAATTGTCCATCTTTTGTTTTGCTCCCCTCTGTCCTCCAACTGTTACTTGTATTTCCATGAGGCTTACTAAAGGTAAATGTAAGTCTTCCCTATAGGTCAAGAGTAGTCATTGAACACCATGACTGGACAATCATCCACTTCAGGAAACACCACTGGCTTCCTTCAGGATGTGATGTGTCATGAGTCATGGAAAATGAACCCAAGTATAGCTGGAAGTCTGAAGGCACAACCTGCAAATACAGATCCTTCTAAACTTGGGGAGAAGAATGCAAGAAGGATGAGGAAGAGGTTGGACAATATATCTAAAGGGTCTCCAAAAAGAAATTCCAAATAAGTGAATTTGTTGATTTCTCGATACCTCAAAAAATGTGTGCAGCTTCTATGTAGAGAATATTAACATTAAGAGGTTTTTAAATAAAAGAATAATTCTAAGAAGTCTGGATTAAGTTTACTTCACTTACTACCCCCCCTTCAACTGCAGCACTCCTTCTGATGCTCCAATACATTCTTCAGCTCTCCTCCCAAAAATCACATCCACTTTCTGAAGTGTTCCAGCATTCTGTCAATGTTGGACTGCAGAAACAAGCTCGGTGGTGTTACAAAGCTTATGCATTCTCTCAAATGCTTGGAGCTACCAGAATTATCATTTAAGAAGCAATTCTGCATCTCAACATGGAACTGGGAAGCAACAAACCTTTTCATCTGCAATGCTTAAATGCAATGCACAGAATAGAGATGCTATATGTATGCAGCAGCAGCTGAACAGGAATGCACTCAGAGACCACTTGCCTTGTGGAGGCAGACCTAAAGGTAGCATGAAATGAGAAGTTCATGCAAGCCTACGAGCAAAAATGGTGTTCCTGTAGATACAACAGCCCTGCCTTTAGTAGGCCTACTGTTTTTACATCCATTCACCTGGTGGATCATGAAGACCAGTAATATTGTCATAGAAACAGGCTCTCTGAATATTCTGAATCTCTAAGGCAGAGAAACAGCAAAAACAGAAAGACAGAAGAGCAGATACACAAGACACTTCAGTTAGTATACAGAACAGGTTTATCAATTGCAAACAGACTTAACTGTGCTACAAAAGCAATTAGGCCACAACATATCCCATGCACATTTCAATTATCTGTGGAAGCAGGTTTGGCCTATTTGGACCAGAACACTTTTACTTCTGTACGTGTACTCAAAAGGAAAGAAGCAGATCCCCAACTAAAAAGTTCTTTATATATTCATTAAAACTGCTCTCTGTAGCTGAACCAAGCAAGTGTTCCTGAGAATAAGAGGGAGACTCAGTATTAACCTACAGCATCCTCTGTATCACAAGATTAATTTCCTCCTGGAATAAGAAACTACAGGATTTATATATTGTGGCATGTAAATATACTCCAGTTAATACACTGTGATGTTAGAAATAGAAAAGTCCTTGTAAGCATTTATTTGACTATTTATGCTTCTTGGGGTATTTTGGTGGAAGTGTTGATGAATACTTCCAGCTGACTTGCAGGTAGATTACCTAAACAGCAGTGAACAGTTAAAATAGGGAAATACTGCACTGGATTTTCATATGCAATATCTGAGCACTAGTGTGGCTGCTAATGGATTTTATTTTGGGAGATGCAGCTTTCCAGGATATGACCCACCATGGCACAAGAACCGTGCTGGTGCTCACATAACATTTTATAAACAGAAAGCACCACTATGGCTGTTCATGTTCAGGACTTAACTGCAGCAATTGAAGCTAAGAGTTTTGGACAAGATTCTACAGATGAAGTTTGACACAGGGTTAACTAGTAGTAAGTGGGTATCAGTTCAAATAATGAACATGAGAAGCAGCTACTCAGAAATGGTGCATGTGCAAGGGACCATAGGTACAACCCAGCTTCCTTATTGTACTTTTGGTGCTAAACAACAGGTATTTACAACGTAGAGGTGGAGGGTGAGGAGGGAACAGGCACAAAAAAATAACTCATCCAACAAGGTAAAAACACTAACAGCTTGTGTACTTGGAGCACGACCTCTTACCATCCTTCCAAAGCTCTGCAACAAATTTGTCAGAAGACTGGTGCAAGAGTGTGGCCACATTGTCATTCAGAGGGTCCATGTTCTTCATCAACCACTCATCTGCCTTGTAGTCTACCTGTAGAGTAGCCAAGTTGCACATGATCAGCTAGACTACCAGCTGTGTTTTTACATTTACCAGCATAAAAAAAGGCTTTCAAAACACTGTAATGATCTCTTCCTCCTGTTCTCTTTTGGATGTGTGCTTGCTAGGAGTTTGTGGTGTATCCTCAGAACAGTTCAAAGTAACATGAAAAGTTACTATTTGTCTTGAACAGTAAATGGGAGTTTTCTTGAAAATTTAGCAATCTTGTTGCTTACTAATAGCTGGTGTACATTTTCAGCCCAGTGTTGTTGCCAAAATAAGGCTTTGCTGTTCATTGTGAAGATGCAAAAACAACTCCAGTAAAGATCCTAATGACTTTATCTAAATCACTAGAGAGTACATTAAGGAGGTGCTTCAACATGATTTTTTTTCTCTTAATTTCAGTATAGCAGCTATACTTTGTTCCAAAAAGAAAACAAACAAAGCCCTTATCTTGAAAAAACCAATTCTGTGGTTTGCAATTAAAAACTGTAGCTCAGCAGTAGAAAACTCAACGCTACCTGCATGGTTTCATCCTGACCCAAAAGACAGCCCTAAAATTCCTCAAGTCCAGCAAGACCTCCATGGAGACTAGCACATTTTTGCTTCAAACAAGCTGTGAGGTTTCTATTTGTAAATAAGGGTTTTGGAAGGAAAGCCATATTTAAATGCTTCCAACATCCACAACCAAATCAGACCGTCATCTCAGTCTTTCTTGCAGGAAAAGCTATTTTACAAATGATAAATATTTTACAGTTTAGAAGGAAATACATATTCTGATTGAAAAAGTCAAAATTGCCTCCTGCCAGGGGAAGAGATGCAGTTGCAGAGCCAAGGATCCCAGAAATGCCCACTCAGTCTGGCAGAAGTAAAGGGTTCTTCTGAACAATTCCTTCATAGCAGACAGGCACCAACCTGATTTACTTCATTTTGATTATCTAAAAGTAACCTTTTGTTTCACAACTAACCTACTTTAGGGTTGGACTCTGTGATCTTAAAGGTCTTTTCCAACCAGAAGGATTCTGGGATTCTGTGTGATATTATTAACTGCAGTAACAATGATGATTTTGTTATTTTTAAGTTACTGGTTTAAATATTGATACAATAAAGTGGATAATTTTTTAATTTCACTTTTCACTACAATTATCTAGTTGTCACCACTGACACCAACAAATACATAACAAGTTATTAGCACTTTAAATAAAAACTGAAGGATGGCTCTTTACCATTCACACAGTTTATTCTAAATATCAGGGCAAAAATTGGTATTAGGGTTAAGTTTTAACTATTTATGTGACTAATTACATAGCATAGTCCTATGGAATAGACCTAGTGATCATGAAGGTTCCTCAAAATGTTGACAAGAACTGCATAGTTATTTCATGGTGCTGTTCACATGGCAGCTGAGCTCCATCCCTCAATGAGAAAATAAAGATTCAACTAATAGTAAAACCAAAAAAAATACCAGCTTACCTATAAAAGGGGACATACAGAACACCTCAGGTGAACTGAGGAACTAAAAGTGAAGAGGGTGCTGCCACAGCCCTACTTCAGGCTCTACTATCAACTTGGAAACACACAGATTCAGAAGAGGTTCCTTTGAAAACCTGTCCTGAAAAAACTCCCCTGTAAGACCTTACAAGATTAAAGGAAACTGAAATATTTGCTGAATTTAATGTTAATTTATATTTTTCAGTTCTATTTGGTAAAACAAGAGTTTCATCAGAGCACACATGAATATGTTCAAGACAATGAAACAAGGCCACCCTCCTGCACAAGTATTTCTACATTTGGTAGCTACACCACCTAGTACTTCCCCAAACCCAAGTGTGTGACATGTAACCCTTACCTTCCCTGCATAGTGAATAATGCAGAAATCTGCTTTGTCCTTCAACTGTCTTGGCTTTTGGAACTTGGAGTGGGTTCCTTGCTCTTGGACCAATTTTTCCACAAAGGTCTTGTCAGTAGCTTTAGGGAACCAGCACTCTTCATCCAGCAATGCTAACACACCAGGAGGATTTGCCTGAGAGCCAGATGGATTTAATTTGTGTTAATATTTTTTATTTCTTATTCAAAACACAACGTTGAGCGCCACAATAAGAAGTTGCCTGAACTGGTTCAAATTTGATTTAAAATGAAACAAACTGAGGGGCAAGTCCAGCCAATGACATTATGAGTGCTCCAAACAAATCCATTCCAACGTCCACTGGAGCCAGGTAGGAGTGACCTGATCTAGTGCTGCCCAGAGCCTTGCTTTGAGCACAGACAGGAATAGATGACCTCCAGAGTTACCTTCCAAACATTCCTGTGACATGGATGTACACAGCAGCTCATCCACAGCTCAGAGCAGCTAATGTCATGCTTTAATGTGGGCTGAACTGAAGACAAGTCTCCCTCCCAGCCACTCGATCCTGGTGTGACAGCCACCAAGCCACCCTTGCCAGGCCCAGAAGCAGCATCCAGAGGGACTCCTCAGGCCTCACTTGAGCAGCCAGCACACTGCCACATAGTCCCTCTCCTTCCATACAATTTAAGCACTGCATTTGAAGCTTCTTTTATTCTTAAAGTGAAGAAGGGAACAAGAACAAGCAACGTCTGCATTTTGCAGCTGTAGAGTCGTTTGACAGGTGCAGTCTCCTCAGGAAGACAGACTGATGTACACAGGAAAGCAATGGAAAAAAGAGTTTACAATAATCTATACTTCCAAAGTTTCTAATGAGTGTAAAGTTTACCCATTTGAAGAGAGACGTTTCTATGTGCCTACTACACTGAACCACATTTACAGGATGATTATGAAGGTACTGACATTTGCTTTTAAAAAAAAAATAATAATGGAATTTGATGCATTTTAGGATATTCACCTACACATCTGCATACTGGAAGCATCCACATTTATCCCTTGGGGCTTTTTGGCAGGGATTTTATGCTCCAAGGAGGCAGAACTTTCTGGATTTCCACACACAAAGTGCAAACCTTTGATAACTGAAACAAGGTTTTCCCTTTACCTCTCTAAAGAAAAACAACCATGTAGCTCATGAGCTTTTCTGCTCTTCAGGATGCACAGCACCACTGGCAGCTGCTGTGTGTTCTAGAATACACACACCAAAATGAAGACAGTAGTAATTGCAATGCCCTGAGTTTAATTTAAAAGCTCATAAAATAATTTTCACAGCATAGTTCTGAGGTGTGAAGAATGATAACTTCCAGCAATGACGATCTTTGTTCTCCTCCTCCTCCCCAACCAAACTGCTCCTCCTGCTCTTTGAAGCCCTCTTCAGCTTCTATATAACGAGCAACCAGAATATGTTAAAAAGCACAGTGATTCAAACCACCTTTAAGATATTGCTTCCTAATTCCAAGGCAGATTTATGGGGAAATCTCTACCCTAAATGAAATGAAGTTTTGCTATCGATCTCAAAAGAAAAAACATGTACTGTAAGTCCTGAAAAGCTTTCCAACTGAGCCACCACTCTAAAGCTCCTATAACACAATGGTGTAGGTTAAGATGAAAGTGACAGGACTAAAAACTTCATCAGCACCATGGAAAAAGAGTATAAAAATAGTAGCTTAATATCTTTGGCATAGTGTTCTACTCTAACATCAGAGCAAAATGCCATAAGGATAAATCCTTTTACTAACGCAGGGTATTTTAGACTTTGGATTTCATCCTTCAAGTTAATTAAAAGACCAACTCCTAAATGGAACCTCTTCTCCTTAGAGCATTATTCCTGCACAAACTTACAGGTCTTTCGATTAAGTCAATGCAAGGCTGCAGATCCAGTCCAAAGTCAATGAAATTCCACTCTATGCCCTCTCGTTGGTACTCCTCTTGCTCCAGGATAAACATTGTGTGGTTAAATAACTGTTGAAGCTTCTCATTGGTGTAGTTAATGCAGAGTTGCTCAAAGGAGTTCAACTACAAAAAATAACATTAGTGAGCAAGAACAATTCAGTGACAGGAATTATCACTTATCTGGAAGTCAAAAATTTGACCATACAAGGAAATTCCCCAGAACTCTGTGACACTCAAACATATTGTGAAGAAAATTGGGAAATGCATTTTTCAATTCTTTTATGTTCCCTGTTACATATAGTAAATAATGTATAGTAGGAAAAAAAAATCCTATATAAAAGAATTATTCCAACTAAAGTATGGCTTTTTGGGCCTGTAATTTAGGGTTGCCAAAAGCATTTGCAGGCTACAAAACAAAACGCTCCTGCAGCCTTGGAACACGTATGCATTAAGTGGCTCTACACAGTCATTGATAGGAAAAATTTAAAAAAAAAAATCTGATTAGCACTGTTTTGAAGTACCTCAAAGATTTCAAATCCAGCAATGTCCAGAATTCCAATAAAAGAGGCTCCCTGACGTTTGGTCCTGTCCAGAGCTTTATTAATGCGGTGAACAAGCCAGCGGAAGAGGCGTTCATAGGTGGCCTTTGCCAGAGCTTCCACTGCAAAGTCTGCCTGAAAACCCAAACAGGAACATTTATTTACCCTGGAGAAGTCATCAAAAAGAACAGAGGCATGAATGTTATCACAAATAACTAAGTGACAGAAGAAGTCGAATGGGGTTAATACCACTGAGGAACAAAAACAAGCAGTAGGAACAGTATGCAGTTTGATACATGTTATGAAAAAATTGTTAAACAAAAAAACAAAAGCTCTCTGTGCATTTGATACAAACAACAACATTAAAGGATGGAAGTAGCAGAAGGTCAGGGAATCATAGAATCATAGAATCATAGAATCATAGGGGTTGGAAGGGACCTCGAAAGATCATCTAGTCCAACCCCCCTGCCAGAGCAGGGTCACCTAGAGAAATTAAAAGGTTTCTTCTACTCTACCATTGACTTTTATCATATAAGAACATTCAATAAAGGCAGTAAGCTGACACAAAATCAGTGGCAGTACACACTTCATGCCAATTTTTTTTATTAAGAGTTTATCAGGATGAGGTAAATCTTTAAAGCACCAAAACCTACTTGTTCTTTGGTCTGGGCTTTCTGAACGTAGTCTCTGCCAACTTTGATGCGCGGTGTTAGGATGGCCCGGGTGAATTCCATGACGTTCATTCCCAGCAGATGGCAGAGTTTCTGTGCGACTGGAGATGAAAGGAACACATGGAAGCGTTCAAACCCTCCACCCTCCACAGCAGCCGGCGACACCGGCAAAACAAACTACTGACAAAGGCGGTCATGTGCCAGCTTAAAAATTGAACTGCCACTTGAAAGTGCAGCCAGGGAGATGGAGCTCTGTCCTGTGGACAGACCAACCCGATCACACAGCCCACAGGGCTTCCATCTCCAAGGCTGACAGCAGTCTCTCCAGAAGTACTCCACATGGATTTTCTTCGGGGAGTGCTGAAAACATTGGATTTCATGAAATTGCAGAAAGTCATGTAACAGGCTACAGGTACTAGCATTCATGTTGTTAATCTAACAGGGAATATTCATCTTCTCATCTCCAGGAGGAAAAGCATAGTATGAGGACATCACACATCAGCTCCATCATACCAAAAGGTTGCTTTAGAAGTGTTTCAATGTAGGCAGGTATGCCAGTGTCATGCTTCTATTACAGGCTGTACGAAAATATGTTGTTTACACCATTTGAAATACGGGTTTGAAATATTCTATCAAGAATAACAACGCAAGCAGCAGCACGCTTTCTTTAGACAGCATGAACTCTCCTGGTGTCATGTCCATTATTTGAAATAACACATTACCCACGCCATCCGTACAGATTCTTGCTGCATCAAGCCCTTGTTCTAAATCCATTCCCCAGTAGGTTAGGTGTTTATGATTCCATACTTCTAAAAATGAAAGTGACGCTAAAGGTATTTTTAGGCTCGGGTAAGTGTTGCCCTTTAGCAGGAAGCCCTCCACACCATCCAGAAAGTACTTTAACCCCTTCTCTTTGTCATCTGACAGTTTGTTGTTTCACCCCCCAAATGAAAAAAGGTATTTTTACAAAGCTATTTGGGAAATAGATTCTAATACCTATATAGAAGTGCTTCCTCTACTTTTTTTTTGCTGTTATTAAAAAACACCACTGCTTGCTTTTCATGTTGACATTCTCTGTCTGGCCATATATTCATAGAATCATGGAACCATCAAATGGTTTGGGTTGGAAGGGACCTTAAAGATCATCTAGATCCAACCCTTCCTGCTTTGGCAGGGACACCTCCCACCAGACCAGGTTGCTCCAAACCCCATCCAACCTGGCCTTGAACATTTCCAGGGATGGAGCTTCCTCAGCTTCATTAGAAGAGTTCATGAGTCAACACACAATTTCACCAGTGAAATCAAGGTAGCATGACAAATTGAGCACTCCTTTCACTTTAGCTACATAAGGGGCATTTCTGTGCTTTGAGTATAAAAATAGGCATCAGCACAGCAGATAAAACTTACAACCTTAGGTGTCAATTAGCAAGTGCTCTCAGGATCTTTTTAAAAATAAACCAGAACTTAAAAATATGAAGCAGCCATGAGCATCACCTTGGTACTGTAGCATAATGGACACTACATAAAGGATATTACAGTTTTTAAGGAAGGAGGGGTTTCCCCCTGTCCCTCCATGCAGTACTCCCAACTCTACTCAGCTCCTCTTTCATGAACCTGTGACATGGAATTTATTGTCCCTACCTTTCCAGTTTGTAATAAACCATAACTTAGGTAACAATAATAAGTGAAGCCACCTAAACCATTTTCAAATCAAAGCTCTGCCACATCTAAGGGTAGGACTGGCTCACGCTATTTCAGCTTGATTAATCTTACACTTCATAACAAAAGCACAATTCATCTTGGTTGTCTATAACTGAGGAAGGTCCATTTAAAAGGTGTGACTGTAGAAAGTTCTGACTATTCTGACTTGTGCTGTATTGCTGTTGGATTTTGGACATAAAAGTCTAAACTACTGTAACACAAAGATACTGAAAAGCTCGTATCGTAGTTGAAGAGTGAACTATGTGAGGTTTCTTATGAACCTCCACCCTTTCAGCAGCCCAAATCTGGTGGGCATCAATGGTTCCCTAAACACAACTTCTCCCTCCTCTTCATTTGTGAAGGCTCTATGGCTTTTCAATCATAGAATGCCAGGTTGGAAGGGATCTCAAGGATCAGCTGATCCAACCTTTCTATGTAGGAACACAGTTTAGATGAGAAACACATTTCAGAAGAGCCATCTCTTGTATCTATGCTTGAAAACTCTATTTGTTTATCTATATCTATAGGGTAGAATTTGTTTTCCATATTCTTTGAATAGGTTTGTATCTCCTCCACCCACCCAAATTCTCTCCCATCTATGGAGACACTAACCTGACCTACTTCAGACATGTGCCTCTAAAGGAGATGAATCCCCACCAAAAGACATTTCTTTACCCAGAGGATACTTGGGAAACCAATCACAGTGAGATGTGACACTACTGATGACAAGAAGAGAGATCAGTTTCACGCAGGGTTTTCAGAAAGATACAGTATCAAAGACCACATAACCAAATAAAGTAATTTTCAAATACAAGAGAACAGAAATATGCCTCAACTGTGATCTGAGCTTTTCAGCATCTTTGCTTTACAATTCCAAATGTTGTAACCCATATTACGAATAGCCAGCAGTACCAATATATTTACATCAAATATTACACAACAGAATTTCTGTACAAAACACCAGTAAGACTTCCTGACTATCCTGACTTTTGCTGGAAGAAGCATCTGTACCTTTCTACATCACACCTTCTAAATAACAATGACTCAGTTGAGCTGCCTAAGCTGGCACCAAAAGCCCAAAAACCTAAGCTCTCCCCCAACCCCTTTTTTCCTGACTGCAAAACTCAAAGTGCCAACTGCAAACCCAATGTCAAGTCAATGACTATTGACCTTTGGTCCATACCTGCCTGCTGAGCACTCTGGGCAGCAGGCCACCTCCTGGCAAGGTGACAAACATTTTGGAGGTTACAAGCAACCTACCTGCACAGCAATTGAGGACAATTACGAAACAAGACACAGAGAAGAATCTGAGTTGTGCACATGCAGCAGGTCCTGTGAACAATGGGTCCTCCCACTGATGTCAATTCTCAAAGCTGACTTTCCATGAGAGTACTTAATAGGCTGGTATTGAAGTGCTAACCTAAAAACCTGAGATTTGCTTCAGCAGCTACCTCTTTTTGTGAAGAATATATACTCCTCGAAAAGCTGATCACACTGCAGGTACTAACTGATAAATTAAATCTTAGTCACACTGCTATGCCACTTCAGAAATCAGATTTTTCTAAATACAGCATTCTTATGTTCAGCCCTCTCACTGTGGAAGTTGTGCTTGGCTCCAGGGCTCTTATCATTGGCAAGAAAACTGCTGTCAAGACCCAAAGAAAACAAAATGATTTAAGCATCCACTTTTTACTAGTGCCTTAAGTCTTTGTAGATAGCAAAAAACAAGGTTTCAAGTGAAATTCTTGTTCAAAGTTTAGAAGCAATGCAAACAGGATAAATTCTGCTGATGGATACTTTAATTTGTCTGCACTACAAGAATGGAAGGGGAGAATTTTAATAGTTGCCTACAACCACAACAGCCATGGCATCTTTTGGCACAGAAGGCTATCAAGGAAGCTCAGAAACTGCTCTGTACTTTTCAAGATATGCACTAGACAAACAGCAAGAAGAAAACTACAGCACAAGTTAGAGGAAACCTTACAATTGTGGTCAACTTACCAGTATTCTCTGGCATAGAAGCTTGATCAGTATTTCTCTCCTTCTTAAAGGAAATATTTCCAAACTGTAGCACTGAAGACACCACTTTCAGCATGGCTGTGTTAACAAAAGGTACATGCAACAGTTTAATTGAGGAGGGCTCATTTTAAGAAATTTGTCTTCTGTTACTTGTGTCACTTCCTTTCCAAATTCAAGGTATGAGTTCAGAAAGAAAATAAACTTTGTGGTGTACTTTTTGGGTAAAGGGCTTTAATTCAACTCTAGCTCACGTTTAGCAAACATTTGCTGCAGGCTGTCAAGACACTGAAGCAACACTGAATTTGGTGACATTAAATTAGCACATGTGTGGGGGGGGTGCAAGAGAAAAAACCCACACTTTAAAAAGCCAAAAGGCTCAATAACTTACACAAGATCTCATCATGTGAAAATCCCATGATATGCATGGCTTCCATAGTCTCCTGGAAGTTATCCTTGTCTTGTTGCCCAGGAATGGGGATGTAGCCGTTGGATAAAAATCTGTAATTGTTAAATCCTTCAAGCAGCAAGTCAGCTGTATTGGGGGGAAGGGGAAGAGAGAGAAAAATAAGGCAAGGGAATGCTGTTCACACCCACCTGTACTCACTAAAAAGCACAAACTGTGCTTTACGATACTAGTCCCTCAAATATGGCCACAAGTCATTATACCAGGTTCTGAAACTCTAAAAACATGATTATGCCTTAGAAGCTGAAGCCAGATGCCCAGAATCTCTACCTGTAGCAACCTACATCAGCTCCTTAATGCATTAAGCCTGTAAACAGAACATTACCTGACTCAGAACTAGCATATCATCTCAAATCCCTTTATGAATATCCTAAAAGAAATTGAAAGGTAACAGACACAGGCAGAAATGGAGTTAGGTATTGATGATTACCACATCAAGGATGCTAAACACCAGTTTATCTAATACAGGAGGAAGACTGGATCAATTCTCTGAAGTCTGTACCTTCATTTAATTTCCCTTATCACACCCTAACAGAAATTCCCAGTTACCAAGGGAAAAAGAAATAAGGGGTAGAAGATAAACCAGCACAGTGCTGTGGAGGCTGAGGAAAGCCACAGGGTTTCATTAAGCTCTGGTAAAACTCTCAGTTTTGTACCCAGTTTGAAGGCATGGTCCAGAATAGATAGGGCTGTCACTGCTGGCCAGGGCTGTTCTTTATCAGCTGGGAGCACTGCAGTTGCAGTCCAGTGATTCCCAGCCCAAACTGGGCTTGGTCGTGTCGGAGCCGTTCGCTTGACACGCAGCAGTTGCTCGAGAGCAGACTTGATAAATCACAGACGTGATGTCAAAACAAAGCCACCTGGCTTTTCATTCTGCTTCTCAAACTCACCGGGTTGAGACCAAAGACTAGTTCAAAGGCAACTGTGTTAACACTGAACTAACAGGCGTGGCACAGTGACAGGTTTACACAATGAGATGCCCAGCTTACACTTCAGGTGCTCTCCTGCTCCAGCGAGTAGTTGATAGAAGATATGAAATGTCCGCTCATCTTTGGCCTGACGAACAGCACGAGACTTTTCCAACAAGTCTGATTAGAAACAGTCAAGGATTTTCTGCAATTTTTGGTTAAAAACATACAAACAAAACTTTCAAAGCAGGCTATAAATTACATTAAGACCAAAGAGACCTTTAATAGCAATGACAGGACTATGTCCAATTTGAACTTTCAGTAACTTTAAATACAATATTTCACATTTCGTCTGGCAGAAGCCCACATTTAATTTCAAACTCATTTCTTGGATGCTGACTGCACTTCCCTGACAATGGATCAGCTGAAGTCTATGTGAGAGCTGGCCACTTTTTTTCAATCACTTTTTATCAAGGTCATAGCTGAATTCTTAATACTTAAAAAAAAAAAAAAGCAGCTGCTGAACTCAAAAATACTTTATCTGAAGTTTGTCATTTCTTTCAGGCAGTGCATTTTTACAAACAATCTGCACTGCCTTTAAACAACTCCCAAATTTAATTTGTGCAGCAGATAGTGTCTATTGAGGTGCCACCAGCTGCAATGTTATATAAGTTTTTATTTCTTGACATTCCATATCGTAAAGCAAACGTGGGACAGGGATTTGAAGTGACAAGGGGTATGAGGAAGGATGAGCTCTTGTGATGAAGAAAAAATTCCCTAAGAGTTAAGTCCCCCTGTTTCCACAAAGCTCTAGGCAAAACCATTCATCTGAACTTTCCTAAAAGCAAAAACTGCCTTCATCCCAGTGCTGGGCTGCATGAAAAAAACATTTATCATTACAGCATATCTTTAATAACTATAGATCTTTCCCAGACTTCTTGGGAAATTGCATTTTGTGACAGTTGCAGACATTCAATGCACTTAAAAATCAGCAATTTAAATCACAGCGACAGAATGAAAGTTTAACTGTAGCATTGTTTATGATTAATGCTGATATTGTTTACTAAGACTTTGATTTCATAATTTTGTGACTACCCTATTGCTATTCTACCATGAGGGTAGGAAGGCACTGGAACAGGTTCCCCAGGGAGGCTGTGGATGCCCCCTCCCTGGAGGTGTTCAAGGCCAGGTTGGATGAGGCTTGTGCAGCCTGGTCTGGTGGGAGGTGTCCCTGCTCATAGCAGGGAGGTTGGGACCTGATGATCTTTAAGGTCCCTTCCAACCTTCACCATTCTAGGATTCTATAATTCTATTCCCCCCGGAAAAAGGCTAAACAAACTTTAAAAAAATTACATACACATTATTTTTAGTATAAAGAAAACCACTTTAGAGAAGGGCTTTCAGTGCAAGTATTTTTACTTGTTCTTACACAATCATAAATTAAAACAAGCCATAAAGCTAAAATTGAATTAGGCTGCAGTACTAATTGCTAGTAGGTGAGGTGTTATTGAGCCTAGATTGGTTACTTGAAGACCTAAGAAAGCAGAAGATGTCTCAGCATTTCAGGTCTATCACTTCATACTGAGCATCACCTCCTTCTAGGCAGAGAGCTGCTTCTGCAGGGCTGAGGAGCAAACCCAAGCTCTTTGGCACAACACTGTAGCTCAGCCTCTGATTAGGAAGGTGGTGTGGTTTGGGGTTTTTTTCCTAGAAATGTTCATAGAACAAGCACACATGAAATGCCTTCCCTGTTTTACACACCCTGTTTTTAAGGCTAGGCTGAAAATCCAGCAGATTTCAGAGTACTAGATTTTGGAGTATCCAATTATTAAGCATGCTGAGGTGGTGATATTTAATCAGCTATTCTGAAACAAAGGAAGAGATGGATGTTGTCAAGGGAATGTAGAAATGTGATAACCTTTCAGTGCATTCCAATGAATTCCAGAGTTAAAAGCAAAACAATCAAGAAACTTGCATTTTACAATGATGTGGCATGAAGTAGGATACATGTCTCAATGTTGGCCCCAACAATATAACCAGTAACATCAAAGTTAATTCTGATGAACTTGCCCTGCAAAGAAAAGATATTTTTTTGTAATTACTGATTTTTTTTAACAACAATGCTGTCTATGTAAAACATAATCCTACCTGCATTGATATAACAAGCATTTCACACAGGTTCAAATTAAACCTTTTCCCCTCCATGTGCTCAGCCATATTTCAATGGAACGTGTTACACTGCACACAGAAGAAACAGTATTCCAGGTATGTTTGTGATCCAGACTTAGGAAAAGCTTTTCTGAACGTGAAGCTGAGTTTCTCACAGTGACAAAACATGCTGTCTGAGGCTGAAAGCAACACTGAGATTTGAAGTGCCCACATTTCTACAGTAAACTTATTGGTGCCTAAAGGTGCTCTATCTGCAGCAATCCTGGATCTTGGCATGCTGCCTAGCCCAGTCCACCACATTTCCACTGCCACCTCCAAATCCAGCCTGGCTGCTATCTGCATGGCCCCTCTTTTCTAGCAGTTGGTAAAGAAAGGACTTTTCTCCACAAAGGACCATAAAAAGCACAATTCTCAAACACAGAGCAGCTCTTGGAAAAAAGAGTGGTTGCAAGTGGGTGTAACATACCAGTTTTGAGCCACATCAGTTCCCCTGTCTGATTTGTCACTTGGCTACAAACATTCTCAAACAGGTCAACAGGCTCTGGCCTGGGAGCTGGACCACTTTTTAACAGCACCATTACTGTATTTCAAGTTTGTACTCATTAATCTGTTAGGTATTCCCCTGGTTGCAAACACAGAAAGAAACCCATGGGAATACCCAGTGACTACAATGAGCTCTCCATTTTCATTGCATCCAACTTCTACAGTCTTCTACCCACATAAAAGCAGGTTTTGGAGATCAGGGAGCATCACAGCAGTTTGCTAACAACTTTCTAAACTCTTCTTGTGATGGTATCTGCACAAAGCCACCTACTAATATCTTTTGTGGAGGCCTTCTGAGTGTGATCTTGCCATCAGGATCCAAATGCTCACTCATCTCAAGTCTGAATGATCAGTGCTATTAGTGAGCTGAAGTGAATTCCTGCTTGGCAGATGCATCCAGCTCAGGGATTGTACTTTAGGTTTTCATATTAAATATTCTACTCCACAAGCAGGTAGAATACATGCATTCTAGCAATAACTTGATCTAGTAACTGTGTACTGGGGGGTACATTGCCAAACTGCAGACTTACACCTGGAGAAGCTGCTGCAAGCATTTGAGCTATTTCAACCCTTACCAGAACACCCTGCCCTTCTCAGCTTCCCTGATAAAGCCCATTCATTGTCAAAGAGATTTGTGTGCACAAGAGTGACCAACCTTCTCCCTGCAACCACCCAAGTGAATCCAGAGAAAGGTACAACCTACATTCCAGCTGTATCTAGTCTCATAGCAAAGCAACTGCTCCTTGACTGTGGCTGTACATCTTCGACTCAAAGGGATTCCTCCAAGTTTCAAGAAAACTGGTGGAATATTTTAAATTAGCTTCAATGGTTACTGCCTGCTGCTTAATCTGCAGTTTGGCTGGAAAGCCAGTGGCACCAACATGACCCCCCCAAGGAACAATGCTTAATTTTAAGCATTCCCTGTCAGAGACCAGCACCTGAACTCAGATTCCTGAGTATGAAGAAACAGCACACACTAAGCTCAGCCTGTAACTGAAGCACTTATATTTTTTGCTCAGTAACAATTCCAGAAAGCTATATTTATAACTGTCTCTAAGAATGAACTGACATTTTACTGAAATTCAGCCAGCAGACTAGTTATAATACATGTATCAGCACTAGCATGTCAAGAATGGCAGCTGACAACTTCCTACCCAGAACAGGTACCACGGAGCCTCCTTAGAATGACACAGCTTGAATTTGCCATGTTAAATGTGAAAACAAACACAAAGCATTACATAAGGTCTAGCCAGTGGCTTTTTCTGATTTAATTCAGAACCACTTTACTCTGTTTCACCCTTAACTTATCTAATTCCTGCTGTCAAGTTACCAGTTCCATGAACAAAATTAATTGAGAGGAAATGCAGTCATTAAGCACACTGACACATCAGAAGAGGGGCCCCCATGATCCCTGCTTCAAAGTTCAGCCATCACTCTAGTCTACATTAGAGAGGTCACTTATCTAGTTAATCTTAAAAGCAAAATACTAATACATCCTTTTAGCTAGCACTGGCAAATCTTGCTATGAAATCTGTAATTTATCAGTTAGACTGTAGTGGTGGCCACCTAATAACTGAACTCTGCTTACACTACCATTATAGCTCTAAATACATGGCCTTGTAAAAACCACATCAGAAGGAAGCATTTAGTCCTGCAATATGAACCCAGCAAGCCCACTCTCCTACCCACTGCAAACTGGAGACTTTATTTCCTGAAACACAAGAGAACACTGCCTTTGGTAAAAGAAAAAAAAAAAAAAAAAAGCATTAAATTTATTTGACACTAGCCTTATTTCAGTCCTATCTGGTATTATCAGCAAGGAGGGAACAGGCTGGCATCCTCATGCTGCATGGTGAAGACTGTCAAGCCTGTATGGGCTGAACAACAGCACTTCTCACTTTGTGGGAGGATATATATATATTTTTTTAAGTCAGGTTTTAAAATGGTTCTTACCAAAGATTATTTTTTTCTGCATGAGATGACACCATCTGGAGTGCATTATACTTGCTCCTTTATAAAAATAGAGCTGGAACCATCTGAATGATTGTGTTCATGATGGCAATGCAGACTTTATATAATGCAAACCAGATGCTAACATCTTTTAGGGAAGAAGTATCTTCATTAAATTAGTACAATCTTTGATGGATTCAAGACGTGAAACCAAGTAGAATTATTGTGCAGTGAAACCTGTTGATGTTATAAATCCTACACCAAACATATATAAGCATCAAGGAATACTGTAAATAATGTGGTTATAAAATTATCAAAGTTGAATTTCTCCAGTACTTTGCCCTCCCTTTGTGACTGAAAAGGCTAAGGGATTTAGTCACACAGTTTTCCAGAGTCCTTATCACTGGAGCCGAGTTCATACATCACAAATCCAAGCAACTGTTGAAACCTCAAGGCAGCCAAGAAATTTTTCATTTGTTCTGTAAATTTTAGTTTTGTTCCCACACGAAAAAAGATTTAATACCTCCTATACGGTCTTAAAGTCGTACTAAAAATGTCTTTCCCCTGAAATAGGAGATGTTTTTCTTCCTTCAAAGGGAAGGAAGCCTTAAGAAGTGGTAAATAGCCATTCACCCCGAGTTCCACTCCTATTTGTAAAACAAAGGAACACATAAAAAGTGGTTATCTGCCACCAAAACAGTATGTGAAATGAAGGCACTGACCCAACAAAAACATCAACCAGCTACAAGAGTGCCCAACACCTTGAATAAACCATGCTGTCTTTTTTACTTTTCTTCAGTAATCCTGTCAGACAGAAGGGTGTGGAAACTTAGAGAGGATTTTATATGCAAGTTTGGGGCTTTTTTAAAAAATTAAGGATTTTCTGCCTAAATGAATCAACTGATAAAGTCACAGTTATCGACAAGAAGGTTACCTATTTAGCCAAACTCCACGTTGATGCCATACTCATTCATACTTTATAGGAGTTCAGCAGTAATTTGTGCACACAGGTGAAGTTAGAAACTGGGTAAAATTATAGTAAGTTTTGCCAAGAGTCAGTGAGGATGCACCTTCAGTGACCCCAACACAGTGCAAAAGGTATTCGTGGGAGAAAGAACAAAGCAAGCTTCTGATACCAATCAGAGAAACTCCTAAAAAGGGAGTTTCTCCATAAACAGTAATGCAGATTTACAGACTCTGAAAGAGGAAAGGAGTAACTCACAAAGCGGGAGGAATTGTCATTTTTCACTGTCTTTGCGTTCCCAAAGGATTCCAGAATGGGATTTGCCTGAAGAAGCTGACGCTCCAGCTCCCCCTAAAAACACAAACAGAGAAATAAACAGACATGAGCACAGTGCCCAGGTGACTAATGGTTCCTATATTCTGCTTCTCCCTGACGGTCATTTCACCCAGGCTGTGGCAATGATGCCACCTTCAGAAGGGGGTTATCATTTTTCCCCTCACTTCTACATCCGCTGATAGTCTCCTCCATCCAGTGAGGCACCTGGTTTGGTTTTTTGGCAGGGTGGTTGTTGTGGGTTTGTTTTTTTTTAAAACACACACATACACACACAATCAGAGCAGTGACCAAACAGGGCTTAATGGATGCTGAAAATCACTGAACATGGAAAAGCAAATTCACATTTAAGGCTAATGAAATTAGGCACAGACTTTGAGTGTTTAAGAAGAAAAACTAATGTCTGGTTTAGATTTTTAGTGCAAGTTTATTCTTAAACATCCTGTTTAGTGATTTGACAATATAGCTAGTTTGGAATACCTATTTTCAAACTTAACTTTCAAATCAGTGAAATCCTCACTTTCAGCCAGCCAGACACTGATACCATTGCAACATCTCTGACCTGAATGCACCTGAGGAGCATTCCAGAACAGCATCATGGGAACTGAGCAACACCAGATACAAAGATCATCTTCACATTGCTCAATTCAGCCAACATTGCTCAGTATGTTTAATGCATTTTTTAAAAATGTTTCTTTAAGTTCAAGCCATGAGATGTTGAAATCAAAGTACTTATCTTAAGGAAATTGCACAACAGCTTTTACAATTGCTGTCTGTGAGGAGGTCTGGTAACCAAAAAAGTCTGTGCTGCTTCCATGAGCCCAGGAGGCACATATGTACATGGGGAAATATGACACTGCCCTCCTGCTCTGAAGGATGGTTTAAAAAAACAACAACAAATAAAAGAATAAAGCGAAGCTGTCTGGAATGTAGTCTCAAAACCTGACATTTGTGCTGATAAACCTGCTTTTTCCAATTATTTATAGCATAGATTAATAAAGGCCCCAGACTGAGCATTGAAGAGTGGGAAACGTCTCTGAAGGCTTCCACAGGAGGTTAATTCTTACACAGGAATTTTTAAAATTAACTAGTTAACAACTAAAAGAGGCTTTTATTTGTATATTGAAATATATTTCAAGTCCTCCTGGAAACTAATGACTGCTTGTTCTTAAATGTGACCTGCAGTTATCTGCTCAAAACTCATTTACTTCCAAATATATTCCCTTTGGGACTACATTATTCTGTGAATTCTGCAGTAACTAAAAGAAGAAAATAATGTGTCTTAGCCCAGAGCACACGAAACACTGCTTGGGCCACAGTGCCTACACACTGCATGTTAGGTCTGCCAACATTACAGGTCTCAGAAGCACTTTTAAATTGACCCCAAAAAATCCACAATTGCAGAAAAACTAGGTCTGTTATAACCACTGTATGCACATCTGTGATTTATAATCTAAAATTTTCCTATGTGAATGCAGCAGGTAGTGGGAAAGCATTTGCTCACACTATTCCTCCCATTCCCCTCTCCCAACCATGCTGTCAGCTCCTGCTAGAACACCAAGTACAAAAATGAGAAGCTTGCTTATCATGCTGTACCCAGCCTGAAATAAACCACATTATGTATATTAAACACAGCAAGCATGTCACAGCTTACATTTCAAATTCTAGCTATTCTGGAAAAGAAAGCAGAATGGCTTCAAGATGGGACTCCTCCACAGACCAGCTCTGTGCCACCGACAGCATCTCGTGGCAGGACGCGCTGCCCGTGCTTCCAAGTCCTTCCGTGTAGCACAGCCTGAATTTGGTTTTGTGCAGAGGAACTTCTGCAATGCACTGGGAAATAATTTCACTCCGATTCTCCAACTGAATGCCAGAAGTTCCTAGTAGCTCATCTTTACAATCACCTCTGAGGATTTGAAGGAAGCATTCAGCTGGGTCCTCAGATGGGGGGGAAACCCGTGAGAGGGAGCAGAGCCATCACAGCCCCTGTGCTTTGCACTCACAAGGAGCCTTGGCGGAGCCACTGAGAAACAGCACAGCTCTCCCACTGTGTTGAACAGCTTCTGTTTTAGTAGCTTTCCTTTTCAGATGGACTGCTTCACAGCCAAAAATCCATTCTCTTGTTTAGAAGCGTTTTGGAAAGAGTGGAAATTTGGCCTGTGGGCCTATCTCCTGCACAGGCCCCCTAAACAGAACTTGGAAAAAGCAGTATGGCAGTGATGTGGAGACAGTGAGGTCATGCAGTACGTCATGCAGGGCAACATGAAGATATAGGACAGGTTATTGTCTCAGTTTCAGAAAAACCAGCATCCCAGTGATTCGGTTCGTGGTGAAGCCTGAGTGGGGCAAGGAAAACTACATGCTACTCACATACAACAGGGATCCACTCTGTAGTTCAAAATGACATCGAAACAGAAATGTTAATGATTATGGTTTATGCAATATCAACACTTCTGGATTAGCGTGTCTCCGCTGATGCAGTTAAAATGTTCGCCAACAACAAGTTTATTTCAACCCTGACAAGCTAACTCTAAGCAACAGGAGGGTTGAACTAAACACCACTCCATCAATATTTTGGAAGAGAGAAATATTTTCTTAGAAACTTTAGAATTGACTGAGGTTGGCAAGGAGGGAGGATTAGGTTCAATGCTAAGAATGTCTGTAACTTCTGAAAATGAGACTATGGGCTCAGACACACGATTGGGTTACAGAGGTTTAACAAGTCACCACACACTAGCAAAGCCATCACAGCTGTCCATGTGATTCCTTTTTGCTTCCAATACACCAGACCTAACTTGAAGTGTCTTTTGTTATTTCCTTCCACTACAATTTAAGTTGCACTACAGTTAGCTTTCAGAAAAATATGAGGGGAAGAGCACAATCAGCTAAACTAACTCATGGTAGCTGCTTGAGTTACCAAGCCTTGCTTACACTGTATGGAGCTGTTGCAAAGCTTTTGTTATTTAAAAGCTCGTGCCCATGACAAAAATGCATCACTTACCATCTCAGGTCAGGGAGTGGAGCATTTATCTTGCATAACATGAGGCAGCAATTGTTTCTCCCTTTCCACAGTCTTACCCTCAACTTCTACCTAACCCTCCTCTTTATGCTCCATCATAATATGCTCCATAGCACTGGGAGTCCTGCAAGTCCTCCCCTGGTACACAAAGGTGGTCTAGGACAGACCCACTGCTGCTGCCCACGGGAAGAGGGGGCTGAGGGGAGCAGGAAACAGGCAGCAATTGCTGCATGGCAGCTCCAGCCAACCTGAGCAATAAGAGCAGTTGAAGCTCAAACATTAATTCAGGCAGCACCGACTGAACCGACACCACGTCGCTCACACCACCCAGCCTGGAAAGGCAGGGGAAAAACTAGATTTCAGAAAATGATTGGTTAGGCCAAGCCCTTCACACTTGAGATCAGTGTCTTTATCAGGTTACCTGAGAAGCTATAAAAATATTCAGACAAAATAGTACGTTAATGAAAACGATTCTGTAGCTTCCACTGATCTCTTATTTAGCACTTTGTTTCATATCAAGTGTTCTGCTCTCTCTCAGCAGCACATTAACAAAGGCTACACGTGGCAACTGCAGAGAGGGTGAACCTTTTGCTCCAGGACAGAGTAACACACTTCAATGTAGTGAGAAGTGCTTTGCAATCCTGAGGAACTTGTAAGCTGGTCATTAGTCCAGTCTCTAAGACACTTTAAGACACTTAATGCTATGAGCTGTATACCTCTACAAGGTTTCCCCCATGTTATAAATACAAATTAGAAAATGGAAGAATATATATCAATTCACCTACAGAACTTTAAAAGCATAAAGAAAATCACTTGCCTGATGTTTCACGGGTTTAGGTGATTCGGGCTGTTCATTGCAAACAAACAAATGCATATGTTAGCAAGCAAGCATTCCAGCTGCAAGTTACACCCCAAATTATTAACGTCAGTAGGTTTAATTTAACTACACACTCACTTCACAGAAACTGTTAACATTTCTTTCAAAAAAGACATTATTCGCTTGGCATCGCATGCGCAAAATACTGAAACCTGTGCTTATGCAAAGGACTAATCCCAAATAAAACACAAGATGACAGACCTTGAGCAGCAAGGAAAAAGGGCAATAGTTGAATTCATTCATTGCTTCCCACAGTTTTGCCAAATGGCAATAAAAATAAATCCACGACACCAAGTAACTTTCTCTACCGCCTTAGCCACTGCAAGGTGGTTTTGTATGGCTGAGATGATCAGTGTTCTTCAAAATCAGAAAGGTTATGAAAGAACCAAGAGGAAGGCAATACACTTAAGGAGTCTGGAGTTTTGTTTTTGCACTGCACTTCAAGTATTTAAGAAATGCAAGGGGCTACAATTGAGACAAAAGCTTTGTTTCTTTCTTTACACAATGACCATCCACATGAGATGCAGCAAAAACTGGAAAACCTTCAAATTTTGCCAGGAAGAAAGGTAAATGGAACATTAATGTAATAGAGTAAAATAAATAAAAAAACCTCTCAAGATTCAAATGTACATAGTTTCTGCAGACATGCAGAATTTTTCAATTCCATTATTATTTCCTTGGCTCAGTCTGCAAGTTTAATAAACCTGAGCTTCACATCAGAGAGCCTAGAGAGATAATACTGTGGTGAAACACACACACCAAGAAATTTTCATACCAAGCCAGATGCACATCCTCCACTTATGTCTATTATTTTAAACAGCCAGCACTGCTTTAGTGCAGAATAATAGACTTTGACAGGTGTCTGTAAAGCAGTTGACAAAGCTTTGTCTCACTCAGCTAAGGGATATGAATTTTGCAAATCTGCATTGATACCTGCTTGGAAAATAGCTCAGGCATCTAGAAAAAGGTTAGATGTTTCAGTATGAAACTACCAATCCTCCTGTAATCACTGGAGAAGGATAAGTACAACTAGGAACCTAGGAGGCACTTTGGTTGTTTATCTTCAGCCAACATAAATTGCTCTCTTGGGTGTCCATTTATGTCCTCACTTAGAAACAGAACTGAGCATAATCAGACACATATTTAACTTCAGTGTTTAAATTAGGGCATCTAAAGCTCATCTGGGAAATCCTCACTAAGGGGAGCTTCAGTCTGAGCGAGCCTGCCCAAGATCCTGTACTTCAAAACCAATCATGTTTCTTTTGAAGTTAATAAAACAGGTTAAATAATTTAGTATTTCAGATGCAAAGTTACTGAAAGCAATCATTGACCTGAAAGTATCAGTAATTATGTTATGGTTGGACTCGATGATCACAAAGGTCATTTCCAACCTAAATGATTCTATGATTCTATTTCTGAAGCTTAAAAATGCAACACTGTGAAAGCTGGATTTTAGTGAAAATAGAGGGGGGTTGGGATGGGAAAGTTTTAAGGAGGGGGGCTGTGAACAGAAGTCTAATTCTGTTCATCTGAACCAGAGGTACATAGTACCAGAATGACTGCAAGTGGAAACCACAGTGGTGGTGGATGGATGCAGTTATTCACAGACCTTAACTACTTAACATACTACCACGAGTGAAGACATCTGCTGATTTCACATATTTGACCATGAATAGGGTCCAGGTATGTCCACAGTCTATAAGTACAGCTCAGAGTATCCCCCAAGGTCACATAGCCCATATCACATGCAGGTTCATGGCAGTAAGAGACAAACAGCACTTTTACTTCTTTTGGAAAGCCATGTTTGCAACTTTTTAAAATTTTTTTGACTATGTTTTCCACTGACTTCCCATCCAAAACCACAGAGTTCTAAACTAAAGCAAAACCAACAGTCAGAATTAAGCCTCACTGCTTAACCATATTAAAGCAACTCTAATACATGCCTTAACATCTTTCCCATCTCAGTGTACATGGAAGTGATAAGCCACAAAGCAAAGTGGTTTAGAAGTCTCCTTATCCTCCCTACCCTTCTTGCTTAATCTGTCCAAAACCTTCTCTAGACACACTGGCCTCCTCCCCACACTCACCGGTTACCTGTCCTTGTTCTTTTCCTCTCCTTTTATTCTAAATATCTTTTTCTCCACACTTCCTGAGCCAACATAAAAGTAATTGAGAGTGAAGGTGAGAAAGGTGACACACTCAGACTGCACGATAAACATTTATTTTGATTTTTTCTGTGTGATAATGAGCTGTGTATCAACACAGCAGGCCACGTTATTTGCTCAAGAGGCTCATCTGTGTGGCCCAAGTGCATGGGAGAGCTTACCAGACCAACACACACTTGTGTGGGTCACCTAACTCTGCCAATTCCCACAATTGCTAAAGCTTCTCTTCTACACTTTTACCACCACCACCAACCCACACTTCCTAGTGCAGTGCCCAAGACTAGAGCTTTAACATTCCTTGGGATTAAACAGGAAATGAGACAGCGTGGCTACAGATTCAAACACTCAAAAATTAGGAAATGCTAGTATTAAGGTTGTCCAGCACTGTAATTCCACCCTCTGTGGTTACAATGGGCTATTGGCTCCACTTCCCACAGGACCCCTCTCTGAGGCTGGCATGCCAAAGGCTCTGCAGGACTCTTCTGTAGGCACACGGTCACTAGCTGTTAGGAAAGAGGGCTGTTGGGAAAGAAAAGACTCGTGGACAAGCAGCTGAATGCCAAACATGATGAGGATGCCCAAGGGGTGGGCAGAGCTCCTACGTGATGCTCCTCGCATAAACCGAGTATTTCACAACCAGTGCTGCTGGAGAGTGTCCTTGGTGAGCATCTGTGGCATGGCAGAACTTCAGTGCTACTCTGGCCATGGCCCGAGGTGTCAAACTGGGGCTACCTCTGTTTGTCACACCCTTACAGCACTCTGTCAGGCAAAGCAGACAAAGTTAACCCTAGACTTCTGAACAGCGCTGGAAAGATAAGTATCCAGTCATCAGTGCATAAATTGCTTCATAAAAAAACTGATGCAGCATTCAGAACAATCCCCTCAACATGCATGTCACTGATAACTATTTGTAACAGGATGGATAAAAATAAATCCATGGCTAGCAGCCTAACGAGACTATTTTAACAGCTCTGTGCACAGGGCAATCAATGCACAGGCTGTACAGAGGGACACGATGTATGGATCAGCACCAGCCCTCCAGAGCTCCCCAAAGAATATGGAAACAGGAACCAGTGAGGGCTGCAGGTATAAACCCAATTCTGACACTTCCTAACTTTTGAGTGTTAGGTGTGTAAGTTGGAAATCCTTGGTTTGTGATACATAAATAAGAATGAATTGTTACAGCACAAACCAGACTAGTTTGTATTTTCAAAACCATTTTGGTTACACAAACATCATTCATTCAGGGTTTGCCATGGCACTGCATTGCATGAAGTGCACAGTCAAAATATCTAACTTTTATTCAGGGCACTACCCTGTTCTTTTTACTGTGCCTGAACTATGTGTTTCACAAAGCAAAACTTTTCCAGTCTTCATCATGACAGCCATCAATGGTCCATGGAGCAGCTGATGACAAAACCATCTTCAGAGCTCTTTTGGGATGAACACCACCATCCCATTTGATCACACTAGTGAACAGAGAATTCAATTGCAGTTCAGCCAGAGATTTAAATGGAATTGACCAACACTGCATTAAAAAGGGCAACTCATCCTTCCCTTCACTGACATTTTCTATCCCAGCTTTCCCCTTTCTTTTCTATGCCCTCACTTCACACCAGCTATCCAGCCACGCAATAAACAAGGGAGGAAATTTTAAATTTCATTTAAAGCCAGATGGACTTTAAGGACACCAGTTTGAGCCCACATCAGCCTCCAGGCCCAGTGAGCAACCACAGGAATGGTTACAATGATCAAGCTCAAAAAGGGGTGTTTCTTTTAGCAGAGGTACTAGCATGAAGTGCTCATCGAAACACAGCACAAGGCAGGCCAAAAAAACAGGGAGTACTTTTTAAACAAGCAAAACCAGGGCTTTGAGTGGTTAAGCACTGGAACAGGTTTGCAGAGAGGTTGAGTAATTGCCACCCCTCAAGATTTTCAAAACTCAGCTTTACAAGGAAGGGCCATTTTGAAAGGAGGCTGGACAAGAGGCTTCCAGAAGTCTCTTCCCACCCCAGGTATTCCAAGCCCTCAATATATATTTAGATACATACTGTGCAGTTCCCTTCTCTGCCTAATTCTCTTCTCCTGCAAAAAGCTGTAGGCAATTCTACTCCTGTAGAAACTGAAAATAATGCTTGGTTTTGTTCAAAGCTGCAAAGCAAAGAATATTCATACATCAAAGCCTACACAGAAAACCAATTCTGATGGATGACGTACTAACTGGCATTCCCCAGAGCCACAAATTCTCCCACCACACAAGGCAATGCCACAAACATTCACCTAATACTGCTGAAACTCCAACCATAAGACCCTTCCTTCTAAGGCTCTAACTGCCGTGGACACAACCTGTACCACACTCTGGCTGCACAATAAACACTTAAAAAGATAAAAATATATCTTTTCTGTGTGATAATCCAGCTGTGCATCAACAGACAGGGTCATGTTACTTGCCCTTGATGAGAGCAAAGGTTCATGTTTCCCCATATGCTTAACTAGATTTCTCCACATCCACCTGCAGGGCAATCTCTCCTTCTCTTCCACTTCAAATCCTTGCCTTTCTTTTTTTTATTTCACAGCTTGGTCAACAGTCATCTCCTGTTTTTCCATGAATTTGAATCTTGACACATTCAAGAATGTCTTAATGGTAAGTGCTGTGCACTAGAAATTGTTACTAAGTCAGATGTTCCAGTCTGAAAGCTTCCAACCACCAGGGACACCCGTGGTACCAGTGGAGAAAAGCAGGAGTAGGCCAGTATTGATTACAGCGAGCCAAAGTTGAATGAATATTTCACTGCAAAGAGATCCAAGTGCTCATAGCACCAGATACTTAAACTCATCCATATTTTTTAAAGCAAAGAATTGCAAAAAAAAAAAATCAGGGCAAATTTTGAAGTCTGGCAGTAAAAAGTTCTACATAAATCAAGAGTTAGTGACAAGTTACAGGAAACCCTCAAGATTCTCTGACATACAAGTGTACACATTCTTGTTTGTAATGTCTTGTAAGCTGTTTGTCTGCTGCTGACTTCTAGATATTGCCAGTCTACAGTAGTTTTTAAGCTTGAAGATTTTTCCCATCTACAGGTTAATTTTTGAAAGAACAGAAAGCTTGTTCACAAATTTAGGACCGAGAACTGCATCTAGTGGGAACTAAATTCACAAGGAATTGCCCAAGCGATGCACATTTTTTGAAGGCTGGAGTTTACTGAATCAGAAAGCTTTGATATCATTTCTAGTTACAATATTTGCATAAAGGCTTTAATTTCACAACAGAAGTTGAACAGCCAACGCTAATTGGAAATTTTGATGTAACTGCTCATTTCAGCCCCTACTAAAGAGAAAATAATGGTTGAGACAAAACGATGTGGGTTACATTACAGCTTGTATTTAATAAAAAAAGTCATGGTTTTTTAATGCAAAGATTATAGTTTTCAAAAAGAGCAATAAACAAATGAGAAAATATCCCAACTTACAGGAATATTATGGTCCTTTCTTCCTTTATGGGAGGAAGCAACATGAGCAAGGTACTGAATAACCTTCTTAGTGTTTTCAGTCTTCCCAGCACCAGATTCACCTCTGCAAAACATTTCAGACATTTTCTTCAAAATTAATTTTCAACAACTTACCAATGCTTTGTTTATAGCAACCTCATTTCATTCCATGTATGGCTTTGACTACACAACAGACCTTCACTAACCATCTAAAACCAAAAGCACTGGTGTTGCAGGGAACTAGAAGGTATTTGTTTAAAATCCTTTCTTCATCCTAAAGATCTCCTTAGCATTAAGGTGTTGATACAATGTGTAACATCAGTTTGATTAACAGCTTTTGGCTATATGCCTGAATTCCTTTGTTACCTTAAATAACAAGAAACAGACTTGTCCTCTGCCTTGACCACAAAGCCAGAAACAGCATTTTTCAGAGTGCAGATACATCTATTTTTTGTAAATAATGAGAGATGTACACACACACACAATTTTATATTAGCATCATTTGAATGTACTTTATATTCCAGGAGCTGATTATAAGAATTACTACGTTGATGGAAACATTCAGTATCTTTAGGAACCAGTTTCAAGGAACAGTAAAACATATTTCAAACAACCAGATTCTTTGCACTGCTCATCTCAGACTCTCCCCTAGCTTCAAAATATATTTATGGCCACAAGGCTACAAGAATTTGTTAAGAAATAAATTTATTAGTGCAGAGTGGTACCGTACAGAGATCAATAAAGATAGCACACACACACTTCATTTTTAAGACAGAGGCAGATTTAAAGCAGAACATGTTTAGACAGAATTTATTGTGAGGTTTCCATATGGGATATTCTGGGCAGGAAATGTGACCAAGTTCACATCACAGCAATCACCAGTGTTGCTACTGCAGCACAGTCTGGTGTTCAAATAACCCCACACATCAAAGGGATTACCAGGTCTAACTTAGCTATGGTTCAATGGCAGGAAAACACTGGAGAAAGATCCCATTTCAAGTGAGACACCAACTGCCACTAGCAATTCTCAAGTGTTTGAAGCTAAAAAGGATTTTTTTTAAAGGGATTTGCATGAAAAGAGTGAAAGTACTTCTGTCATTCAACAGGTGTTCAGAAATCAAAAGTTTGGAAGCCAACTGGTAAGAATGACAAGTGCCCATTTTGTGTGCTTGCATATTTGTCAGCTAAGATACTTATAATGGAAATGTGAATTAACCGTGGGAGAATTTAAGCACATTCTTCTGCAGCCTTCATAAGCACCTTCCTCCACCATGCTGCACACCCCAGGTTTGTAGCTAGTCTGCATTTACTCAGGGATTTAGCACCTTCAGACCTGTCCTGCTTGATCAGATAGGCATCTTAGGAGCATCCCTATCATAATAATGCACTTAAGATCTGCAAACATGAGACAATACAGCACCTGAAATTTTAACTTTGGGATATTATCCCAGATTTTCAAAGAGAATGGACTCTAAAACAATCTTGTCTTGTTATGTTCCAATCCTCTTAAATCATGGAAACCCCACAGGGCAACTACCAGTAGAGAGGACCTCTTGCTAAGAGATGGCAGGATGTGCATTTCTCCATGGAATCACAGAATGGTTTGGGTTGGAAGGGACCTTAAAGATCATCCTGTTCCAGCCCCCTGCGTGGGCAGGGACACCTCCCACTAGACCAGGTTGCTCATGCATGAGCAAGAAGTGATGGGGACTGAAAACACTCCCTCACAGCAGCTTAGCAGGCTCATCATGAAGAGTAGCCAGCAAGAGGTAGCAGGTACAAGGTTTGGGTGAAACAGCTCATCTGTTTGTCCCAACAGAACAGCATCAGCCTCTAGGTCTTGTAGCAGAAAACGTTTACCTGAAAATACTGACCAGAATGATTCTGCAGCCAAGCTGTGGGATATTGATCACAGCCTCAGTAACCACATCATGGCCGGAGATACTGGAGAGTCAATAAGGCACCTGATCTTATTGATGGCATCTGCTGCTCAGAAGCAGCTACCTCATTCTGTCTAAACCCAGTTCTGAGCAATTTTTCCTCACAATAACACAAAAAATATCAGAAAATAATACAGAATACGAAAGATGAGAGATCACTGCACTTAATCCCACAAAACTTTCCAGAGAGAGGGTGGCTTCCTTGAAACTTGTTGACTACTCTGGCTTTGCTCATTGCATGAAAAAACTTGGAAGGTATTACCTGAAGAGCTGGTTACAAAGAAGATTACTCTGAGAATTAGCTAATGGATAACTGGGCTTCCTTTTTGCCAAGATACCATCAATATGCAACACACCAACTGGGTGTACTTTGGGACCAGTACAAGTGGAACAACACACCTTGACTTTTAATGAAAAATCCCATTTCTACCTGGCCCAGTCATCACATACAAGAAAAATTTGAAGATTGATAAGCAGCAAAAAAGATCTCAGATGCAGATTCTTGCTTCCCATCTAGTCTTTATTTCTAGTTTCCCTTTTACTGCAGTGTTTACATTAACATAATTCATTACTATAAGCAATAATAAAAGCAGTCTTGCCTGTTTCTAGATGCATATTAAAATATGCTTAATGCTAAAACTATTCCAGCAGGTAAGAGAAGTAAGAAAATAAGTACAGTAAAATAAACATTTGCATTTTAAAACAATACAATTTGTTCTTATTGTCATCAGAGCTTGGGAACAATTTATTAGCTGTGCCTTTAAAACCAGAGAAATAATCTTCTCTGTCAAATCACAGAAATAATCTTGATTAAAGGAGGAAAAATCGACTCTGACACATTCATTGAAAAAAGAAAATAGTACAATAAACACAGTCCAGATGTCAACTTTCTAAAAGGGCAGCACACAGTTTTAGAGGAGTCTGCTAATCAACAGGCTTTTCTGGCACACACACCAGTACAGCCTCAGAAGGCACAGGAAGGCCAAAAGCTTGCAATACATTCCTTTGGCTAAAAAGCCCTTCAATCCAATTGTGGGGTTTTTAGAGGAAGTCTTTATGCAAGCTCTCATTCAAAAGCAACACTAATGGATGTTATCATCCTAGTTCTTCTCTCCCTGGAGCTTACAAGTATGCCAAATATTTCCTGCAGGACACAATGTTAGATAGCTCTGCTGCCATATACTATAAAAGAATTAGAAGATTTAGGATAAAGTGCTTTTCATTTATAGGTATAACGACATCTGCATACTTCAGTTCTTACTGAGGAGTGCAAACACATGAATTATAAAAATAAATTAAAATCTTCTACCTCTATCAACCTGCCCAAAAAAGGTAAACTTTTAGTAAGGCTATGTCCAATATTTATGGAATGGAGATGGTATCACGAAGCTAAAGATTAACTTTTTCAAAACCTTGTTTTAATACAACTCAATTAATATGTTACCATAAATTAAACAACTAAAACCCTTGGCTGAGATCCTAGCCTTATTTCAGTCAATGGCAGCGTTGCTAATGACTTCAGCAGGGTCATAATTTCACCTCCTTTATTTCAGTCTCAATTCCACTAGGAGGAGAAACAAAACCTTACGGGACTGAATTGAAGTATGACATCAACTCCAGCCACTGCTGATGTCAAACAGCACATCCAAGCAGGCAAGAGCCTCTAGTTGAAAGTGTGAGGTTATTCCATCCATTACCTGAAGGATCTCTCCCTTATAAACTACATTACAGAGATGGGTCAAAGAAAATCTGACAGCCACTGGTAAATTTAACCAGTATCTTGACTTAGTGTTTTTTTCCCTAGAGGAGCAAAGCTTCTGCTTTGAAGCAGCTTCAAGCACATTTAAAATAGGAAAAGCCTAGTGAGCATGAGCACTTTACATCTTCACATGGTTTAAAATTCATTGCATGTAAAGTTAGAATGTCATTTTCAGTAAAGGGAAGTACTTTTCAGGCAAATTTATCTCAGCTACTATTTGGTTAGCAAAAATTAGTGACTGACTACTCAGCCATTTGAATTTTTTTTTTCTTTGAGCAGCTTGAGCTCCAATCTTGCACAGAAGGTAAGAGGCATTTCCTCTGTTGAAGAGATGGCATCTAGAAAACAGGCAAAACAAACAGTGGAAGATGACTTGTAGGTCCCAAAGCAAACAGGCAACAACCAGGAATGGAAGGAGGTCTTCCAACTTCCAGGAGAGCAGTTGTGCTCTTCCCACTGGCTGTTATCACTCCATGGACAGGTCAAATGCCTGTCTGGGAAGGACCTATTTCCTTAAGAGGAAATACTGTTCTAAAGGAAAACAGCAGTGAAACAGTTGCTTTTCTTATTGTCAAGCTGGTTTGAAGCATCTACACATCATCTTGTGACAGTTAAAGCACCCAGTATGGCAGGACAAGGCAACACCATCTCTTCCTGAATTGGCCAAACGAGTTTCTGGAGTTTAAGGAAGGGAAATTAGTTTAAAGGTTGCTTACTGCAGCCCCATTGCAAGGACTAGCACCCTCCTACCACCACCCAGCTCATCATTAATTTCTCTAGCAGATCAGGGGCTAGCAGGATGTACCAAGTGTAGTCCTGTGATTCACACAAGACAGAAGGACACAGAAACTCACCTAAAGGGAAAGTTTTGAAATTCGAAGACAGACTCTTCCTTATCTTGCTACGTGTGTATGAAGTATCTACTGCAAACTAGCAATATTTGTGAAGATAAGCATCTGGAACCTATTAGGATGGTCAGATGGAGTTAGTGTCATCTCTCCCATTACAGATCATCTCCGTGATTTAATTTACTGAAAAACGAACCAAACAAGCTGGTATTTTCCATGCTAGGACTCTGCATCACACTAACCTTTCCCCTGCCCTAGGAGTTTCAGTTTAGTTCTATCATTCCTGATCAGCAACAAGCCCTGGGATGAGGAGTTCATCTAGAAGCAGAAGCTTTTCCACAAAGGAGGAGAAGTGGCACCACCACCCTGGCACCTGGACAAGTTCTCCTCAGCGCCCTGTTCCACAAGGCACAGGAATCCCGACCTGCTGCTCCCAGGTGCTGTGCCAGCAATTCCTCCTTTCACACAAAGCAGGCTCTTACAGAAGGCACCAAAACATGGGAGCGTGCACTTAAATTGTTAGGAGGAGAAAGTAACTGCGTAAGTAAGAGCCCCAACAATGGTCTTTTGTCCTCCTCAAACAGCAGTTGCAAAGAACAGAAGACACGCTTATTCGCAGACAGAACTGAGCAGATCTTCTGCCAGTTACAAATTAACAGATATTTACAGTCAAGACCTGTAATTAAAAGGATGTCTTAATCACTTGGCTAATTCTCTGAAATGAAGAGGTGTAACAGATAGTTTGGACTAGCGCAGGAGAGTCACTAATTGGCTTTACTGTTTACGAGGCTGCTTTAGAGCTCCTTCGTTTCTCTCTAGATGCTTCACATCTATCTCAACACCAGTTGTCTAGGGAATGTTACAAGCTGGACTCCAGCCAGAGGTTGTATACAAAAATGCTTGGTATTTGCTGCTGTTGTCCTTTACTAAGCAGCCTCTATTCCCTCTACACCCCACCACTCCTACTGAGGCCAATTCAGATTAGATATCCTCTAGGGCTGCAAGCATCTGCCTGCTGAATGACTGTTTATCAAGCCCAGTCTCTGTTTTGAGAATACCATAAACTTGTGGTGAGATTCTCCAATTTAGCACATAGTAGCTTAAAAAAAGTGCAGCGCAGCACATTGTCATATCTGACTTCCCCAAAGTCACCTTGCAGCTAAAGATAACAAGGCCAGGAAAGGTTTGAATACCACAACAGACATTTTTTTCATCTTGGGCATCACCAGCCTGGCGTGCCCATTGAAGGGCAGCAATAATCAAAGAGAAACAATAAAACAGCAAAATGTGAGAAGCTGCAGCTTCTCATAGGAAAAAAAGCACCAAACAAACATGCAAAGCTGTTTATTACAAATTCACATTATACAGATATGAAAACATGTACAGTGAGGTATGCACACATGGCAAAGTTAGCACCACTTCTCTGGAAGTGATTTCTTAGGGATGCTGGGTTGACACAGGCTGATAATGTGCTTGTAATTTAGCAGGATCATGAAGTTGCTGGAACTACATATTTTTCCCTTCCTCTCAGCAAATTAGGAATTAACAGACAGAAGATCATAAAGAAATTATCATTTGCACTCTAATCAGGGGGACTGACAAGATGGAAGTTAGTTAAGTCTAGCTCCCCAGAGAAGGGCTGGCTTTGGGGGTTGCTTGTTTGCTTTTTATTTGAAAGCTTGATGAATTAAGGTACAAAGCAACAGAGAGCTCCAGCAACCTCACTGACAACTTGTTAGTGGTTACCATCACAAGATTAAAACATCCAAAGCTAAAAAGAAATTCTCACCATTATTCAGCTCCTCCCATTTCATCATTAGCCAGGCAATAATGGGACTTTCACCAATGTCTGATAAATTGTCCAGTAGATTCAGGAACTGCAGGTGTGTGGGGCTGTGCACATATTTGGGGTTTACAGTTGGTGAAAGGCCAAAGGGCATGTAAGAAATCACATCACTACTACCTGAGGAAACCAGGGTTATACCATGGAGCAGATGAACGTCCTTACAGACATGGGAAAATGACTTAGCTCACTCTAAGAAAAGGCTCTCCACAATAAGTAATTTCATCAAAAAGTTTCTTCTACAAACTGTTCCTAGGGCTCGAGTATTGACCAAATCACAAGAACAGATGTGGTTGAGGGAAGTAGGAGGGAGCATGATGAAACAAGTAAAAGAAACCAGAAGAAAGGAAGTCAGTGCACAAATACCCCTGAGATTCTATGCCCCAACTCAGAACAGAGCCCTGTACAACAGTCTCCTCAGCAGTGTGTTTGTCTATATTCCGTTCCTCAGAAGCTGGAGAGTGGAAAGGGAAAAGAACAGAAGGTAACAAAAAGGAGAGGAAGCAGGTACACCATTTTATGTTTGGAGACAACTCTTCCTTCTACTGCAAGAGCAGGAAGTCATCTATGTTATGGAGTCTGGATTGGAGAATGGAATGCCAGCCACACCAGCTTGCAATCCAAGTAATGCCCTCCTGAAAAGCCAGCTCCCATGTTGGGTGAAGGACAAGATGCTCTGCTGAGACAAGCATCCAGAGAACACAGCAGCAGGTTTGGGTTTTCTTCCCTTTCTGGTATTAAGTTTGAATTTGAGCAAGTATTCCTAGCTTTAAGATCACCAGTTTATGCAAAACTACTCATCTTTAGGGGCATGTCAGACCCCAAACTCCATCACCTGCTAGTGGTCCATGAGGAGTCGAGACAGGAAACCTTCAAAATCATGAGATGTAACAAGAGCCATGCTTGGAGAACCAGGCTAGCCCACTCCACACAGTGCATTTAGATGAATGCCTGTATCTCCAGCATTTCAGTGGAATAGGGGTTATTCTCCAGCACAATTGTTTGAGAGGAAAAAAATTAAAATAACTTTCAGCAAACTGTGTTCCTCAACAAGCTCCACCTGCATGCACCTTCCCTCTGCAGGTATACTGCCTGCCTACTGTCCTGTCATGCCAAGAATGACTAGTCTCTACCAAATGCTGAACCAACAGAGATCATCTGGCACTGCTATTGCTGGGCAAAGTGTGAACACATCTCCAAGTGCCTACATAATATTTGAGATAAGATATTCTTTAATGCAGGTACAAAAATGGTTTAACTACACTAGCAAATACACTAGATAACAACCCTTGCAGTTTCATGACATGTCTGGACACTGGAGTGCCTGTATGAAGGGAACTGCACTCCTTTCAGGGGAAACAGATCAGTATTTCCTAAAGATCTGGACAGCTGAAGACAATTTAGCTGCCTTAAGATGCACACTTTCATCCTTAGGGTAAAAAAACTGCCATGTGTAGCAGATATAAATCAGGATTCAGACATCTGTTGAGTCCAGAAGGACCAAAAGCTTAAGGTCATCTTGCAGGTGAGGTAATAACAAAATTGAAGGCAAGAGATTAAAGGTTCTCCAAGGTAAGCATGAATGGATGGAAGACATTCACCAAGCAAAGGAAAACATCTGGAAAAAGTGCAGAGATGGTCTTTGAAGGGGAAGAACTGAAATCAAACCCAAAGGCTTGAAATAGCACCAGTCCTACACCTAAGAACGCCCTTGAGAGCAGCACTCCTGGCTGTGAAGAAAAGGTGGTTGGATCCTGAGACCTGGTAAGGTGTTGTTCAAACACTATTAGTTGAGCTGGCACCTTACTCTAGAAGGCCATGGAAGGTAAAAAGCCAGGTAACTTGGATGAACTAGAAGTAAAAAGAGATAGGTGAAGGTGCTAACGAGATGGACCTTCATCAAGCAATGGGAGAGACTTATCTCCAAGATGCACCTAAAGACAGTTATGGTCAAGGCAGTCTGGGAGAGGAAAATGACAGACACATCGTAACTGCCCACTCAGATGAGTGCACAAGTCAAGGGATGTTTTCTTTCTCACTAGCTAGCTTGAATCCCTCCTGCTGGAGAAAAGAAAAAGTACTGTGAGTACTTTCAGCTCTACTAAATCAGGGTCAATCAAGTGATCCAGGTCCTGAGATGACAAGTTTGGGATGAGAAGGTGTCTCAAGCCTTTTATGAACTACCAGAGGAGTCTCCGCAGGTACCTCCAGTGTGGTTAAGACACACTCCTTCCACCCCATTTATTCATGCCTCAGCCTGTAAAACCTGTGGCATGGAAGGGAAACACACAGTTCACCTTTTCACCACAGAATCTGCAATAGAAGTCCTGGACACTAGCCCACCTTTGGTCAAAATAAAAGACCTCCTTTTGGTCTGCTACACCAGAGATCCTGCCATGGCCTTGTCCCATTCATGAAGGGGATTTAATAGCCCAGCCAACCAGATGTCAAGTACTGAGTTTATAATGCAGACTTGACAAAAGAATACAGCTGTCCCACGAAGCCCACGAGGGAAACCACGTTAAGGACACTCCTGCAGCAGGCAGCTGTCTTTATAGTGTATTTGTTAAAAAGATCCATGCAGTGGAATACAAATGGTTTTGATGGCACTTCTCCCCCAGTTGGACAGAGCTGAAAAGCAGCCCAAGACAAACCTATTTAAGAGTAAACTGTTCAGTAACCTGAACAGCAGTCTGGTAACCCCTGGTACCTTTTTTTTATATTCAGTATCTCAATAATTCTGATGGTTACTCAGCATTAGCAAGATATCCTGGACTATGGTGGAACTTTGGTGTTCACATGGCAGAAACACCTTGGATCCTGTCTATCACATCATGTGTCTTCATATCCTCAAAAGGCAAGACCTAGACTGGATGTTCTTTGGTCCTGCACATCCAGTTTGGAGATGCTTTATCCCTCATAATTCTGAGGCCACAGATCTGTCCACATTACTCAGAAAATTCTTATTTCCTTGTAAACTATATTCAGTGACATCGACCTTTTTAACCTTGTTTTTCTTTATGCTGTTGTGTAGGTAGTTCAGTAAGAAACACAAGTAAGCAGTAAGACAGTCAACAGAGCTTGGAATCTGTTGTTCAGAAACTTCACTTTAATAAGACTCTGCCACACTTCTGGTAAGTATAGCCTTTGACACTGGTACAACCAAGACACTGAATTAAAGGTAGTAAAACTTGTCCAGTTTCAATAGTTAGTTTTGTGATCTGATTCCAAGATAGTGTTGACATCCTTCAGGGATGTCTTGTTCACTACTTCTTAGCATCAGCTTCTGAAATTGTACATGGAGTAGTAATCTGTCACCAAACGTGTTGGTATGTCCAACTGAAGAGATGGCCCTGAGGAGAATTCTGAGGGTCTTAATATTAGGACTGCACTCAGCAGTCCCCAGCAGCTCCAGACTTCAGTCCTGGGTATGGTCACATCCTCTTGAGATCTGACTGTAGGGATGTGTGTCCATTCCCACCCCTCACCATCTGGAACCAAGCGTTCTCTACAAATGGATGTACAGCAAAGAGCTTAGCAACTGCCTAGCCAAGATGTGGAACCTATCAGAAGATCCATGTATTTCATGCTGAAGTGTGCTGGGCCAGATATAAAACTCAACACAGGTTCAATTGCCTATTCTGTAAAGAAGGATCAAAGCTTACAGTAAAACCTTACAGGTGAGGTAGTAACAAAATTGAAGGCAAGAGAGCTTAAAGGCTTTTCAATTTGCAAATGAACAGATCAGACATTCACTAAATCCTGTAGCACTGCCACTCCAACCTTTGTGGTCTTGGGTGACCACGTAAAGGAGAGCAGGGTTCATGCATAGGCACAAAGCATGAAGCTACTTCCAAAAAATTCACCCGAGGCAAGCACACTCTGTCAAAGCATCCACAAACACACAAGAACAAAGCATTTATTTTTGCTCTGGGATCCCATCCCTGCTTTGAGGGTTGTTTAGTACATTGCACATGAAGTAGTCATCACATGAAAACAGAAGTCCTGCTAAGAGCAAGGACCACAGACCTAGGCAAGCCTGTGTTAAGTGGATTGACTTTTATCCTAGCTACAGAACTGTATTTGCTTGTGTCCTTAGTCCCCAGGAATCTTGTATTCATAATCTCCATAGTTCAAAAAAGCATGGCTTGAAAGGACCCACCTTCAATTTTGTTATAGTTTGACAGTTAAGGCACTTCTGTAGGAAGGAGAAGACTTGAATCTCTTCATGTCAGGAAGGAAACTGAAACCCAGGTCTCTTTCCAGCAATCTAACCATTGAGCTGTTCTGGGGAGCAGGCATCCTCACCAACTATGGCCTCAATGCAGCTGGTATGCACTGGCACACAGGATGGTCAACTGGTCACACAGCCATGGCAGAGGAATGCAGGCTACTGTGTCTGCCCTCTCTCCCTCAGATAATTGAATATGTGAAGTTATACCCAAGACTGCCAACTGCAGGCAGTTTCAGAATGGAGCCAAGGTGTGATTTCACAACACAGGTGAACCATCCTAACCCCCAGGCTGCTACCAACAGGGACTGCTCCCCTCCTGATTCTTCACACCTCCTGCTTCAGGCAGCCCAAAGATAGATCAGCTCAGCAGTATCACAAGCCTGAAAGCACATTCCTACTCTTCTGACTACCCCACTGTTGCATTTCCAGATCTCTGAGAAATTTAAGCTGAAGCTAGAAGTTTACCCCTGGGTGGTGCAAATTCAGGTGCACAGAGAGAAAGCAAAAGGAAACCTTAGTGTCAGCTTGGTTAGAGCTCTCCCATTTGAAGCAGATCCAAAGCTAAGCTGCTGTGCAGCAGGGTTTCTAGACCAACTTTTGATTCATGTCCCCCTCGGGCACTACACACAGTGTAGTTACAGCCCAGCATTTCAGACATATACAGATATTAAAGCTTTTTTTTTTCCCCGATTCAGATCTCGACTGACATTTTTAAGCTACATTTCTCAAATGGCACGTGTCTGTAAAACTTTCAATAAGGTGAATTACATGATTAAAATAATATATCCCCACATTAAATATTGCTTCATGCTAGATCTTCAACCATTAGTCACTGCCTATCAAGAGTAAAGACCAAGTTTGACTGCTAGAGCTGCAGCAAAGACCTGGCCTCGAGACAGATTTCCAAAAAATGCCCAAATGAAAAGTCTTGACTTACGTGCAGAGAATCGATTGGTCCTCACGGTCTGCAAAACAAGAACAAACATGGTTATAGTTTTTTTATTTCTACTGTCCTGTAATTTGCAAGACCATTTATTTTAAATTAATATTTGAACAATTTGGCTTTTCAGCTTAACAATTCTTTCAAGCAACTTTAACAATATCCCTTAAGCCTTCCAGTTTACATGCAATGCACATACCTCCCCTCAAAACATAGCTTAGACATTTCTGAAAGTCCACAGAATCACAGAATCACAGACCTACCAAGGCTGGAAAAGACCTTTAAGATCATCAAGTTCTCCCATTTCATGTAATAAAGCCAATTTTTTTAAATTCAATTTAATAATAATCCATAGTAATCTTTTTTAACCATATTTTCAGATGAAATTACCTCAATAGCTTTTATTCTGTATGCACCCTTTCCTAGATCAAATTATTTAAAATCTTCAGTATTAAACAAGAAAAAAGAAGTAGTTTCAAGTACACAATAGTAATGACCAGACACTTGGAAATAGCACTAACATCTCCAGCAAACAAGTGCTTTACTCTCCAGCTTTTTTTAAATGAACATGCAAGCCTAAAGTCCTTCCATAATTTAGTTTATTCATTAAAGACTTGTCAAAAGGACATCCAGGGAAATACTGAACAGAGTCGAGCTCTGCAATTTGGTGTGGCTCAGCACTTTTGTGACACCCACTGCTGCACTCATGACCTTTGAAAAGAATGCCTGAAGGTCAGTTATACCCTGCAAGAGGTATTTTGTAATTACAGGATCTTTACCGAATACATTTCAACATCTTCCACTTTATATTAAAAGTTATATAATCAAAACATTCAAATATACCTGTAAAAAAAGGGAAACATTTCAGTTAAAGGTGTTCTCCACCCTGCATTTGAGACAGGGTTTTCATCAAGCTCAACATCTTTTTCATAAATCTGCATCACAAAGACCTTGCTTTTACACTTCAGCTGTTTGTCACAATTGCCTCCTGCAAGCTCAGAACTTCAAACAGGTTTTCTCTTCCGATTGGTAATTTGTAATGGATTACTTTGTAACAAAAAAACAACCCAAGCTTGATTTTGTTCAAGTGTAGAGCTCAGGGCTACACATCAGACTCCCTGCATACAAGCCCTTCTCCTTGAATATGAGGCTGCTGGACCACAGGCAGGGAGCACTGGGACACAGATGAACAGACAGCTCCAGTTGCCACAAGGCAGCTTCCCCACATCCTTAACAGGTTTGAAACAGATCTATGTGTGTATATACATTTGTTTATATGTATTTATACACACAGAATCTCAGTACATTTATGACCATCTCTGGTAAGCAGAACAACATCAACAACATTTCAATTGTTTCTAGATTATTCCAGAAAACTATTGTTAAACTGGGTTGTAAATTATCACTGATGTTTTGCAGACTAGATGAAACCAGCCACCCTACCTACGTAATGAGCTGAGTTCATAGCACTGTTGAGTAACAATTAGTATTAAAGAAAACTTCAACCTTAGCTAGGTAGTATGTGAAAAAAAAAACAACTACAAATCCAGCAATGAGCTGTGTGGCCCTCCCCATTACAGTGGCAGATGAACAGCCCAGACACGAAACCAGTTTGTGTCAGCCACACCAGCTCCCTGAGCAGGCTGGTTGCCCAGCAGCTGAAACACAAGTCTCAGCCCAGAGAGGCAGGACGGGCCATGGGGGCAGAGGCAGGGAGCCTGGCCTCGAGGACACAGCCAAAACAGACAGTCATGTCCTGTCCCATCCCTCCAACCGTGCCAGCACTCATGTCACCACTGTGGCACAGCCAAGTTGGGAGCAGGAAAGCTGGCTGGGGAGCAGGAAAGCTGGCTGACAAACCAGTTTTTGAGCTGATTTGTGTTAATCAGTGCCCTCATCCTCTGTACAAGTGTACAGACAACTGTGCAGGCAGAAGGGAGACCCAAGAGCCTTTTTCTACACAGCAGCCCCAATTCATCTTTGATCAGCTAAAAAAGACTTGGTCTCAGCAGAGTATTATCTTAATTAGTTTATGAATAGAAAGTTTGAAGGACACAGAATTATATGGGCTTTCAAAGCAGGCAGATGCTACTGCCTATTGCATGTGGACTGCACACATTTTTAGGCTATATTGTAACATCAAGAGTGACAAAAATTACGAGGTGCCTCCTTACTGAAAAATTGTTAAAAAAACCACAAGCAGTTGTACTTGAAACTGCTTGTAGTAGCTTGTTCAAAAGTGGCAAGAGATACCAGTGATCTTCTTACCCACTGAGCAGATAAACTGCATCAGGCTGCACCTCACCAGGAGCACAGGTCACTGCACCCCTGTCACTACTGTGCCTTGCAAGTAGGTGTTAGCTCTGAAAATCCTGCCTACATGGTAACAAAGAGTAGAATGATCGGAGTAGGAGAGCAGAAAAATTAGTTTAGATTAAGAGTGGGAAAGGAAATATGACTCAAAAAGCTGGTGATGCTCCTGACAAGACTGCAGGGATAGTACCAGATCATTTCCCACACCTGCAGGATGTGCAGCAACTGCTGTGCAGACACAGCAGGAAAAAAAAGGAAGGGGGAAGCCTGCAACTGCAGGAAATAAAAGCTGAGAGCAGGCAAAAGCAGTGGGAGTGTGACAACAAAAACGTTAAGAGACTCTAAAAACATTTATCTTCTTCTGGGTTTGATGTACAGCAGCTGGTCTTGCAAGTCCTCTCAGAAATAACTTCTTGGTACCAGCAGGAGACAAACCCCAGCACCTGGATGTACCATCTGACCAGTTGTCAGCATAAACTAGAAAAAAGTGCAAGTTCCTGACCCCGTTTCTAGGGTAGCCAGCAGTGACTCCTGCACTTCACAGGCAACTCCATACGCCAGCAAAATATCCAGATAACATAGGACAGTACAAATAATTTGTTCTTTTAGAAGAACCTGCTGAATGAACGCCAAGTTGGTACCTTGAGTGGAATGGAAAGTTAATATTTTCTAGCTTTAAAGACATCTTCTAAAGTCACAACTTGATTTCCCCCCTTCTTGCTTCCCAAGAATAACTTCTCTGTAATTTTGTCACTGTAGCTAGGCCACTTGGTTAAAAAATAGTCTCCTCTAAACTACAGCTCTTCAGTTTATCACTTCTTAAAAACTTCTGGACACAGGTAACATTGGCCTTGAAACTGAAAGTGGTTTAATTGAAGGCAAAGTACATTTGTTCAATGTTTTGTATCATGACATTTTTTACCTGTCCATTTATCACACAAAGCTAGTGTTCCACAGCATGCCAGACACACTGGAGAAGTTAATTTTCTTACCCAATTAGTCCTAGAGAAAGTCTACAAGTCCAGACAGTTTTGTCACTATGAGAAGCTCCAGCAAGTGCAGCAGAGCTTTATTTTCTATGTCCAGGAGCTTGCACTAACACAGACCTTACAAAGAAGTTAGGAGACAGTCAAGTATGTTACTCCAAACCCATTTGTCTATGTCCACCTGGACTCTGAACCTCAAAAACTAAAAAAAAAAGTGTAAGTAAAACCATAGTAAGCTTCAAGTTTTGTCTTCTGATCACTCACTTATGCTAACGACCAGTTTCAGCATCTAGCACTCAACTATAATAACACAAAATCACAGCTTGAAGGCTCAGCATGCTGCTGTTCAGTTCTGGAGCCCTCAACACAAGAGGGACATGGAGCTCCTGGAGAAAGTCCAAAGGTGGCTACGAATATGATCCGAGGGCTGGAGCACCTTTGCTCTGGAGACAGGCTGAGAGAGTTTGGGTTGTTCAATCTGGAGGAGGCTCCAGGGAGACCTTAGAGCACCTTCCAGTGCCTGAAGGGGCTACAGGAAAGCTGGGGAGGGACTTCTGACAAGGGCAGGGAGCGAGAGGACAAGGGGGAATGGATGAAAACTGAAAGAGGGGAGATTTAGGTTGGACATTAGGAAGAAATTCCTTCCTGTGAGGGTGGTGAGACACTGGCCCAGGTTGCCCAGAGAAGCTGTGGCTGCCCCATCCCTGGAAGTGTTCAAGGGCAGGTTGGATGGGGCTTAGAGCACACTGGGCAAGTGGGGAGGTGTCCCTGCCCATGCAGGAGCGTTGGAACTGGATGATCTTTAAGGTCCCTTCTAACCCAAACCAGTCTGGGATTCTGTGATTATGCCTTGTCGAATGCCAGATGACTTTTGCCCCAAGAAAAAGAGCTGATGTGATTACTGGCAAAATTACTAACATGGAAGAGTTATTTATGCTTTGTTTTGATTTTCTTTTCTCCCAAATAACACAATTTATCTGCAGTCTTGATTTCAAAGCAGCTGCTCCCCTTCCTAAAGGTCCCTTAGAGCAGTAACTACATACCTGTCAGACTGTCTTTTGAGAGAGCTGAGCCCTTATCTGGCACGTTTGCCAGATTTGTTATCTGGGGCAGGTAAGAAGCACTAAACTTCTCATCTTTGCACATACATCTCTTTTTGAAATTATTATAATGTGTGATTCACTGTGACCCAGCTTCAGCCTGAAGGGCAGCAGGCAGCCAACAGGACAGAGAACACACAAGTCTTTAAAAAAACCTGCTATCCTTTGCAAGTTTTAATAGCAATTTTTTTATTAAAGCTACAGAGTTCTGAGGTGGGCCTTCATGGAAACCTAAAAACAGCTGGAAAACGTTAAGGTTTCTACACAAGTCTTGTGATACTTAAGAACAGACCAAAACCACCTCTCTCTAGCAAAGCCTTCATGAGGTAACAGCACTCTTACATCAGACACCAGATTTGTAGAAATATACAAAGACCAGACCAACTGAACAAATCCCTTGGCATTGATAAGCAAATTGCTGCAGTAAAAAGCAGAACAAATTGCAGACAATCCTCATCTCCAACCTCTAGAGCAAATGAAGCAGAAAATACAAATAAATTACTCTTATGAATAGCATTAGCTAATGTGTTATTAGTTGCCTCTCTTAATCCATACAAAGGGTGAGAAGTGGTCTGGAATGGCTGATACTCTGGACAAAGTCACAACAGGTGTGTTACATTTTGAGGACAGAATTAGATGATTTAAGGTGGAAAACACACTTAGTTAAATGACTTGGGTAGCATAAATACTTTTCAAGTTACTCCCATATAACCCAAAACAGTTTCATTTATAAGGTTGAGCCAAGCTAACAACTTCCAGTCTCTTAAGGGAAGTTATATCACATTTCTGCTGTACCAACACAGTTTGTCTTCTGAGCAGACTCTGGTGCTTGTCTGATCTTGGGTTAAAGCAACTCAGCCCAATAATCCAAGATACTCAGTAAGTCAATTTAACTCAGTCAGATGAATATAAGCATGAGGACAAGTATGTGGTAGGAAAGGATGAAATAAGAGGACCAAGCTCTTAACTCATGGTAAGAGATAAGACCAACCCTTTGGTTTTAATCCAATACAAAATTCCCATTGGAATGCATCGCTTCACTTTATACAGCTTGGATTTCACCCCAAGGCCTTCAAACTACTCTGAAGACCACAACATTCAAGTTGCACAGAGAAAGTTCCTAATTTGACAAACAAAATTCCAAAATTATGTGACATCTACGAATAAAAACACAATTTGATTTTCTGCTTCTGAAGTAAACTTTCTATAGATGAGTATGTTTTTGAATGGAAGGATTTGGAAGCACCAAGGCAATACAACCTGACAGTAGCTTTTAGCACTCCCCCCTCTGAACCAGCAGCTGATCATGGAGATGCATGTGATGCTGGTTCAAATATCTGATGGAAGTGGCAAAACTCACTTATAAACTGGATCAAGGGGCTGATCTGGTTGGAAACACAGCCACACAAACACTGGTATTAGCGTATGGAGAGAACCAGTTACCCACACTCTGGTCACCCTAAAGCTACCACCAAAGCACACTCCCTCAGTGAGTGCAGCTCAGGTGAGCTGCAGACCCTTCCCAACCAAGCAGCTGGTGCCAGCAGAAGGTGCTACCTCCTCCATCCTCAGCATACCTTCAAGCTGCCTCCCTTGAGCCAGCACTGATACTCACCTCCACCTACAGTGAGTGATCAGGGAGTCATGTTAGCAGAGAACCAATCCTAGAAAAGCAGCCAGCACAAGGGAGATGGAGCAACAAATAACCAGAGTGGGTCTTACTCTTTTGGCAGTGGCTAATCACTGGATTGGTTTACACTGTCTCAAGCTATATATTTAGCATCTGGAAGCATTTCTTTCATTCTTGCTCTCCTCCTTTTATTGATTCCACCCAAATCAAGACTTGACTTTCACACTGCGGCGAGAGCACGGACTAACACACAACGATCAATGTGATCAGGCGAAAGTCATTTATTGTAACAAAAATGTCTTGTTATACACTTTTTGGTTAATGACATGAGCTTTGAGCTACATTATTATTGGTTAAATGTCTTTGTCCACGCGAACAATACTCTGTTCTGATTGGTATATTGCTACTGTCCACGTGCCAATTTCTAATACATTATTGGTTACTAACTCCAGGCGAGAAAGTCCTTACATTGCATGATCTCACCATCTTCTGGTATCTTGTTTCTTCTTCTGCATCCAAGAGTTGCTTTTCCTCTGTCAATTTCTTGCTCCCATGCTGTAATTGTCCTTCAGACAGCTCTTAAAGTAACAACAGTTAGGCTAAAACCTTGGTAGCACAATTAAGCCTTTATTCCAAAGGCTGGATTGATTGTATTGACTGGATTGCTCACATGCCCATGCTCTGCAAGAAAATTCCCCACATCACACCTCAAAGCAAGAACCAGCTCTGTGTTTAACATCTACTGCTGCAGAGCTGAAGGACACTGGAGTGTTGCAGGGAGCAGCAGCCACATTAGGGACCCTCAGTCATACAGCACCAAACGGTACCAACACTTTGAAGAGAGGCCAAGGAAAATTACCAGGGTGCAAGGACAATGCAAGAAGAATTAAGGTGTTTTTCCCTTAAATCTTCTTTGCTCTCTTCTCCCCAGATGAATATGCTCTAGGACAACAATTGGCAGCTCAGACAAACCTGTTGCTTGGCTGCAGAAGAGCTGTCATGTTTTCTTGTTCAAAAATCCAGTAAAAACAGATCCTGATGTTCACCTTATTACATCTATATAATAAAATGCTTGAAGTTTTGACTGTCAGAATACAACACATTTTACTCCACATGCCTTCTCAAACTATGGACGGACTTTCCCCCCTCCAACAGACTAGACCTAACGAAACCCCTCTTAACTCTAGGGAAGGTTCCAGATGTCCATTAAACACATTTGTTGGGTAATTGGTTCAGACAGGATGTTCTGAAAAGTTGTAGCTCAAAGCTATACAGTCTGTCTACAAACAGAATTACTGTATTTTAACAAAGCAGCTTTTCTCAAAAGCATGACTTAGTTCTGCTTTGGTCACACTACAGTAATTCATAAATTGATATAAGATAACCAAACAGAAAAGGAAGAATCTGTCTTCAAGTTTCCTACTGAAACTCAAAGGCAGTAACATTGCAAGCACAGAAATTTTATCACATAACAGAGCTTACAAGTAAACAGATGCCCACCCTCTACAACTGTCACTGCTCCAATTGCCCTTTACTAGACAGACATTTCAAGTATTTCAAGTGCCCAGATCTGTCGTTACCCCTCACAACCTGACTTGGAATGAATGAAGAAGTCATTTGGAGCTATCCACTCAGTGAGCTGCTCAACTAGAAAGCCATTTTTTGACCTTAACAGATACCTAAATCTATGAAAACAATTCCACAGATGTTACCTGCTTTCAGATTTAACATAACTCTGATTGCTTTGACAGCAACTACAGCTCTTGTCAAACACAGGAACTGTCACACCAACAACCCCACCACCCTTGCTAGAAGCATCTTCCCTTTTGCATCCTGCCTGTATTTAGGAAAGAACATGACATAGGTGTGCCAAGGTAAAAAGATTAATTCCAGAAAAGCAGTGACAATGGATGTGAGTATTAACCTGCTTTCCTGAATCAAGCTGAAGACAAAGCTATGGTCTGCTACACATCAACCAACAGGAAATTTAGGAGAGGGAAATGGTTCTTATCAAGGGTTGTCCTCCCTAAAAACTAAGTGCAAGACTCATTTTGACATAGCCTTTGTTTTATTTCTCCAAAGCATGAAATACCTATTCAGCAGTTACAAAATGCCACTCATTTCTGTAGCTGGCATAACCAAAAAAGTTGATGCTTTTGTTGAAGTGGTGGAGGGCAAGTTCTCTGACACTTCTTAAATGGGAGAAATTATCTTTCCAAAGAGAGGCAGTGGTGTAGGGGGAATAGAGGGTTCTTGTTTATTTTTAGACAGTATTTAATACTCAGGTGCCATAGCCTATAAACCAAGAAAAGCTTGGTTCCCTGGTCATTAGCCTTGTTTGTTGTGGATGTCATGCTTGGAAGATCTGTGTATGTTTGCCCTCTGCTGTAGGTGAACAGGCTCAAATATCAATCTATTCAAGGACATTTAAAAATTGAATTCCTGACAAGTTTTGTGAAAATGGGTCACTGCCTGAAGGAGAGACACCTTCCCATCAGCACAGATTTTGCTGCTGCCAGAGCATTCACAAGATTGGGTCACAAATGCCACGTAGCATTAGAAAGCACATGGGTGGTCTGACAATCTGCTATTCTTCGAGACCAAGCTCTGAATATTTTTTTCTTCCTTTGTTTAAACCAAGTCCTACTGGACTGATAAGCATGGAAAGAGATCTGGTTACAGAGATGAAGCATGCCTTTATATTTTGTGTTTGTCTTTAAAATGTTGCTTAGTTACTCCATAAACTATCATCAAACACTTAACACTATGAAGTGACTTGCAACAAACACCTCTAACAAGCATAACAGGAAGACTGACAGGCACAAGTTTGTTTGCTGTGTACCCACCTTACTGCAGAGCAAATATACCCTGACACACTTCTGCTCACCATGGGATTCCTGCAATAGCACTGCTCATCCTACATTTCACCTCTGCCTTCAGCTCTGCAGCAACAAGCCTTGCTAGGTACAGCTGAGTCATTCCATGTACATTCTGCAACCTCACAAAAAAGACAAGGACACTCTACAGGAACACAGTCAGTATTTCACCAACAGAAACCCAGTAAACATTCAAATGAACTTTGCAGAAAGCATGTAATTTCCTAACACTATAAAGGTGACATTTCAAGAAAAAATACCCAAATTTAATCACTGACTAAAGAAGCTGAATCTACTCATGCCCAAAGCATCTGATGCGATATATCCAGCAGTGCTGAAGGAGCTGGACAGTCATTGTCAGGTTACCCTCTTTGGGAGGTTTCAGGTGACTAAAAGGGGGGGAGACATCACAGGTATCTTCAAGAAAAGTGAGTAGGATCATTGTACTACCCTTTTAAAAGCTGGAAGGAACCTCTGGATGTCAGAAATGACACTGGCATTCTTTAAGGGAAAAGCATTTCTCTCCATGTACCTTGAAACTGCATTGCTCTTTTTCTTCTTGCCATCATCAGTGTATTGATCTGTTGGCTGTTTTTTTACATGCAAGTCTTATTTCTTTGAAACTGCCAAAGCAATGAACTTGAAGAAATTCTCATTCTTTGTCCTAAAAGGTGTAACACTAATTTATACTAGAAGATTCAACTCAGGTGCATTCCACTCCTTTTACAGGTGTCCAGTGGTTTCAAGATTTCAAATATTTCTATCAGTTTTGCTTCATCAGTGCTCAGACACTTTTCCCTCAGAACACCAAAAGCCTTCAAAGCTGGCTCAGATGTCAGGCCCCAGAGAACTGCATCCAAACTCTCCCTCCAGCTCAATGCCATCCACTTCAAAGACAAATCCAACAGGGCTGTTTTAAATCAATTACCAATTCCCAACTTTGTCTGTTTACCTAGTATTTCCTATACAGCATGATACAAGACACAGTCTGTGTCTACTACATTTCCTCTGCCTAGAAACCAGCCCCCCTGAGCAGGCTGTCAGGCTGAACTACCACAAACCACTTTTGACACACCAGCATTTCAGTCTTGCCTCTTTCGTGTACTTGGTCTATTTACTCCAAGACACCTCCAAATCTTTAGTGAAGGGCTGAGAATTCACCCCTGCACTGTGGGGTGAAGGCATTGATGTAGACACTCTGTAGATGCTCCTGCTATTTGTGAAGTTAAAGTAACAAAAGCTTTAAAAAAAAACAAACAACAAACAGTGTGTGGTTCTATCCCTTACTCGAAAAGATGCGAGACAAATCACAACAGCCACACTTGAGTTGTGCTTGCTGACTGACTGCTCAGCATGCCGAGTTAATTATTGTTATTAAATGAAGCATAGCAGAGGTCAGTCAAACCCAAGTCACGGTTTAGCCTGCAGCTTGTTTACAGTGAACCCTAGCACTGAATACACGTATTTCTTGCATGTCTTCATGACCACATTCGTTCCTGGCTCCCTCTCCCAGACAGCTCAAGCTGCTGCACAAGCACTCCAAGACAGACACAGCACAGTGGCAACCTAGCACAGCACCAGCAAACCCTGGGAGAACAAGCCAAGCTACAAATTGAGGCTATTTTAGAAGTCATGAGTTAGGTATTTGCAACATGAGCTTGAAATTACCCAAATTCCTAAAGAAAATTGTGACACTTGTTTTCAGAGTTGCTAGCCAGGGCTGAACCAGCAAAGGAGAAAACAAATAGCTGTTAGACTTCTGTCCTGCCCACTTAATGAACTGTGGGTAGCTTCTGCATTACATTCCAGATAGAACTGGAATTTTTTTGTTTTAGTCCTCATTAAGTTTGAAGAAGCTCAATCATGATTTATGTTTTCACAGGCAGTCTTTCACTACCTTTATTAACTATCATGAAGAGAAGCTTTCGTAAGTCTAACATAGACATTTGTTCTAAAACAGAGTTGCTGAGGTAACACGTTCCTTCCCTAACCAGCTCATTCAAACAGGGATGGATTTAAAACAAGACTTGCAAACACCCCTTATCTATTACATAACACCAAATTTATTTAGCCTTTTGGAACAGGTGACTGCTGTAATTCAGGAGATGAGAATACAAGTCAGCCTTCATTTTGGAGGAAGAGCAGAGCAAAGTGCACAGTCCCAAGGGCTGATCCACATTGTGAGCAATGCTCAGGATGTACCAACAGCCCCGAGATGAGGAGGGCAACAACCTGAGCTGTGAGAGTGCTCCCCAAGCACCACAGCACAGAGCCAGCAGGGCCAGCTACACCAACTGCTGCGACTGATTTACCAGCAAAGACAACAACTAGTTCTCACACCAGTACTTAAGGCAACTTAGCTGAAGGGCAGTAATAATCTGTAAGGCAGCAACTTCTTAAACTGCTCCAGCTAGAGCTGCAAGGACTTGCTCACTTATGCTTATTGTTCCTCAGATGACACAGATGAGCAGTTCTCAGCCTTCCTGATTTGTGGCTCCCAAAGAGCTTTCCCAGTAGAAATGAGCAGCTCCTAAATCTTCTACATAGGCTGTCCTTATACTTTATTTGCATACTGCTTAGAAGTAACATAAGATTAGTAGCAGCTGGCAAGCCACAGGCTGGGAAAGGTTTAGTTAGTTAGACTGTAGAGTATTCAGCATTGCAGTGGTTTCTATTCTCCATCAGCCCTGCTTAAGTTGTCCTGCTTCCCATGTAGTACAACTTCCCCTAGACAAAGATTATATTGTTAACTGAAACAGTGATTCAAGGAGGTCCTTTAATATCTGCTATTTAAGCTCACTTGTTTAACTTTTGCTCTTCTCCTTCCTAAACAAATTAGCAAGAACAAATCACTTAACAAAATGGGCTGTGAACCAGCTTTCATTCTAGTGAGCTCTTCCTGAGCTGTTTCACGATGCCTGAACCCCTCAAGTTTGGAAAGATAGCAAGTATGATAACAGTACACAGCAAGGCTTTCCAACTTCAGCACAACATGCTCAGTGGTTTGGCTTTTTGTTCTCAGCCACACACAGGACAGGACACAGACCATCCAGCACATCAGCCCAGCCCCAGGGAGGTCAGCCACACTAAACATACCAGTGATTGTAACGCATTGCCTGGCAATAGCTAAGCTAAAAAGTCATAAGCATTTTTCTGGTGGGTATTTTCTAAGACTCATAACAAACCCCCTGATGAGTATGTTTAACTGAAAATATTTTAAGTCCCAGATTTGCTGTAGAGACTTCTCACACCTCTGTTCTGCAGTAGTGGAGTCATTACTTTTTCCGATCACTGAACACCAGAAGTTCTAAAACAGTTTCCCAAGAGAACACGTAACAGCCACTGTTACAGTCTCAGGAGATATTTCAGGAAACAAAAGCTCATGAGCTTCCACCACTTTACATGCCAAACTGTTGAGGCCACTTCAGGAGCATATAGCACAACCAACTGTGAAACACAAGGATACAAGAAAGAGGAGGATAATCATTGCAGGAATTTTTGATACAGCAACTACTGTGAATTCATTCCTGTACTAAATGCAACATTTCCCTATGGTTTTGTGCAGAAAAACCTTAACCTCATCTTTGAAATCCATTTCATTTGAGATGCTGAATGTCACCATGAACAATTACTGCTTTAAAAAGAGACAGAGACATTCTGCCAGTTGCCTCTTCTTGGCCAGTTTAACACTTCAGTGTAGTAAGAAATGATACTTCTGGAAAGCTCCTCAGTAGGGACTAACTGAGCTCCACGCAGTCCTACTAAACTGTGCTAGAGTCTCTTATGAGGCAGCTGCAGATTCCTGCACTCCCACTTTGATACAGCAAGGCAGACACATCCAATCAGAATCCATATCACACTCCAACAGCAGATAACGTAAGGACAGAATTAGCAGGTAAGGCTGATTCTCCACAACACTTTCCCATTAGCCAGCAAATTCTCCTGTGATTTCCTGATCCATTATCCTCTGACTTCAAGTTCACATATTCCTCAAATGGTGTCTCGACATGCACAGGCTCTCAGCACCAACTATAACCTGAGGCACAGACTACCACAGTTGAGCTATGCTGTTAAAAAAATTGCTTCTTTTTGTTGTTTTGAACATGTCACTTGTGAATTCCAAGTAATGACCCTTTGTTCTTGCATAGGAAGGGATGGGGTGGGAGGAAGGATCAGTACTCCCTCTCCCTGTGCCACTTCACATTTAGACAGCTGTTATAGCTGACCTGAATTATTATTTCCATGCTGAACACAGTTTTGATAATTTCAGTTGTTCTTTGAGTCTCTTCCTGTCATATTTCCTCTCTGCCCAAAGCAGGGGGAAGCCAGAGCTGCACAAAGTGCTGAAGACAAAATGTATTACAGCTCCATGGCAAAAGTGTTTCCTGGTTTGATCCCTTTCCCAGTTACTCCCCACATTCTCTAGCTGATTTATAACCATTGCTGAACAGTGAATTTAGAGTTCCACAGATCTGTTTCATCCCCTACAGCTTCTCTCAAGCAATAACAGCTCCAACACTACTCAGGTGTGCCACTCCACAGCAGTCTCACACATTTTTATAACCTCCTGGGCACTCTGAGGTGCAGCTCTTCACACTGGGCTCTCATCTTTACTACCCTGGATAGCAAGTTAAGCCAAGCAGCCCCACCACAACCTCTTCTCTTTTCCAGATAAACAGCTTATAAACAAGAAGCATGAACACAAGCACAAGTTGCACAGGGTTTTCAGCAGTAACATTGCCAAACAGTAAAAGGAGAAAACAATGGCCAAGATTGACCAGTCTTTAACCACTTCTTTACATATATTAAGGCCTTTCCTAGTATTGCAGTTCTTTAACAGCCTCTGGTAAGGATCATCATTAATTACCTCTGGAAGGCCATGCAGGTGATATCAGATAACCCTCCCCTGGCCATACAGATTCATTCACAGATCAATGCATTTGCCAGGCATTACTCCTATTTTAAAAAGCCATGAGGAATCTTTATTCATGATGATACGCATAGAATGCTCCTCCAAAGGCTAGTTTTAGACTTTGGAATAGTTTTTACCAACATGTTTGGCTCCAATCATGAGCATACTGGTCTTCATATACTCAGATCTGAGAAGGAATCTCAAGAGATGGCACCCAGTAGCTAACATCTGTGTGCTTTGGTGCCACGTGTTTCGTGCCAAAATGCCCACGTGCAGCACAGTTAGCTATTCAGCTACTCCATCTCCAGGCTTACAAATTGGGTTCTTGCAATTTGCTACCATCATTTTTCTATTTACTACTTCTTCAGCTGGAGATTCCCTGATATTTTCCTCAAAAAAGCATTCCCAGCCTGAGAACTTCCCTGAGCAACTTCACAGCAGATACACACAGGTAGTTCCATTTTTCCGTGCTTTATCTGGGTTTGCCTCCTACCCATCATCTGATGGCTTTACCATCACTCTGAAAAAGCCCTAGAATAAAAGGAATTTAAAAGCCCCAGAGTATTTAGAAAGCCATGAGCTTTTGTTCAGCTTGCTGTATGAAACAGCAGAGTAAATGTACACAACTCTGAATCACTGAGGAAGGTGCACAGCCTGTCAGAAGTACCTAAGCAGCTCAATACCTGAAAGCATCAGGTATGGACAAGTGCAAGGAAGCTGGATACACTGAGATCTAAACTGGCAGTTGTGTTGGTGATGGGAGCCTTGGGATATTGAAGACAGAGAAGAACACCACCAGCCCCTCACCACTTCCCTCCACTTGCTAAGTGATGAAAATTGCTCCTACTTCTTGCTGCTTCCTTGCCCGAGTTGAACAACCAAATTTAAAAGGAAGAGGGAGGAAAAAGGAGCTACTGCAATTACCACCTTATGCACTTATGGCATAGCTAAACTCTTACTTCAACACCCTGAAGGAATGCAGACAACTGGCAAAAACCAGTTATTGTGCAAAACACACACCACCTACCACAGCTGCTAGAGTGCAATGTGCTGTCAGGATGAGAATGCATTGAAGTTTCTGTTGCACAAGCAATTATGTCTTGATCTATGTCATCTGAAAGCTAAAGCCAAGCAGAAGTGAATTATCCATTTCACAACTACCTAGAAAGAAATGGAGTTTAAATTAAAGCTTCAGAGTAGAAGCAGGTGCTGGCTGAGTAATTATGCACAAAATTATTCATCTCATTAATGATTTCATAAGTTGAATTCCTGTCTGTAGGCTAGCACAGTCACAATTCACTCATGAGGCCAGCTTGCATAGCCAGTTTTACAATTAAAATCATAGAATCATAGTATGGTTTGGTGGGAAAGGACCTTAAAAGGTCATCTAGTTTCAACCCCCCTGCATGGGCAGGGACACCTCCCACCAGACCAGGTTGCTCCAAGCCCCATCCAACCTGCCCTTGAACACTTCCAGTGATGGGGCAGCCACAGCTTCCCTGGGCATCCTAAGAACTTCTAGTTCTCACCACACAGCAAAAGAAATCATCCTCAGTTGGTCAGAATATCAACTGAAAAGACTATGGAACTGGCTCATCTGCTGCAACACTTCCAGAAGTGGGGAGAAAACAGCCAGAAGACCAAAGAACTAGAAATTCTTTATGCAACAATTGTCACTCCTGTCTCATTTTAAAATAAGAAAGTTACTGCTTGAATTTAAACAAAAAAAATTAAGTCAACCACTTCAAGAATCACTTCTAAGCAACTGAGCCTCAAGAAAAAAGTTGTTTACTGTCAGTATCATCATGCCTAATTAAGTTTGTAACCTTGAGTTTGAACACAATAAAGAGCAGGAATCTAACCACATTTTGACACAGAAAAAGACAAAGGTCAGAAACTGTTGTCACAAGCACTAAGGTACTGAAACTTCTGTAACAATAAGTAAAAAGTTTAAAAAATACTATAATCCAGTTCTAAAAATGAAGTTAAATGGACTTTGTTCAATAAGTAATTGCTACTGATGTCACTCAGAGATGCTCTAGCACGGCACAATAATATAAATCATGACAAAAACTTCAGAGTCACTGAAGCACACAGATGTAACACCAAGAGACAGAACAGAAGAGTGAGAGGAAGGAGATGAAATATTGCACAATAGGTTCAGCTGACAGAAACATTTCTCATTTTAGTTCAAATTCAAAACTGATGAGGCAGAAGACTGTTTCAGCATGATAGATTTCAGTTTTTTCTACTTAATTTCTTGCTTCAAGAATCTCTTTCCCCCGACTCAGCTTTAAGACCACTGTAGATCACTTTTCTATTGGTATGCAAACCAATCTTGTTGTTAATGTTATTGTCACATAAGTATTCATACTGATTGCCTGATTGGACAAAGTGAAAACACAGAAATCCCACTATAACAGAGACACCTCTAAATCCTTCACACACATTTACCAAGCAGCTAGTTCTGTTTAGAGTGCCATCCTGCACTTTGTTAAAAAGCTTTGGGGAATCTTTTGGCAAGTCAAGATGCAATGGAAATATGAAGAATATTAGTGGCACATATAACAGGATCTATATAGTCCTCATGGAACAAAATGTTAGTCATCATTCCCAGGTTTTTAGTCTTAGATCATATTTTTCATCTTCCCTTTGAAGATTAATAGAAAAGAGTTGTCCTATTTTAGTTTCAATTATTTTCTTCCCTATCTTTTGGGGGGGAAAAAAAAAAACAACACCAAAATAAAGGTCCGCAAAGGGAGGACTTAAATCAAGATTATCTAAAAATATAGATCAATGATATTTTTAAGAGAGAACTATTCCATCTCTAGGCAGTACTGGCTTCTCCAACACCAAGTGTTCACTTCATGTCCTACGCCGTTTCCGATAAACCTTCTCTGCAACAGGATTAAAGGCAGTCCTAAAATATCAGTGCTAATTTAGTGCTCATCAAGATGTCCTCAGGGAAACAGGATAAAAAGGAGAGACTAAGCATAATTATACAAGAGTAATATTAGTAGGCAAGCTGGTCTTTGGCCACAATAAGCAAACAAGTTTTCCTTAATATTGCTTCCAAAGCACTTTTAAGAGTCAATGAATAAAGAGGCAAATAAAACAATGCCATGCTTCCTCTAGAAAGACACTGAGACAATAGGAAGGGAGGAGGGAGAAGAGAAAGCCAACTATGGTAAAAGCACTAGAGAAAAATCTGTTACTGCTGCTTTCACACAAGTCTCCCTTGCTAGTAAAATAAAAGTCATAGATTAACTATTAGAGTCAAGAATTTAGTTTTCTTAAGAAAATCCCAGTCCCCATCAAAACGTTTTCTTCTTACTGCCTCTAAATTTTAGCAGTACAGAAGAACACTAGCAAGTCTTGCAAATTGTATTACCAAACAGAATTAAGGTCAATGTTGTCACAGGGATTAGGATACCAATTCCTTATGACCATGTCAACTGTCCAGCAGCTGTGAAAAGCTCAGTCTAGCATGCTTTTGTGGAGCACGCCGGCTCCAACCCTACACATCCATGCATGTGATTTCTGTCTAGGGCTAAACAATCCCAGTGTGCCTGGAAGCCCCTGGGTTATGTGTACTTAGTGCTTCAACATAACATTAGGAAAATGGAGTGAAAGCACAGGAGAAATCCACTAAACCACCTGTGAAGTAACACTTACCCTACTACCACATCACTTTGAAAAATAATTACTAGGGGAGAGAGAGGGAAAATCCAGTATGTAAAGCTGAATTGCATGTTATTATCTCCTGAGGTCAAGGCACCAGGTAATGAGTCTTTTCCTGAAGAGAAATCCTGACTGCCATAACCAGAATGCAGCCAAAGCCTGGCTTGTTTTTAAGAAGATTGTGTTCACATTTAATCTTTGCTACAAGTCTTGCAGAAAAGGCAACCCTTCCAAGATCCAGCAATCAATGAAGTTTGATTTTCCTTGCAAAACTTCTCTCAAATCCCTAGTGCATCACAGCTGCACCACCACTGAACTGCTCATCTGCTACACTCAGCCACTGGAAACAGCTCTGCACCTCCCTCCTTGTGACAGCTTAAACCAGTTCCACACATCTCTCTGGAGAACACTATTCCCTTTCCAGAATGGGAAACTGGGCTTCTTGAACATACTCTGGTTTACTGCTCTTTGCCCACACCCCTTTGTCCTCCATGTTTAACAAGCACTGAACTAGATTTTTCAGCCCATTCTCCTCCCCACTAAAGGGCAGGAGGAGAGCTGACCTGTGAAGACCGCAGGGCTGAAGGTCCCAAACAGGAAATTCTTCAAGGGGACAAGTACAGAGAAGCAGTTTGGTGACTGGCAGTTGGCAGCACTTCCATACAACCTTCTCCTAGCAGAGTGTGCTGTGAAGTGCAACACCCCATTTCTATCCCCAGTCTAACACAATGAAGTACTTCCAGCAGCATTTCAGTCCAGGGATAACTATCGAGATGCACACGGATCGGTTGGTTCTGCAGACCAAAAAACCCTTGTGCTTTCATAATCTGAAACAGAATTCTGTATTTTATTGTTTAAACACAAGGTTTATTTTAAACATACAAAACTTCAGATTAGCAGAAACTTCAAGCTGATCTCCAATCATCCATGCTCTAAATTAAGAGAGGCACAAAAGCATTAAGATACTGAGTAACAGTTTACTCACTGTGCCCAATATACCAGCACAGAAAAACTGTTTTAAGATACCAGGTTGCTCAAAGTCACAGCTCAGGTCCAGGGATCCTGTTTTTCTATCACAAACATCTAGAAAACTAGTGGTTTGTGATTAGCTATAGGGAAACTAAATATTATTATACTGAACAGGCCAGGCAAACACAGGCAAACACTGGCAAACACTTTAGTTAACCTAAATTAGTGTCTCAGGTATTTCTATAAGGGTATGGTCACGCTATCCAAAGGAATTGCATTCCTATAGTTTCAATTTCAGGTTTGAATCCTAATAATTAAATTTAGATGCCAAATACTGGAAACATAGAAGACATTAATATAAAAAGAACCTGTGAATATGCTATAATAGCAATAGCATAACTTACAATAATACTGAAAAAAATAACCTCCCCTACCCCACACTCTCTACCATCCTGTCTCAATCTCCCAAAGCAACTAAGTGCACAAGCATGGAGATGAGCTGTAGAAGAACAGTTCTATAACTATGTGTTAACAACTTATCAGCAAAAACATCTTGGTCAAGGATTATGGTGCAAATAAATGCTAGCAGAGACCTCTGATGACTTAATCTGAAGCACTGTGATTAATACAGCTAGTTCTTGGTTCAAGTCCTACTTCTACTAGCCAAAAGTTTCTGATACACATTTTCTGTTTCATTTGCCTAGGACTGAAAGTCTAGCAAAACATAAGGCATATTTAGAAGATGAAGGATATTTTGTGCACTATGTTAAATACTTGGCTGGCAGGGAGAACCTCACTCTCCCTACCAAATTCTAGGCACACTCAGCAGTTGACCTTGTGTTGCCACAGATAACCAGAAAATAAGTTTAATATTGTCACACCCTCCAACAGTCAAGACAAGCATGACTTGATGCTCTAGTGACTAGAAACCCCAATTGTAACTGCAAGTTTTATTTATATGGAGAGTTACATTCAGTTCCCTGAAGTCTCTCTCTCTCTGCATCAGGTCCCATCTAGAGGCTGTGGTAGCAGAGAGGGACCAGCTCTAAGCAGTGCTGGTGCCAGACTTGTGCACTCCCCCTGCTGCAGACACACTCACTACTCCTCATCAAGACTGATCACTGTTTGCACAGCCAGGGTAACTGTACAAAATCACCAATACCAACAGCCATGAGTCTCATACTTCACACAAGCATATCTCCAGAGGTCTGCAGGCCACCTTCCTCCTCAAGGAAGCTATGTTTCATGAGGCCATTATAAACTCAGAAGCAGCACTGTTTTCGTCTGGAGATCTCTTGCTCTGATCCAGCCCAATCAGACAAGAATGGTTTGCTTAGTAAAATACTTCTCCAGAACAAAACTGCTAACAGTGTTTCAGAGTTCTTACTTATCCTTGGCAACACAATTGTGAAGGTAAACCATCAATGTAAAGTTCACTGGCTGATTGCAATCACTTGCTAAAATAAACAGGGTGTAGATCCATACAGGTGAAGGGCACTAGAAACACAGTGTTAATCTTGAAGAAGTTATTCCCTAATAAATTGATCCTGTTGCATAGTTTCCATCTGTTCTTATTCCAATCTATGGATTCATTCTTTCAAACAAAGAATTCAAATCAAAATGAAAAAGAAAGCAAGCACAGAAAGACACCAACAAAGATTTGTTACAAAATATAAATCTCCATATGTCACTATTGAAAGAAAACAAAACTGTGACCAAACATAATGTGATTTTTTTTTTTTTTAATTCATCTTCCAAAAATAGTAAAACTTGTACATGCAGCAAGATCTCCAGAGATACACATCAGTACTAGCATGGTATGTGAACAAGTATATGGAGCACCTGAAGTGTGATAACTACTGACATTGACTTACTTTATTAGAGGACATTTTCAAAAAATATTGTGCTTTTAGAGTGGGAAGTCCTTATCCACAAACCATTTGAGACTGCCAGGAATAAACTCCTTACAATAATCTTAAAGTTTGCTCTGTTCTTCCACACACACTCACTGTTAGGTGTCCCTTGATCTGAGCTGTTAGAAGCTGTTGTTCTGGTCAAGGGGCCATATTTTTTTCTTTCATAAAAACACAGCCCCAGATAACCACTGAGAAGTGTGACAACTCTTGGTGGCCTCGATTTGCTGCTTTCCCATTCCTTGCCCTGGTATCACCACCTCAGTGGTGATGACATAGTTTCTTCTGGGGTGAAAGAGCACTCAGCAATCCAGCAAATAGTTTATTATTAAGCAGCTCTGAAGACAAAGGCACAGCTCAAGAAACAAAGACCTACAGCAATTTATTTAATGATGAGAAATGTCTTTTTTAAAAGAAGATTTACATTTAAATGGTTGGCTAACCTGGTAGCAGAAATAGTTTTTTCTTAGTTTGTTTGAAGTAGGTCAAAGAGCTTTTAACCCACTTTCAGTGCACCTATACCAGCTCTATAGCAGTTTTTCAGACCTGCCTCTTCATCACACACACTTTTCTAGACACAACAGGCTGGTGTTCCCACATCAGTAAAGCAGCCACCTAAACACGCAGCAATACAGCACAGTATGAGCTGTGTTTCCAACACACTCTGTCAGAAGTGCAACTTTACATGCTCAACAGCATGTGTTTATTTTAACACATTTATATCATGTCAGATTGACAGTTTCCCTGTTTGTCCAGCACAGCCTTAAAGCCAAAATTCAAAGCATGTGCCCACCATTAACTTACTCTGCCCTGCTACAGACATGACCTATACCAGGTGGCAGAAAAATAAATTAAGAAATCTTCAAGGTTAAGCATTTCCTTGACCTCACTTTGAGCTCAGACATATTACTGTTTCATTGTCACTTCAGATTACTCATCAGCTGCCGAAATACCAACATTTTTATAGAATTAGGCAAGTCATTAACATACTTAAGCTTTCCCTTTTCAGTCACATTTCTTCATTCTTACTTCACTCAAAGCCAATGCACTCATGTCTTTTGACACGAATCTGACCCCTTCCTTTTATAAGGAGGAAGTATTTCTGCTACAACAACTTTCAGTGCCACCAGCTGGCACAGCACAGGTCCTGTTAGTGTTAGTTTGCTTCTGTGCATCATGTAAGTGAGATATTAACATAAGTAACATAACATAAGTAACATCTAAGTAATTCTTACCTTGTAGCATGCATCTATAAGCAGATTCAGATATTGCATAAATGTGGGGTGGCATTTCATGGCGCTTCTTCCCTCTGTACATCTCAATAATGTTTTCTGAATAGATGGGGAGGTTCTTGTAAGGATTTATAACTACGCAGAACAGCCCTGAATAGGTCTTAAAAAAAAAAAAGAAACATTTCTGTTAGTAAACAGGATTGAAATAGAGCCATAAAGAACAGAAAAATATTATAGAACCTGTGGAAATAGTTACCTTAGAACAAAATGTAGGTCTTTTTTGTTGAGCAACTCAAAGTATGTGCTATATTCAAATTACTGGTTTCTAGATATCTTAAAAGGCTCTTAAATTACCTGCATTAGAAGTAATGCAAAGATAATATATATTAATATGAAGCAAAGCACCTGATCTCTTTCCCACAGACACTTAAATCTCCCATTTGCCAAGTTACAGGATTTATAGACATCTTCTGATGTTCAACTCCTTCACTAAAATGTGCATTCAAAGTTGTTTTCATTTTTGAAGGAACTGATAATCTCAATTACTCTAGTAAATAATTAAGATAAGGAAAAAGCCTACTTCCAGCCACCACTATTTCAGCTATCCTACTATTTCCTCATATCTGTATGTCTTTCCTGCTCATCAGCCTCAGTCCCAAAGCAGTCTCCTCCTGGAGAGGTCATTCCCTGCAGTGTCCCAGCCCAGCTGATGGATAGCCTGGCAGCTGGCACTGCAGACATTTCATAGTCTGCTTGTAGAGTTGATACCAAACAGAAGTTACCAGAGCTACTAGAATATCAAAAAACTCGAGCACAAATTTTATGTTGCTTATTTCTTTGCCTCTTATTGCAGCATTTCTGTTCAGTCAACTAATGCCTCAAGTTTTACAGAATTGAGCACACACTGCAAAGGATCCACACAGGTCTGTATTTCCCTGTGAATGAAGTCTCAAAGGCTGCTTCAGAATAGCTCAATCTCTGCTACACAGAGGTTATTTATAAGGACCTTATCATGTAAATATTCATAAAATAAAAATGTACAGAGGCAGCCCCTCATAATTTGTTATCTGGGAGTGCCAGATGAGCACGCTCTGGCTGTAGGGGCCTTGCTGGGGTTCAAAGGTTCAGCTCACAGCTCTGCACCATCCAAAAAACCAGAGCTAATCCATGGTGCTTCCCTGAACCAAGGCATCCGGATGGCTCTTGTCTTTTCTGAACCAACCTAAACTGATGGCTTTAAGGAAGCAAAATCTCTGTTGACCTTTATTTCAAGTGTGTTCTTTTTGGTCATTAATACTATTTAAAAATTTACTAGCATAGGAACATTAGCAAGAGAAACCGGTTTTGATAGAAACAGGGATTATCCTTCTGAATGTCAGGAAAACTGTTTCCAACATTTGCAGGCTGAGAGAAGGACTGGAAATAGTGAGCAGACAGCATGAACAGCTGGTGAGAGCCTATGGGATGAAGCAGGTAACTCGTGATTCTTATGACATTCAGCTATATTTAAAAAAAACATATCTGCTACATTTGTATGAACAGGGTAGCTGGAATTCCTGATCTGCCTTTTTTTAATACATAAAAAAATTTGGTGGAAAAGATGCCCTAGTCTTTCTACACCTACATGAGATTCTGGAAAGACAGACAAGTGATCTCTGAATTGAGTCAGGAGCACCAACAGTAAAGAAAAAGAACTTGGTTTTGTGCCAGATGTCCTGACATAAGGACATCTTATGTCCTTAAAGGAAAATAATCTTTCCACTTTGGTCAGATCTGCTGGATGATAAGCACCTGCAGTACCCTTTACCCAGCCAAACATCTTTGGTAATAAGGTATTTATTTCTCAAGAGAAAGGAAACCGATGTTATCAGGTCAACTGACCCAAGCACAAAGAACAACTTATCAGTCATTAACTCAACATAAGCACAGAGCTGTTGGCAAGTGGGCAGCTCCTCCCCAGCCTCATGTTCCTACCTCGTCCCTCCTGCCAGCATCAGTGCCTTGCAGTAATTACCCAGCTGGATGCTACTGAAGAGAAACTTCAAAAATAATTGGTTGGTAATAGAATCAGTTCCCTGACCAAACTCCTTCGTAGCCACTAGTGGTACTGCAAGGGAGAAGGCAGGCAGGACAGTTATTTTAATAGCATGGTACAAGTGGCCAAGAAGCACATTAATTGATTGATAAACACTCAATCTACATCCCCAGCCAGTTGTCTTCCTGTTGTGCTCAGCTGAGGTCACCCACATCCATCTATAATTACTACAGGTGACATGAAGGCATTGAGAATTACAAGCCTGATCTCTCTTCTAGTCTTCAAATAAGGATAGCTGGAAGAAAGGCACATGCTCCCCAAGCCCATCCTATGAGCACCAGCTCAAAGTCACAGCTGTGCTTCTCCAGAACAGCCACAGCTAATGGGGGGGCAAAAAAATGCTTTTATTGTTGACTGCAGATGAGATCTGATCACAAGCAAAAGAATTCACACAGCCAAAGTCCATTTCCAGATCTGTCCCCACACATCTTCTGACCAGCGAGGTCAGCAGACCTCTTTTGTCCAGGATGATTCTGGACTCTTATCCAGCAGCACTTGTGAGCCCTGGTCTGATTTCCACCCACTCAGCTCCAGAAACTGCTCAACTCCAGGGGCTGCTGTTCTGTACCTTCCTATGGACAAGAACTCTCAAAGCAGTGACTGATCTCCAAGCAGTGACTGATGGTTAAACTGAAAGGGCACTGCTGCACAGACTGCTTACAGTCACTGTCCTTCAAGGCTCCAGGGAGACCTCATAGCAGCCTCAAGTTCCTGAAGGGGCTCCAGGAAAGCTGGGGAGGGACTTTGGACAAGGGCAGGGAGTGAGAGGACAAGGGGTAACAGACTAAAACTGGAAGAGGGGAGATTTAGGTTGGACATTAGGAAGAAATTCTTTAGTGAGGGTGGTGAGACACTGGAACAGGTTGCCCAGAGAAGTTGTGGCTGCCCCATCCCTGGAAGTGTTCAAGGCCAGGTTGGATGGGGCTTGGAGCAACCTGGGCTAGTGGGAGGTATCCCTGCCCATGCAGGGGGTTGGACCTGGATGATCCTTAAGGTCCCTCCGAACTCTAACCATTCTATGATTCTATTAACACCTCTACTTCTCAGCAAACTTAAAACTTTTGGCCTTTTTATGTTCACAAAGGAAAGTTGGTTTTCCCCATTAGCACTGCCTTTTCACAGACATGAATAACCTGATCTGATAAGTAAAAAAAGAAATAAAAGTCTTAAATGCTAGGATAACAACAGTTATTTGAAGATTATCCTTTCCTCCTCCCTCAAGTTGCTTTAGCATCTTGGTTTTTTATTTCCCCAACACAGATATGGGGTAACCTCAAAGCCTTTCTAGACCATCTCTCCATGCAGTAATTGGATGGATCAGTGAACTGGAACGATCATAATAATAAGCAAAGTCCAGCTAGATGCCAACGTAGCTCAGCCAGTCTAGAGAAAGACCAGTAAGTTTCCTGGGCAAAAGAAAAGGGTTAATTTAAGAGGATTTATATTGAACAGGGCCAAATTAGAAGTAAGGAAGCACAAAACTATCACTTCACCAGTGCCAGGATTCATTTATTTGAAACTAAATCTAAAGGATAAACTTTTATCCCTCACCATTCAGCCTGTGTCATGATATAACTATTCACATGCAACACCTTGTTTGCCCAGATATTTATCACTCAGTTCTCTCTCCTGCTGTTCTTCTTCAGAACTTAAAAATCACACTTTCTTCACTGTACAGCCTTAATTTATTCAAATGAAGATGGAATCAATTATCCTAAAAGGCTCCCAAATTTCCTAACCATCATCTATTGCAGAAAGCAACATATGAACATATGGGGGGGGGGGTTGTGGCTTGGTAGGCATACAAACACAGAAGGGTTGCTTTTGTTGAGTCAAATTTAATTGGGAGGGAGCTAAATTATATAAAATAGCTGCATAGAATTCTTTGTAACTGCAAGTCTCACAGTACTGTATGTAAGAGAGCAGACTGGAGGATGTTGGATGGGCTTTCTGCATGCAAACTGAAGAAATGAGAAGTAGGCTGAGGTTGTTTAAACACCTTGAAAAGGTTCTTGGTCACCCACCACAGAAAGAATTAACAGGAAATACCTGCACACCTGCCTTGGAAATGGACATCCTACCCAACAGACCAAACAGCTAACTGGCAAAGATGCCCAGACCTTTCAGACACCCCAAAGGGGCAGAGTGATGGTCTGTGCCTCCTCTCTATTCTGCAGTACCTGGACTCTGCCCACATGGTCAGAATATCCAAGTTACAGTTAGGATCAAACACCAAATAGCCACAGTAACTTGCCAGTCTGGATGAAGAACCAGACTTTGTGAATTTTTCAGCTGACAGAGGCAGATATGTATGTTAAGAACGCCAAGTAAAGATGCTTATTGACCTTGAGATCATGGGATTGGCTGCAATCAAGCTAATTGCTTGAAACACACATTTTTGCTTTATCAAAGAATAGGATCTAGACATCAACCAACAGCAACAGGCATGCTGGAATTCACACAGTCTCCAGGCAAAGCTCCAGAGACAAATAGTAAAGCAGTGCTCTGACAGAGGTTTGTTATACAAACTCTCCTTCAGGACACTAATTGTGGAGTTTGAATGTTTCCAGATGCTTACAAGCCTTTATCCAGTAGTATATCATTTAGTAATTTGGCCTTTGGTAAGCTGTCCCAGACTGCAGAGGTCAGGTTCCTGGCACTGGCCTATTTGCAAACTACATTATATTCCTAGCAGTAAGCAACCTGAGAGAGAGGTGTATGTATGGGAACTACTGGCAAATGGTGCATTATTTCCAGGTGAAAGCACATGGGAGTTTAGGATCTAAATTCAGAGTGTGGGCTTCAGAGCAAAAAAGATTTTCATGGCCTGCCTTCCCTTAAAACCATATCAAACCTTCACTGTGTATACACATATGGTGGTATTACTGTCAAAAGCCTTGTACAGCTCCTTAGATTAACAGCTCAGCTTCACAGTTCTTGCATCAGGGAATGTTATGACTGTTAGGTTGGTTCCTCCTGCTGCAACATCAAAAGGCCTCTTTAAAGCATCACTGCAGATAGAGTGCATGAGCAAGATGCTGGTCAACTCCTAGAATTTGTAACAATCAGTTTGCACCACCTGACTACCCAGGCTCAACGTTTATCTCCAGTTTTACTGTATTACTACATAGATAATTAAACTGAAGTTAGCATCTAAACATCTCCTGTTACCAATAGTATAAAACAGCAGTTTCTAGTCTAGAAAATAAAATCTGTTTTAAGCACTCTCTCATATACTAAGGGAGTGAAGCACATTCTCCAGATTGATAAATTGCATCATCACAGCATCCCCTTTTCCAGTTTCACCTCCTGAGGTTCTGGACCCCTCCTGAGGTTCTGGTCCCACCTTTCACACTCCAAGGCCTATTAAGTCCTCTGACCTTGACATGGTTTTCTCCTGTACTACCTTCTCTCCCTATATGAAGCAGTTATCCAACCCCAAACTCAAGATTTCAAGAAGGGCAGGCTGCAACTCAGTCTCAGAAGGGAGGAAAGCAAGGCTGGGGTGGAATATGTTCTCTGCTTCACACAGCAGCTAATCCAAAGCCATGACCCACCACCCTTCAGGACAGGGGCCGAGGGGCCACACAGCTGCCCCAGCACTGTGGGCAGCCCCTGCACCACCAGCTCAAGCCCATGCTCCCCAGCCAGGACACAGTCAAGACTGTACAAGCCCAAACTGCTAAAAAAAAAAAAAAAACAACAACCAAAACAACCAACACACACAACACTAAGTCCTGTTGCCACCCAAGAAGTTGGAGTCAAAGGTTGCCAGCAAGGGTAAGGAACTCCCTGCAGGGTGCTGGGGGCACTGGGAACCTCAGCTTTGCCAGAGGCTGGGGGACAAGAGCCACTGACTGGTATCCAGGGCAACTGAAGAGTAAAATCTGTGCACAAGGAGAATGAGAAAGCTATCCACAAGATGTTAAAGAAAAAGCACAGCCCAAACTTTAGAAGACTTGTCTATGGATGTGCTCTACAGCTAGCACTGAAGAGCTGAGGTTCACCAGTACTCAGTTTTCACTTAGAGCCTTCAGGTTATGTGTCAAAGAGAGAAAACCCAACATTAGATCAGCAGTGCAGGCTGTCCTCCTGCTGAGCCAGCTCAGCACCTCTCAGAGACAGACAGGCCCAGTGGCACAGCATGACTGCTCCAGCCATAGCAACTGCTAAGAGGTAAAACATGATCTTAGGTTGCACCAGGGCCAGAAAAGTATTAATATCCTTTCACAAGGCTCCTGAATAGCTGCATGTTGGAGCTTGACTGCTGGACAGGCAGCTTACAATGGACTACCAGTGACTGCTGATGCAGGCATAAAGCTTCAAGGGGTGTCTTGCAACACAGTGCACGCCACTGAGTGCTTGAACTGGAGTCTGTAATCCAAATTACTGCACCTTTTTAGGCTGCTAAGGTACCTTTTTTTAATAGAAACAGAACATTTGACAAGGACATGCATATTTTCACACCTCCACTTGCCTGCAGGTAAGGAGGGTATTGATTCCCTTCCCTTAAATCCCTCAGACATTTCTAACAAAGTAAAACCCTACACAGAACTCTCAGCTTGATCACATTTATGAGTCTTGCAAAAATAAGTGTTAAGTTAAAAAACAAGTTTTGTGTCAAAGCAATCCTTAATATCTGAATCCCAGCATTTCTTCTGCCGTATCTAAGGCATGAGATCCAGTGACTGGTTTTTGTTGAGGAAAAGAAGAAACTAAGTAACAAGCACCATTCCTTAGAGGTTTTTTAATACCAATCTTCAGTACTCGGTAATGTGAAAAATTCCCAACTGGACCAGCAGGAAAATTAAAGCAATTAAAATACAGAAGCTTATATAATACACAGATTGTTCTAGGTTACACTCTGGCCTCACCAGAGGCAGCAGCTTAAGAGAAGCAACAGCTTATAGGCAGCTCCTCAAGTGCAGTTTTGTAAGAGCTTCCACCCACAGCAGACTCTGGAACTGGGGACTACAGCATATTTCTCATTCTTTCCCTCTTTTGCCCCAATAAAATGGAAAGTACATTAAAAAAGAAAGCAGCACAGGGCTGCAGACCAACTACAGAGGTAGTACTTGTAATTATAAAAAAAAAATCTGCTTAAGTAGTTTTAATTGCACAATAGTAAGCATGTTTTCTTCTTTACCAGTAAAAAGAAAACCCAGTAGGCACATACATGGAGAGCAATACTTAGCAGCAAGGTTCCAGGAGCTCCCAGCCTTACAGAAACAGCTTCCACCCCTTCTGAAAATGTCTTTGCTAAGAAAAAAAATTGGAGTGGGCAGAGAAGATAATGCATAGTTCATTAGAGTTTGGAGGTCTTTTAAAGTTGAACCTAACCTTTTGCTCAAGAGTGCTTCACCATCTTTACATCCTTCCTCAAGGAACAGGAAAACTAGTCATCTCTAACCTGAGTTCACCTACTGCCTGCATAAGTCCTACACCACATTTCCCCACCCGAAACCTTCCAGCTGAGCACCCAAATGTGGGTTATGGGCTCACCAACAGCAGCCAGCACCAGGGCAACATCCCACACAGTCACACCAAGGCAAGAGGCCATCTAGATACTGACATGAGTTAATAGAAGTCAAGTGTTTGAGAAATTCTATTAATTTTAATCCTTTTGACTGAATGAGGTCAGGAAGCAGTTAAGTAGTAATTGCAGTGATTTATGTGGGTATCTACATATAATCAGCTGTGGGCAGTGGACTTCCTCCAGGAAAGCTGGGACTAGAACAGATGTAGCAACAGCAACGTTTTTTAAAATAGATTTTTATAAAACCCATAGGATTTTTAATATCTTAGCTTTTTATTGTAGCTTAATTCTACCCTATGTTTGAGTGAGCAGTTCATCTCTTACTGCACTGGGTACAGGAATGGGAACTTCTGACTGCACAAGACAGGTATTTACATTCATTAATAGAGTATGCAGGTAAACATAAACATTTAAAATTGCCATTGTAAGAAGTACCAATACAAAAGCACAGCTTGAAATTCCTGGAAGAAGTGTCACCTAGCCCTGACTCAGAAGTATTAATAGTCATTAGCTTATTCTTCCAATCCCAGCCAGTGTCTGCAGTATCAGGAACAAGTTGCTTTCCATTTAAATAGGAATTAGGTATTTACATTCCTCATCTATGCAACTTGCTCCATTTTGATTAACTGAAGTGCTTTTAATATCACTTTCTTAGTATTTCAAATTTTTAAGTCTATCCAGAATGCTGCTAACAACATACTGAAACATTAGTTAGAGTGATCAGGAACACTCCTGACCACCTAGCTTTTTGCAGCTCTGGAAGTGGTATGGCATCTCAAAAGGTACATTCAGAATTAAAAGAGAATCATCTTGCACTGAAGTGAAAGGACTCTCAAACCTCACACTAATTAGCCACTCTCCCAACTGCAGAGAAGAAAAAAAATGGTAAAAAGCAACTTAAATACTTTAACAGAAAGTACTGACACAGTTCTTCCCTTCAGATCAGTCAAACTGTATAGTAAACTTTGAGTAGAAGCCTAATTTTGAAACTGACTGACATGCCTAGATACAAGCTTTCTGAATAGACACTGAAGGTGACACATTGCTGGTAGTGAAGTGCAGAGAAATGGAGAAAATGCCTCTTCCTGCACCAGAAACTCCTCTGCAGCTTTCAGACCTTACCTGGAGCTCTCCATCAAAACACCTAGGTATGTCTCCCCTCCATATTGTCAAGCTCAGCATCTGTCCTCCTAGCACTCTATTTTCAGACTAAATCCTCCTTCTTGTTCATCTCCCCTACCACTCCTATCCCTTCCCACCAAAACCAGAGACCCATTTCAAGTGTCTCCCTTTTCCCAGGACTCCAGCTGAAGGAGACCACTAGTCATTTCTTCAGCTGGGCTTGACCCCCCTCAACAGCAAACTGATACCACAAACCTCTGAGCCAGGAGCAAAACTGCTCATGAACTTCTATAGCTGACAGCACAGCAGTTTAAAAATCAAAGACACTGATTTCCTATGTTCAACTGCCATACTGGGCCATGAAGAGCCTGGAAGCTGGTTCCCGAGAAACTCTGAACCTCATGAAGCAGCAACAAGGAGAATTACTGGGGCACTAATCTCACCTATCACAGCTTGCTACAAGGCACTAAGGCAACAACAGTGGTCTTGAGAACTTAGTTGCATTCAAGGCTGATGGACCCTTAACATCCACTCTTTCCAGTCGATGTCCCCATTTCATTGTCTGATTCAAAGATTACTTTTTCCCCTCCCATGAAATCGTACTTTGCTGACATGACTTCAGCAGAAACCAAAATCTGGGACTGATAATCTAAAGTCTACAAAGTGGTATTTTACATGCAGGTCTTGTAAAAATAAAGATGTTTCCTCACTCAGGCTACAGACCTTGGTGACCCAAAACTGCTGACAACTAGACTCCTTAAAGCAATGCCCCTGGAAAGATCTCAAACTCAGCTCACCATGGTATAAGGATATTCAAGAATCACCACAAAACCAGTCTAAGCAAAATCATGTTTATTCCAAATCTTCAAAGGAGCTCCTAATCCTTTGTGTATTCCTGCTGAGTACCCTAATAACAAACTACCTCCAGCTTCTCATCAACAGGTATGAAGGATATCACTAATTACACACTTCAGCTCGTGTTAAAGCTGGACACTCTACAGCAGAGAAGGCAGAATAGTAAATTTTTACATGAAACTGAAGAACTGACAGTTCACAAGCATTTAAGACCCATGAGAAGCTGCATCCACAGCAAGATATGAGAGACCAGTTTAGAGTACTAGAGCCTCAAATGATACATTCCTGCCACAAGAAATGCTGATATCCCTAGAAAAGCACAAAATTTGGAAAAAATTCAGCTATGAAACACCACAAAGAGTGAAAACTCCTACCAAAGGTAGAAGTAATAAGAAAAAACCTTCACAGAACCAACATTTGCACCTGATGAAGCCTCAAACAAGAGCACAGACCATCTCAGGGACACAGATTCTGCAGGATCATGCTTAACCCGTCAGTGACTAAGGAGAAAAGTCCAAGTGCAAGAAGCTCTACTGATTACTGTAAGGGTAACAGAGCCCTGGGACAGGCTGCCCAAAGAAGCTGTGGAGTCTGCTCCTCTGGAGACATTCCAAACCTGTCTGGATATGTTCCTGTGGGATCTACTGTAGGTGATCCAGCTCTAGCAGGGGGCTGGACTAGATGACCTTCAGAGGTCCCTTCCAACCCCTGCCACTCTGACTCTGTGATCAATTCACCCATTCTCAGGGATATATATATATATAGCATATGTCAAAAGAATTTGCAAAGATACTACAGCCTCTCTAGGAAAGAAACTTGAACATTCTTCAGTTATACTCTATTAGGTGATCTTAAAAGTGGAGCAAAAAATGAAGCTATTTCATCTCCAAAGCAAAACTGGGTGCACTTTGTTTAGAGCCCAGTTCTTGTCCATGTCCTGCCTCTTTTCATCTTTTGTGCTGTCATGAACAGACCAGAAATAAAGACAGGACCAGGCACAGACATCATGTTTCTAGAAACCACTGGTCTTTCACCTTCTCCATTTGCATTCATCTCCCACAACATAATAATAATGCAACTCGGAGGCCAAGATGGCACCACTTGGCAGACATTAGAAATGCTGGAAGTTCCAGAAACTCCTCACCATCCCTACTTAGATGTTACATGAAACTCTTCTTGATGAAATGAGCAACAGCACTCAGGTCATGCCCACTGGCACTAGATAGCTTTAGTCAGCCCTCCCTGTTCCTCCAGCAGTGTCATCTTGATGAGACAGATTACAGACCAATGAGGACCCACTGACTAAATTCCTCAGCTTGTTAGTTTCCTTTCTAGGGTTTGAAAGGAAACATATCTACTTTAGTTGATAGACTTTCACCTTTTACTTCCTAGAGAGGAAACACTCCAGGAGGCCTTTTGTCAACTAAAGGAAACCAAAACAGATTCACCATCTCCACCTTAACTACTTGAAACCAACACCCCAAAACGTAAGATTTCATTTTGGTTCTGAGGAGACTGTGTGGAAACCAAACACTCTTGTCAGGGCCAAACCACTGTAACAGACTTCACCAGCCTCGTTCACTTTCTCCCCTTCCCTTTCACCAAGCAAACATCAGCAGGTTACACAGGCCATGGCAGGTGCTCTGGGCTGTGCAGTCAGCAGCAGCAGTGCCAGTCAAGAAGCCTGGGAATCCCTGACACAGATCTCTACCAGACCTGCACTAAAAACCCCACCAGCTCAATTTCTTAATGAAGTTTCTCTCTGTGGCCTATTGATCTTCATCAGCACTCAGCCTCTGCTCTAACAGTAGTGGCAACTGCTTTTTTTCCATTCCAAAAAATAAGCTGAGGTTTAATTTCAAATACGTCCCTGTTACAGCTGCACAGAATTATTCCTGGTAACAGCAGCATCCTCCAGCAACGTTCCTGTAACTCAGGCCTCCAGTTAAGGCCAACAAATCCATTAGATTCTTGATTCCAACCAACTTCTTCCAGCCTGGGGGCAGGGGAGGTCATTAGTAATACACTGATGCAGTAATTCCCCTATGAGACAGGAATATCTCCATGCCAAAGGACCAGGTTTTAGAGTCTGCCTCAACAGTTTATGAAAACAGCACCTTTTCTGGGAAGGGGTAGGGGAGGAAAACAAAGCTAAGTCACCTACAGGATATGACTTAAACTCCATGTGTACAATAAGCCTGCCTATCACAAAGGTGAGTTCTTTTAATTTCTCAAAGTACTGTATCATCTGTGTACACAGAGGAGTAACAGGTTCCCAAGACCATCCTGCTGGAAGGATCTCCAGCTCCATTTACTGTATGGAGCCCTTGGACTAGAGCTTGCTTTGACATTTAAGGCCTTCAGCTATTAACCTTCATAATGAAATACAGTTATAATCATTGTAATGAATCTCATAAGAGCTCACGCTATGATTGATACATATGCTGAAAACTTTTGACCTATCAACTTGTTTACTTTTAATTTTCAATCCAGTCCTTACTAATTATCCAATTAGCTTACTTATAAGCTTGCAGGAAGCATTCCAGAAGTGTTTTTCTCTGAGCTTTGCTGTAAGGGCCTTGGTGGAAGGCCTCGGAAGGGTAAAAACCAAAAACCCACCCAGGAAACTGACAAAGAAGCACAAACATGAAGGATATTTTGAAGCTGCATATAATTTTTACTGAGCCCAAATGTTACCAAAGGCCAAGCAAAAAAGGAACCCCATCAATACCTAGATGAAGGGGAAAACAAGCCAACCAACTAGCAGTACTAAATAGAACAGATTTAAGCTTTAAAACAAGTGTTTTTTAAAATGAGCCAAGCATTTAAGCAGATGTTCCAGTTTCTTTTAGGAGAGAAAGTCTACTTGTGCTCTTAATGATACTCTGACTCAACAAGTCACTATGCAATCAGTTCGCCAAGAGACAAGGAGCTACTCTTCACTGTAAGGCACAGACACTCATTTAACTCTGTTCAAGGAAGGAAGGGGGTCAAAAGCAGCATCAATGGCGTTGTGATTTCTAAGTCTATAGAAAGAGGGTGATAAGCCAGATGTTCCAATGAGTGCTTCAAAACCACTGAAAAAGAAAGCTTTATCTTATTGGTTTATTTCAGGCACTTGAACACATTCTTTCCTGGCCCACAAAGTTGGTATTAGATTCCAAAAAGACATTTTGCATTCCTAGCACTCTCCAATTTCAGCTTTTAAATAATAGCATAGCCTCTTATTATCATTTTTAATGTTCAGCAAGTTAAAACAAGACCTATGCTTATTCATATGAGCAATTAAACAACAGTAATTCAGCAAAGTTAAGTTTTGTAATACCTTGTCAGTTCAAACAAGCCATTTGATACTATACACTCCATCAGTTAAGCACGTCTGAGGCAAGTGCTCTAATGAGTGGCATGAGCTAAGCACCCAGGTTGCCATTTAGCATTCTATTTTTGAAAGATACTTGCAGGATTATTTCCATAGGAGAATTTTTTTTATTATTTGTTTTATGACAACAGAGTTCCTGATCCATACACAGCGTGGAAAAAGACTCTGGACTAATCTAAATGCTAGGGACTCAAAGTGTTTAGGCTGTTGAAATCAGAGCCAAGACCTGCTTCCTACATTTCAGATAAGTAAAGGAATGGGAATCAGATAAATTTGGCTGAATGAGAGCCCGTAATGAATCTAAAAATTAGTACTTACATAGATGAGCCCAGAGTAATAACGATCCTTTAAATTATGCAATACAGAGGCTTCATTTAAACAGGTTAACTCTGCCATGTCTTCCACTTTAGAGAACTTGGGGGGATTCATCTTCTGAATATCATCTTTATTGACTAGTGCTTTCTTGCCATTCTCTGCCAGTTCGACCAACACTTCATCCCCTTTTTCCTCCTTGATGCTGGCTGCCTCAAAGCCATGGCGCTCCGAAGGAATCCACACCAACTTTTTAGCAGTCCAATCAGCCTGGGTAGCAGGGTTGTAGATTACAGCCCTGTCCACAAAGAGGTATCTCTCCGGATCTTCCAGCCCAGATCTCTGTGCCATTGTAGGAAGTGAAGGTGTCCACAATCAGTTACCCTGCAAATCATAGAGGAAAAAAGCAGAGCGTGTGTTAACATACTGTATCTGTATCGATGAAATTAATGGAGCCACAGCACATCAATTAAATGATCTAGCACTAATAGCTCTGTCCTCTCTTGATGAAGAAGCATTGTTAACTTCTTCCACAGGCTAAAGAAGCTGCTATACACTGGAGCCCTGTTCACACAGTGGCCCTCTGAATAAACCAGCTGCCACACAAAAGTGTGAATTATCTGTCAGGTATAATCCCAGACCCGGTACAGGGAACTCAGAACAAACTGGTTCTAATTGTGCACCAACTAGGGAAAGACGTTGCAATAAATGTGAGAGCTACAAGCAGGAAACACACACATCTGTCTTCTGTGCTTAAATAAGGAAGATCAAATGTAACAAACGCTTGCCAATAAACTCAACTTCAATTGAACAGTAAAAAAAGTAATAGATAGACATAAAACTACAAAAAATCTTCAGTGGACAAGCTAACTACAGTAACCAGAAGGCAGCAAGAATATGTTTTAAAATGTTTTCAACCACATATAAGATCTTGAGACACTCGGGGTTTCTGCAAGCCACTAAGCTAGCTAAACCTTGCTCATATTCTTCCCAAAAACATAAAATTTTGTTTCTACAGCCTGCTTCTGTTCTCAGTCGCGAGTGCTGACATTACCATATTCCACAAAAATGTCTCCAGATCTCAGGTTTACCTTGAGGCTCAAGACACAGCAAGGACTGGTGTTAGATTTTCCAACAGCTTCACGGGTAATTTGAAGGGGAAAGAAAAACTGCTGACAAGAGCTTCTGCACATTCATTTTACCAACTTGCCTCTACCCTAGAGAGGCCACTGCTTCTTCAGTTAATCCTACCATCACATCCAGGATTCCTGGAGCTAGGAGTTTCATCTGCCCAAGGAGCAACAAGGTCAAGTCTGACACCTAGTACTCTTGTCACACATTAGACCTTTTCTGCTGAAGAATGTTACAGTAGCCAATGGCAGCCTCTTCCAGCAGGTAACCTGAAGGTTAGCTTCAAAAGCAAGGAAGGTTTCGCAAACTGCATTTGTCATCTTTCATACTATGCTATGCACCCTGATGGAAGAAGTTCTGCAACACACCCATCCTCAGAAGAGCATGCAATTAAACACAATAGTTGTGCCTCCATCTATGGGATGGACGTTTGTTACATTGCCCAACTTCAATGTAGAGTAGGCATGAAGTGATTGAAGCCTAAAGAGGTCTGAGGAGCAGACCGTTTACTACTGACAGAGTAATTCACATCAAGAGGTGATGACTCAACATTTAAAGTATTTCAGAAGAGCCTCCGAGAGAAAAATTCAGTGAAGAAAAAAGGGAATCACTGAAGGGACACCTTAAGTGATAGCCAGACCCCTCAGCCAGGAAATTTAAGATACTACTCAAGGAATGCCACGTTTGGCTCAAGAAACCCACAATTTTAATATCCAAGCCTCCAAGCCCAATTCAGCAAGCTGTTTCTCTCCACTGTGCCAGGCTGCAGCTGAAGTCCCAACAAAGACCTGAGACACCACTGCCACCCTTGTGTGCAAATGCACCTTGATATCAAGTCCCCAAAAGCTCCCTGGCCACGTATGACAGGCAGCCAAAACACATTTGTGAGAAGCTTGGTCTCAGTTTTCCACAACGAGATAGAGAAACGGAAATCTAGAGATCAGATAAAAATCATATGACAAAATGATTTGGTATTATTGCCCGGTGGAAATAAAGCGTGGGTTGACTTTATGCCAGTTCCCGAGGAATATGCCTAACATCAGGGGATCACAGTTAGTTTCAGGGTCATTTTTCCACTCTAGCTTATAATTCCTCAGGGCCCATCACAAAAGACCCTCTGCAGATGCACAGCAAGTTGCAGCTCACTCTACCCAGGGTTCCTCTGCTAACAATGGCATTCAAATGAAATACACAAATGAGCACACTTATCATGCAGGAATCCAGCACTCCCAAAAGGCGACTAGTGCAGAAAAAACTCAAAAATCCCTACACATGTTCTGCTCCTCTAAACAAAAGGGGGACGGGGGAGCCCCGACGGAGATGGGGAGTGGCATCCCCCGGTGCAGCCCGGGCATTTTCAAGGACAGGGACAGCCCAAGGAGCCGCAGAGCCGCACCGCTCCCGGGAGCCGAGGGCTGATGCTCGCCGCCGTCCTGCTGCGGATGCCCCCCGGCCGGGCCGCAGGCCCCGCCGCCGCCCCCAAGGACAAAGGAGGCGGCCAGGGCCGCTCGGGCCCAGCAGCGGCCCCCTCCCCAGCGGGGCCCGGCCCCAGCCCCAGCCCCACGCCCGGCCCCCCGCCCCCCAGCCCCCGCCCCGCCGGCGCAGAGGCTGCGGGAAAGGGAGAAAATGGCCACCTTCCCCTCACCGATACCGCCGGGAGCGGCGGCGATGCGGCGGAGGGGGGGCGGGGGGGATTGGTGGGATGCGGAGAAGCGGGCGGGCCGGACGGCGCGGCCCACACAAGGGGGTCTTTGTGTGCCGGGCCCGCCGCCCCCGCCCCACCCCCACCGCGGGCGGGCCCAGCCGCGCGCCCCCGGCGAGCCCCCCACCTCCAGCCCAGCCCAGCCCAGCCCAGCCCAGCCCGCCCCGGGAGCTGCCGCCGCCGGACCGCGCCGGCCGCCTCACCTGTGTCGCGCCCGGCCGCCGCCGTGCCCCGGAGCTCGCGCCGCCCGCCCGGCTCCTCAGCACTCGCGCCGCTCCGCCCCCCGCCCGCCGCGCTCCTTTAGCGCCACACCGAGCCCTCCGCCCCCCGCCCGCCGCTGCCGCCCGCCCCGCCCCCGCCGCCGCCTGCCTCCGCTCTCCCATTGGGCGACGGCCACGTCCGTCCGCCTCCACACGCTCGCCCATTGGTCCGCGGCGCGGCCGCTCTCCAGCCACGGCCATAGCAACCTCCACACGCTACCCTCCAAACCCCGCCTTCCCCTTCGCCCCGCCCCCTCAGCGCTCATTGGCGGGCTCTCCCCGCCCATCGGCCCAGAGCGCTTCTCTGACTGGGCGCCCGCCACGCCTGTCGGGGCGGGCTCCGCCCCGCGCTGCAGCACGCCGGGCGGGGGGCGCGGCGCGTCCTCGGCGCTGCAGCGAGGGGAGCGCGCGGTGCTGCAGCGCGGGGCGGGCGCGCGCTTCCAGCTCACCCCCCGCACCCCCCGGCGGTCTCGTGCCGGTATTTTGGGTCGATTTGGGGTTTTCCGGGCCCTGGCCCCCGCCCCGGCTTCCACCGACGTGAGAGATAACGGAGCAAGCCGTCCCCTGGCGCTGGCAGCGGGCACTGCCCCCCCGCCGGGACCCAGCGCCGCGCCGGGGCCTCGGGGTCGCCTCACGCTCCCCGCAACGGTGCGGTCTGAGGCGGCGGTCGCTGGTTTGCAGGCCCTGGGCGGGATGGCCGCCCGGTTGAACAGCACCCGGACCCGATTTCCAAACTTCCATTTCTAAAAACTCCGCCGCAGCCCTCAGTAATTGCTCCCGGGGGTAATTATCCTGACTATTAAAAATAAAAACCCAGCCCTGGCTGCAAGTCTGACGTGGTCTCCCAGCCCCCGGATCCAGCCGAATGTGTCCGTGCTGGCTCCGCAGCCCCCTCAGCAAAGCTTCCTCCTGCCTGGAGGCCGTTCAGCCACCACAAAGCGGCCCCGGCCTCCTCAGCCCCAGGCCGGCCGGCCCAGCTCACGTCTGCGCGCGTTTTTCCCCTTCCTGAAGCATCATCCTGAGGCTTTTTGGAGCCCTCGCCTGTTTGCCAGCACCTTTTCTGGATCAAACGTGTAGGCAGGAGGATGCACAATGGAAAAAAAAAGCCCACTTGCAGCATCTTGTCTTTTGGTCCCTGTTATAAGTTGGATTCACGAATTGACGTGAGTCAGAACCAATTACAAAATTTAAAGATTTATTAAGCAAGCGATAGCAAGCAAAACAGCGCTGGGCGGCCGGGGAGTCTCTGCTCCACCAACGGCTCGCGACCCCCCTTCCCAAAGTCACTGTTTTATACCCTTCGTCTTCCGGGTTACGTGTCTCCTGGTGGTCGTGGGATGAAGGCTTCTTGTCTTCCTCACGTCACGTATTCCTCATCTTCATGTACCCCCCCCCCCCCTTTCTCCCAAGTCCTTTTACAATATACATTGCTGACCACATCACAATCCACCCTAGTAATCCGGCCCCGCATAATTTGTGTAGCTTTCTGTTATCTGTGTCGCCTTGCATAATTTATGTAACTTTCTGTTATCTTGCAAATACCTTAGCTGCACAAAGAGCCTTTACAACTTAAAAAAGCAAGTTAAAATCTTTAAAAAGTAAGTTAAAATCTTCGGTATCCCTGTGGCCGAGTTCTACTAAAACAAAATACATTTGGTGTTGTTATTAGAGCAAATAATTAAGAAATTGCTTTATTTGTTCCTTTTAATAATGGTTTGATGAACAAACCATTTTCAGTTTATCACAGTCCCGTGGACTTTGAAAATCGGTGCTGGGTGGGTTCTGGGTGTAACACCACAGAGGGCTGCTGGCCCGTGCACTCCCTTGCTGCGCTGCTTCAGCAGCCACGAGGGGGGTTGAGATGGAGAGCTTCCACACCATGTATGGCCTTCCCCATCTTTTTGCAAGAATGTGTTTCACTCCCTGGCTCAGAGCTTCTCAGGCATCACACGTGGTGCTTTCAGCATGGGCACAACCTCTTGCAACCACGGCTCCCTCCAGCCCTGCATGCGAACAGGTAGCTGAGAGCATCAGGAGTTCCCATCACCTGAGCTGCGGGTTTCGTTTCTCCACCCAGACCAAATGCAAATGCAAGTGGCTCAGGAATTAGAGCTATTTGGGTGGAAGGAATTTGTGTCAGAGCCTAATGAACAGGACTTCAAGCAGGGTGAGGAGCAGAGAGAAATGGCAGGAAGGGGAATTAAGCATGGTGCAGGGCAAAGCTGCAGCAGGGGATCCCAGGAAGGGCTGGGGCTGCCAGGCAGTGCCTGAGGACTTTCTTTGGATTACCTGCATGAATTGAAGTGTTTCAAAGCAGCACCTGCCCTTTCAATGCAACTTTCCATTTTTGAACAGGTTGCTGGGTTCAAGATGCGAGACAAAAGTGGGCTGTTGGGAACCAGGCTCCTGGCACGGAGCTGGAAATGATTCGGTCATCTCTGCTCGTCTCTGCACACAAATCAGTTAATGCGCAACTCCTGGCTCTTGGATTTATATGAAAGTCTCCCTCTTAATTACCATTTCAGTGGGAGGTCTCGTACATCCTGTTTCACCAAAAAATAAGGGTGTTGACTGGCAAAGGCAGGTAGATGAAAGCTGAAAGGCTGAACTGGGAACTCCCCAGCTGGTTTTTGCTTTGCAAGGACTGCCACTCCCGGGGCTGGGACGGCTGCACTGCGTGGCCAGCCGCCGTAGGCAGCAGAGTGAGGCCAACACCTCACGGGCTTTGGGTTGCCTGAAGAAGGCACCCAGTGGACCACATCTCCAAGGATTTACAGTTTTTCCTTGCTCAGCCAACAGGTCTCCATGAGATGTTTGGCCAGTGATCCCGGAGAAGCACCAGCCCCTCAGCAGTGCTGGAGCTTTGCAGTGGAGCAGCCTGATGAGTATTTTGCTGCCTTTGGAAAAAAAAAAAGCTCAAGGAGCAGCATCATGCTCCAGTTCTGGTCACGCCTCAGGGTGGCTGAAACCTCAGGACACTGCAGCACCTGCACCCCAGTGCCCTCATGCTCCAGGTCAGCACGTCCACATTATACTGCTTCAGGCTTCAGCCACAAAACTTCCATTTTTAGGTGTGCAGCATCTTCTAAAAGAAAAATAGAAACATCATACAGAAAACAATATTCTGGAGATAAGCTGTAGGAAGTGTTTGGTTTCTTTTAGAAAACGATTTCCATGGAAAATCTTTGAGGATCCTGTAGATGCCACATGGAATGTGTCAGGGTTATAGCATTGAGTTACTATTTTTATTACACAATTATTTTTATCCAGGATGGTGTTAGGAAGGAATTCCCCAAATCAAATCAACTCAATGTCTTTAACCCATAGAGGGAAAGATGATATCTCTGTCTTCCCCAGGAGACTGGAAAAAGCTGAGGCTGGAAAGAGCAGAAAGAAACATCTTTCATAAAGGATTTTTATTGTAAATAGAAACTCAGCTGGGCCCTAATCATAAAATTGTTTCCCTATCTTCAAACAGAAGGCTAATGATACCATTGCTACTAGGGCACGCATGTGCTTAAGGCAAAGCATGTCCCTGTGGGTGTTTCCAGAGCTGGAACCCAAGCAGATAAATAAGAACCACTTAACCTTAAAGCAATGCTTGAGATTTGTAAAACAATGTAGAGGGTTTAGGCAAAAAATGCTCCATTCATTTCTAATGTCGAGGTCTTCCTACTGGAAGCATGTATTGGAAGGGAAATTTCCATACTGGGTGATGTGCACATCCATCCCCAGTCTGCTCTGGACACAACGAACTTCTGCAAGGAGAAAACCCACAACTGCCATCCAACAGCTGTGTGTTCTGTCCCATGTCCCTACCAGCATCCACAAACAAGATAAACAACCCTCATTCCTTGATTATTTGACACCTTTGCTTCCTGCAGATGCTAGTGTCCTCCCTCCCCACCCTGCTTTCTGACTGCAGCAGGGTTTGGGTACATCTCCAAGAATTACTGACCCAGGGCTGGCCTCCCTCAGGAGTCCCACTGAATCAAAGAGTGGTCAGGGTTGGAAGGAACCTCTGGAGATCATCTAGTCCAACTCCCTGCTAGAGCAGGCTCTCCTAGGGCAGGTCACACAGCAACACGTCCAGGTGGGTTTGGAATGTCTCCAGGGATGGAGACTCCACAACCTCCCTGGGCAGCCTGTTCCAGTGCTCTGTTACCCTCAGAGTAAAGTAGTGTTTTCTTATATTTAGGTTAAAACTCCTGCATACCAGTTTGTGCCCATTGCCCCTTGTCCTGTCACTGGACACCAATGGGAAGAGTCTGGCCCCATCCTCCTAACACCCCGTTGGTATTGACAAGCCTTGATGAGATCCTCCCTCAGCCTCCTTTTCCCCAGGCTGAACAGCCCCAGCTCTCCCAGCCTTTCCTCACAGCACAGATGCCCACATCTCTGCAAAGCAGGACATCTTGGCATCTTCTGGGTCATTTTTTTTTCTTCATCACTTCAAGTACCGAACAATACTGAGCCAGGGTTTAGAAGTAAATGTTTAAATGCATGAGTTGCATATGCACAGACATGGTCTGTGCTTAGTGATGACAAGGGGACACGTGAATGAAATCCATGTGGATTTGGTTTCCAGTTCAAACCCTGACTTGCTGCTGCTTTGGGTAGCTGTGCTAGCTTCCCTGCCCTCGCTCACCCTGCAAAGGGAAGAGACTTTGTCATGCCTTTTTGCCATCTCAGAGATGAGGTGACGTTGTGTCCCTCAGAAGAAAGGGGCAAGGAAAAGGCAGAATTGCTCGTGTAAAAACTAGCTGCTTTGTTGCACGGGATCAAAACAGACAAGTGTAGGAATAAAAGAAAAATTATTCCACAATAAAATGACTTTATAGTAAACATTTCTATGGGAGAAGCTTGAAAGGAATTGGAAATTCAAGCCTCATGCTTTAATTCTTGAGTTTCAAAGCTTTCTGAGATGTAATAAATGACAGGAAGATGAGGTTACACTTATTTCTTGAAGCAAGCTGTCCTCCAGGACCACGCCGCTTATTTTATCTCCTGTGTCAGTAGGAAACGTTCTGAAACAGGAGGTGTTCTCCAGGGCACCAAGCAGGGATCAGCACCAAATATGAGCTTCATTGTCTCACCCATCATATATTTTAGTCTCGGATAGTTTAAAAAGTTAGCTAAATCAGGAATGGAAAGTCTGCTTCTTACTCACAAAAGGGGATTGCACAATAGTTGGTTGGACAGGCAGCTGTGAACCTGATGTCAGATCAGCAAAAATAGCCACCTCTGCAGCACAGGAGTTGAGATCTGAGCAGCAGAGTGAAAGATTTGCATTCCCCCTCAGCAAACCTCCAACAACCGCCTGGCCATTTTCTAACAGGTTGTGCTGGAAGCCAAGACACTTCATAGAACATCTTGAGCCTCTTCAGACATGAAGGGCTGAAGCAGAGGACCCATCTTGAGTCATCCTGCTGCAATCATGCTAGAAGCAAGACCCAGACATGCACCGGGGACCTGTGATTGCCTGCTCCTTGCTTTCTCTTTTCCTTCCCCTTTCCTGCTGGGAAGGAGTGGAGGCTGGGAAGGTAGAGCAGGATTGTTGCAACTGTGCCTTCCACCCTCCATGCAAGGGTTTGGCATGCATTTCTCTTCCCTCAAGGAAAAGGAGGGCTCATTCACAAGTCTCTGCTTCAAAACAGCCAGAAAGCTGAGCCTCCCTTTTCCCCTCGAAGCAGGAACTTGCCTGCAAGATCTGTCCTCCCCCGCCTCGCTCACCACACCCTGAGATCGGAAATTGTCCCTAGGAAAAGCACATGCAGCAGGTTTAGGGAGCTGCCTTTTCACTCCTGGCTAGCTCGGAGCTTGCAGTTCCCTGGGCCGGATTCTCATCCCAGTTACACCAGTTCGCATTGCTGAAGTACTACTTCTCGCTTGCAGGGCTGTTTGTAAGGGAAAAGATTTAGCTGTTATATAGTAGCCAGGAGACACATTTATTAGGTATCATAGTATCAGAGGGTAATTGAAGCTGGAATGGACCTCAGAAGATCATCTAGCTCAACCTAGCTGGGGTCTTGCAGACTTCAAAAAATATAAAGAAAATGGTGGTTTCCTGTGGAGCCACCTGCAAAGAGTATAGTTCCCTGGGGATCTCTGCCTCATCTAGAACCGACCTTTACTCAGCACAACTGCAAGATTAGGTGCTTGGATGCCAGCAGGATGAGCACATCACACAAGCCTGTCCCCTCCTCACCTCCATCAGAGACTAGTTGTTCCTTTCTGGCAGAGATTTAACTAAAATAATCCTTTTTTTTACCCAATTAAAGAATCAGCAAAGAAGAAACAGTGCTGAAAAGTTCCCATCAGGGCACATCCAGCACCCTGGGTGAAATGGGCCATGCCCATTGGACAAGGACCAAAGGCATGGCAGAGCTGGCCATTTTCTACAGGGCTGGGAGACAAGCCAGGGCCATGTCAGGGTGGGTGGGGTGCTGAGAACTGAGGGAAAACTTGGGCCAGGGCCACCCCAGGTGTCCCCCAGCTCATGGGCTGTGCTGGTGGAGCAGGATGGGACCCATGCTGGAAACCAAGCCTGTCCTTCTGCATCCCAGCTCCGCATGCCTGCCTCTCACCTTGGGGGCTCTTTGAATGCCCTATTACACCACAGAGGAGAAAAACCCTTCAGGGCCCACTCTGAGGAGCAAACGGCCAGAAACTGAGCTGAGGGTGGCATCCCACAGACCACACAGGAGAAACCTTCCACCAAGAACAGAGATCTGATGACTGCTGGGGTGCCTTGGGAGCCAAGGGCCCATTTTTAAAGACAAATCATATGTCTGTGATGTCTCTTTGCCTTGCAAGAGGGTGTGAGCTCCTCAGGGCCCACCTGAAGAGGGCATGGACGTGCCCAAGCACACTAGGAGGTCCCACCAGACTGCCAGCCATCTCCAGGGCTAGCAGCAGCTTCAGTTTCTTCAGACCTAACCCTAAGATCTTGTGTCTGCTTAGGAAACCACAGCAAAGCATTCCCGACTCCTGCCTCGTGTTTGGGCACAGGGCACAGGTACTGCCAGCTCTCCTAACGCTGTAAAACCCTCTCGTACTTCACAAGTGTGTGTTTGCAGGGCCAGCCCTGGGCACTGCACCCTCTGACCAGCTCCAGTCCCCTGCAAGTGGCAAGCAGCAGCGTGCAGGCTTTGCCCGGCCATTCCAGCATCCCAGGGATTTTCCCAGCTTCAGTTGGAGCCTCCCGTTAGACTCTGTGCAGCCTTTAATTGGAGCTGATTTACGGCATTTTTATTGCTGCAGACAGCCAGCAGTTGGCACAGCAGGCAGCTTTAATATTACTTTTGCATTTTGTTATTGAATCACCAGCTTGGAAGGCAATCGTGGGGCTTTTTATAGCTGCCTCCTGCTCACGAGCAGCCTGGCCCCGCAGCCCCACTCTGCTCTGTGAATTAACAACCCTCTCCATCTGGGCCAGTGGGGTCCTGGCCGGTCATCTGCCCGTGGACCCAAACACAGGGGCACCAGCGTGCCTGAGCCAGGCAGGTCATGGAGCCACTTGTCCCACTCAGCAGCTCCAGCAGCACTGGCCACTTTTCAGCCACTGCTCTGGGGCTCATTGGTGGCTTTACTGTCCTGTAAGGGTGGCCGTGAGGTTTTCACCTGGAGATTTTTGCTGTGGATGTGCAAGTGCTTCTCCCAGGGTGCGAAATCCAGCTTCTGCTGAGGAACAGGAGATATGGTCCAGGCTGGATCTGCTGCATGTCTCAGCCACGTCCCAGTCACTCCCTGGCTCAGGACAGCTCAGAGGCACAGGAGTGTGTTCCAACCACTATCACCCTCCCATGTCCAGCAGACTGTGAAGGACCCAGTGGCTGTAGGATGTATCTCCTGCTGCAGCTTGCCCTTTCCATTCATGCTTCTTGGTCTCACAGGCATGAAGGATCTCTGTCCTGGTCCAGTTCACCACTGTGCAAGTGGCATGATAGTACTGAAAGGGAGCAGGGTGGTCTCCTTCCATTGCCAATTATCACATGCAGTTTGTGTTATCATTTTACATTCGAAGTAGCCAGTTGGTCCTTACCAGGCTCATCCATGACTATTTGCCTTTGGCTTGAAAGCAGAAGGGTCAGGCCTTGTGGACGCCAGCTTACTGACACTGGTTAAAGGCCAGCTGGAGAATCCCTCTGCCCTAGAGACCCAGCAGCTGAGTCCAGTGCAGACGGGCTGGGAGATAAATCATTCCTGGGGGATGTTGCTGTGAGGGGGAGCAGGCAGTGCTCATCAGGCAGTGATCATCACAGCCCTACTGCCGCACGCAGCTCTGCCGGGGACGCTGTGCAGGGGGTTCCCATCACAGCCCTGGCAGCCCTGGGATGTTAGCCCACAGCCACGATCTAATTCAATTTAATTCAATCCAATTTAATGATTGACTGAACCCTGCTGGTTTCATTAGCAAGCCAATACACAGCTATCAGCCGGTCATTGAGTTTGTAATTTACATGCCAACCCCTTCCCTGGGCTGGGGAGGGGGGATCGATCTCTGCTCCATCCCAGCAAATGAACTCCCTCCCTGGGTGAGGATGAGCAGGGGGAGGAGCAGTTAACCCCTGGCACAGCACACACGGCACATCAGCACCATGGAGCCCAGCTCCATCATCGGATGGGCGCCAGCACTTCCCTTGACACCAAAGGCAAAATGAGCTCACATATGCCCGTTAAGGTCAGGGTGCTCTCTCCTTCATGGCACTGGTGCTGGCTTGAGCTCTGGGACCTCACCAGCAGCATCTGGTCCCCTCCAGGTACTGCCCTGGTGTAGCTTGTCCCCAGGTCACAGCCCCCAAGTGATGATGGGTGAAGGTGCCCCCAGCTGGCAAACAGGGACCTGAAGCAGAGAGTCCAGGCTGGGTGGGGAAAGCGTCAGTCTCCTCTACACACCATGGGCAATCTCAGCATGGGCAAATGGTGCTGAAGGCACTCACCAATCCCAGCAGGGACAACTCTGCCATGGGATGACTTTTAAAATACCTCCATTCTTGTTCACATCCAGTGAATGTCACTGTTTTGAGCTCTGTGAGTGGAAAATGCAGATACTGCATGGGAAGGGTGGGAGACAACCACAGCACAGAGCTTGAAGCTCTTGGGTACCACAGAAATGGCTCCCAGAAGTGCAAAAATACCTTTCCCACAACATGACATTGGGGGCTGAAAGGGCAGTAAGCAGGGTACCTCTAACATGGTTGTGTCTCCATTCTCATGGGCAGCACCCTGTTCCCATGATCATCTCCCTGTTCCTGTGATCATCTCCTCATTCCCATGATCATTGCCCCATCCCCGTGACCATTGTCCTGCTCCCACACAGGCAGTGTTCCCATTTCCCACCTTGGCATAGGTGCAGCCCACATAAGGGGCATGGAGAAACCAGGGACCAACACACACTCCTTGATAATTGCTCCCAGCTCACAAACAGAGAAGGGCCAAGCACCATAGTGATGATGCTTGGTAGAGCTTTAGGACGAAGATAAAGGTGATTTGCAAATTATTTTGTTTTTAATTGGACTTGTGCCTTTTCTCATCTGTTTAAGATGGATGAGATTGGTCTTAGCATCTGAAAAGGTTGGTTGTAAAACAAACAGGCTATTAATTATCCTGCATGTTAACCTTAGTCTTCACCGACTTTGCTGGAAGGCACTGTAGGAAGGTCTGCTCCTGCCAAAGGATGAACCCTGTTGGGCTCAGTTAAGCAGGTGCAGCTCCTGGTGCAGGTATTTGCATATCAGCATGGGGGTGGTTGCAACCACCTTTGCTTAACCACCCACAGCCTTATTATTGAAGAGAGTCCACACAGCCCAGTTGCACCAGCTTCATGAACCCATCTAGCAAATTAATCGAAGGTAATCTGGAGATGCAGCCACTGCAGCCTCCCACCACCTCTGCTGAAGGATCTTGGTTCTATTTAACAGAGCTTCCTTCCTGCATGTGTATTTACACCCTGGGGTTTAAAGAGGTTGCTCAAACCTCAGCACTGGGTGGAAACTAAACCTGATTGTATGAAAAAGAAAATACCCCTTTTTTTTAAAACTGTTTTTTATATGAACAACCTCCTCAGCTGCTGATGTGCCTCCAGGGCAGACAGTCAAGGGAATTTTCAATGTAAAATCATGTGGAAATAAGCATGGGGGGGAGTGCTCATACAGGGACTGTGTTTAAATAGTGCTGAGCAATGATGGTTTTGCATGATGCAGAGAGCACCCAATGAGATGAAACAGCACAAAGAAAGTGAGCAGAGCTTCGAGTTGAAGAAAATCCCCTCATTTCAGCCCTGCAGCAGGGAAACGAGGAGTCACCAGCAACAAATACCAGGGCCACTGCACCCAGGGGGCACTCTTAGCTCTTGTGCATTAGATGGGGGTATGAAGTGACCCTGGAGGGGGGAACAAAGCCACTATTTCAGGGTGTGTAAAGCCCCCACCATCCCCAGCTTGAGCACACATGGGATCACCATGTTACCAGCACGTCCGTGCAATCACTGGAGCCATTTCCAACAGCAGCAGCCTATGCTGCACGGGATGGGGCTATCAATTTGCAACTGGACATGCAGCCAATGGGTGGTTTTAATATACACATCCTTGTCAGGAATTTGATTTTTCCAGAGGTCTCTTTCCCCTCTCTCCTCCCATTTCAATTTCAACTTTCTGTCAGGGTCCCAAAAGAGGCCAGCCCTCACTCCAGCCAAACGCATGTGGGACCTGTAATGAGTTAGGGCTGAATTCCTGCCAGCCCTTCTGGTAACAGTTACAGAGGCCACCGGCAGCTGCCCACACCCCCCAGCACTGCGCTGGAAAGAGGCAGCACTTGACAGGAGCTCAGATATTGCAGGATGTCTGGGAGACAAACCCATTCTGGGGAATATTGCAACCAACGGTAGCAAGGTAGTCCATAAGCAGCCAAAGGCTGATGAGCTCTCTCATAGCCAAAGGACCCCTCAAAGCTTAGCAGACAGAATGCAATTCATTTGTTTCTAATATTTAAAAATGCACTTACTTGAAGGCATCTGGTGGAGGGAGAGATTTCAAATCCTACTGTGTATTTCTTTCTCTTTTTTTTTGAGGGGGAAACAAGCATTTTCTGGGAAGCCTGATGTAGCCACATGCTGGCTGTGGCTGGGCAGGTCCAGTTCAAGCAGAAGATGGGTTCCCAACCCAGGTTTTCCAAAGAAGACAGCTGAAGATGCTGCAGGAGGGGGGAGTTTCCAGCAGTCCCCCAGGTCAGGTCCACGTGGGGACCCCTTGCTATCGCCAAGCCTGACTGGCTGCCCCACAAGCACCTCGTTCAGCAGTGTGGCAGCAAACCCTTCAACCACCTGAGTTTTGGGCAGCTAAGGAGAAACCAGGCTGATTTTTAGGAGAGTTGGGGAATGGCAGCAGTCTGAGTTCCTGCTTGGGTCCCTGCCTCGAAATCAGGGGCTCAGCACTGCAGGGCCTGGGACTCGCTGGCAGTCACAAGGCTCCAGGAGGTGGGGGTGTAGAGAAGCCCCATGGACCCCCAGGGCACGCTGAGGCTGCAGGAACAGACTGCAACTGCATCTCTTCTTAGCACTGCAATTCCTTTGGGGGAAATGCTGGTTTATTTGGTCAGGGCTTGGCCCATGTCCAGACCACCACCATGGTCACAATGTCACTATATCTGAAGCAGCACGTGGGTGTGTGGCTGCTTGCCTGCCTTGCTTTCCCCTGCCTGTACCTTCCCAAAAACATTTTTCCCTGCCTGCCCGTGTGCTCCTGGTGTGCCCAGGGCAGGGGGTGTGTGCACAACAGCAAGAAAAGCTTTCCCTAGCTCAAGGATACCTGCAGGTTGTCCCTCACCTAACACAATGTTCATGCTTATACCTCTAAGCAGGGGAGCACCTACTCCTGCTTTTTTGTGTCCCATCAAATGTGCCTGCTCTGCCATGCTCCCTCCAGCAGGCACCTCCTCCTCCTAGACACTGGGGACCCCAGGAAGCCCATTCAGCAGCATCTCAAGCTACCCATGAGCTACCTTGGTGTCTCACACCTCCTCCTCCAGCCTCTCCTCCCAGGAATGCTGTGAATGCAAAAAGCTGACAGCTGCCCAAACCAGCTTTTACCCTTATATAGTATCTGCTTACACTCTTCCCTCCTGAAAGCCAGGCTGGAAAAGCCTGATGACAGTGTGGGAAGATAAACGGCTGCTGCCAGAGTCGGGATAAATATTTGTCATTTTCCATCACTTTGTAAGAGCAGGCATCAAGGCAACCTGCAATTAATCCAGATTCCAATCTAATTAATGGCAGCTCTCACGACTTAACCCTTCTGGGCCCAGCCACCTGTTGAGCCAGCATGGTGCCACCAGCACCAAAGGGGTTAACGTTGGTACATCCAGGGAGCAAATTGTCACCAGGGATTAACTACAAGTCTGAAGGCTTTGAGAGGTGCTCCACTGGTAGCAAGACTGGATGCAAACAGCAGGTGACAGCAAGGCAGTGTCCTTGAGATAAGCCCCTTTGCACACACTGCACATAGAATCATAGAATCATTTTGGTTGGAAAAGACCTTTAAGATCATTAAGTCCAACTGTTAACCCAGCACTGCCAAGGCCACTACTAAACCATGTCCCTCAGCACCACATCTACACAGCTCTGAAATTCCTCCAGGGATGGAGACTCCACCACTGCCCTGGGCATCCTGTGCCAGGGTCTGACAATCCTATTGGGGAAGAAATTGCTCCTAATTTCCAATCTAAACCTTTCCCGGCACAACTTGAGGCCATCTCTTCTTGTTCTATTGCTTGTAACTTGAAGAAGAGAGCAGCTCCCACCTCACTACTCTTCAGTCTGGACTGAGCCCTTTGCTCCTGCCATCACTTCTGGGGGTACTGATCCATGTTGGTAATGCCTCCCGATACCCAGCTCATCAGCTGTCCCACAGGAGACCCCACTTGTCCAGGCACTCACCCAGCCCATTTGCTTGGACCCAGGTCCCTGGAGGCTGGACTGCAAACCCTCACACTCCCTCAGCTCTGTCAGCTCAGGGCCCTCAGCTGGTAGCTCCCATGCCCACCCAGCCCCGTGGAATTTCTCCAGCCTCCCTAACATGGACTGCTAAGCCCCATTTCCCACTGGCTTTTATTGGGCCAGTCCCCACTTTGCCAACACTGCTGTGACCAAATGTGTTCCTGACACAGAAACACTTGTCCCTGTGCCAGGCAGCATCCTTGGCTGAAAATGGTGTGGGGAAGGGCACAGATCCCATCTCTGCCTCTCTGCTAACTCAGACAAGTCGGTCACATTTCCAACCTTCCCTTCATAGGCACAAAAATTAAATTTCCTCTCTTTTTTATCCCCTGGGCCTCTAGTTCTCTTAAACCATCCCTGCTTCGGCCTAAGAATAACCAAATCCTGCGTGTGTAGCGGGAGGAACACGTGCAGACAGGCTGAAGCACACAAAACCCTGCACAGGAGCTGTGTGCAAATGTATTTGTTAATTCCTGATCATATACCCCCCTTTTCCCTGCTTTCCTGGAGGTGTTTTCTCTGCTCCACAGCGACAGAGGAATGATACACCCATTGTGGCTGGATTAGACAAACTCGCTTTTAAAGATGTGTTGCATTTCTCCCCTCCCTGGTTTCACTACAGGTGTCTTGTGCCTGATCTCTGCATTTCTGACATGCTTGAAATTCCCTGATGCTTAACCTCAGCTCTGAATTTCCTGGATTTATAACATCTGGATTTAGGTTGGTAGTAATGACCTTGTAATATTATTCATCCCAAACTACTGATATCTGAGCTCCTCCATAACTCCAGCTGAATACCATTTTTTGTGTGGAACGTGTATTTTTGGTACGCCTGCCAAAGCAGCCTCAAATTTTTGGGTCTCTGTTTCTATTCAAACTCCTCTGATATCCCAGGCCGAGGGAGCACTGAACAGACTGGCTTTAATCAGAAATCTCTCCCTCTCACACACAATGGCTCCCTAGTTCATTGGGATGCAGACCTGGAATCATAGAATCCCAGACTGGTTTGGGTGAAGAAACCTTAAAGTTCCACCCCCCTGCATGGGCAGGGACACCTCCCACTAGCCCAGGTTGCTCCAAGCCCCATCCAACATGCACTTCAACACTTCCAGGGATGGGGCAGCCACAGCTTCTCTGGGCAAACTGGGCCAGTGTCTCACCACCCTCATAGTAAACAATTTCCTCCTGCTATCTAACCTAACCCTCCCCTCTTCCAGTTTCAATCCATTCCCCCTTGTCCTCTCACTACATGCTCCTATAAGTCCACCTGAGCATCCTCCAGCTCCCCACCCAGCACTCCGACCTCTCATCCCATGCTCAGCAGCTCTTCCACATCAGCATCCAGTGCCTTGAGGGAACTCCTTGACAGAAGGAAGGTTCTGCATTGCTTGTGCCTTTCCCCAGGCTGGCCCAACTCTCAGCCATCAGCTCTTTCTTTCCCAGCACTGAAGAAGTCCCTTAAGTATTTTTAAGCTGCTGAGCTGTGACTCTTCTGCCCATGAGAAATATGGGTGTAGGGGCCACATGGCAAGTGGGTGTAAAGCATCACAGCTCTGGAGGCTGCCCTGGGGGACGTTGCTTTACACTAGCTGAAAATCATAGAATCACAGAATGGTTGGGGTTGGAAGGGACCTTAAAGATCTGGCCTCTGCTGCTTGGAGAATTTGTGTTTCCTGGTAATAACTGCAGGGCACGTGGGTAAAGGGTAAAAACCTGAAAAGCCCTTGAAGGCAAATACCATTGTGTGTGTTTTACACTGTGGTTCAGCTCTGATACTGGTCTGGGCAGGAGAGGGGCTGATGGCTCCTTGCTGGCTCGGTGCTCATGGGCTTGGAGGAGGAGGTGGTGACAAGGCTGCCCCGCTGGCATGGGAGCCAAGCTGCATTTCATCCCCAGGATGAGACCACATGGCCAAGTCTTGGTGTATCCTAAAACTGTCCTGTGCTCAGCTGGATGGAAAATCAATGGGATGGAGCCCAGGGCTGAGTCACAGCGCGGCGTTCCCTGCCCCGTTCCCTGCCCTGCTCGCTCAGCTGTTTCCTATCGCCCGGCATCACTTCACCTTTGAGGAGCTGCTGGAGAGAAACCTCGGCAAGTCTGAGCAGCTGCCCCCGGGCTGGCAGCTCAGCTCCTCCTTACCTGCTGCAGGACCATCTGCGCCCAGGACATGCTGAGGGGTCACAGGCGAGGACGAAGAGGAGGAGGTGGAGGAGGTGGAGGTGCACTGACCCAGCAGCCCCGTACAAGACCCATCCTGGGGACGCGCAGCTGCTGTCGGGGAGCCGAGGGGTGTGTGGGGAGGAGGGGCGGGTGCAGTGTAACCTCCACCTCACACCTCACCATTGCCACCATCGCCTGCAGGCAGCCCTGTAAGGACCTGTGTGGACTCTCTGCATCTGGCCAAAGGGCCTTGGTAGAGGACCTGAGTAGGCTTGGAAGCAGCTGGGACAGGGTTTTCCAAGGTCCTGCCTGCGGGCTGAGCTCTGCCCAGCCTCAAAAACAGCCCAGCTGAGGCTGTTGCCCAGGACCAGGCGTTTCTGGAGTCTCTCACCTTCCCCAGCCCCTTCTCCTGCCTCCAGAAATCTTCCCTGGGATGTGGCCCCCAGGCACACCCAGCCCTGGGGACTGGGCTTCCAGGGGGCAGCCCCTTGATTGCCATGGCCCCGGGGCTAACACACACCTTGGGGCTGTGAAAATCCCGGGCCTTGCTGAGCAACACCAGCAGGGGCATCAAGGAGAAGGTTGTGGTTTTGGGAGGGGGGTGTTAGGGTTTTTTTGTTAATGGCTGGACTCAGTGATCTTGGAAGTCCTTTCCAACCATGATGATTCTGTGATTCTGTGAAAAACCATGATACTAACTGTCCTAGGACCCCACAGGAGCACTATGCAGAGAGAGGTTGGTCTCTCCCAACGACATGTCCTTTGCAAAAACAAACTAGCTAGAAAATTAGAAGCAGGGGAAGCCAAAAGGCACAGATAGTAAAGATCCCCGTTTATTTTTACTCCGAACTGATAATTATTTGAATGCTTGTGGTTAGTGAGACCACTTTGGCAAGAGGGAGTCCTAGACACCCCATGCTTGGAGCCCCCTCTGAGCTCTCCTGGCATCACAGTGGTCTCTGTGTGCATCCTGCACTGAACCTATGAGAGTAGATCCTCTCCACTTTAGGGAGAGCTCTGAGTTCCCCAGAGCTCTGAGACCCCTCCTATCCAGGCTAAACAGCTCCAGTGGCATTGCTGCTATTGCAGAATTCAGGTCACAGGAGCTGAAGAAGCAAATAACTAAAGCCAAGTCATCCTCCACCAGAACGGGAAGAGGTCTTCTAGCCCAGTGGTGCTTGAGCAGGCCCTGCACGTAATGCCATCTACACCAACACTGCTGTAAGACAGGGTCTGTATGTGTCCCTCAGTCCTTGTCCAGCATGTAGGAGATTCCATCACCTTTGAGCCTCTGGATAACCACCACCTCAAGCAGTGGCAGCTCTCAGATGGAGAAACCTCAACTTTCTATGTCTCCAGGAGCTGCAGCCAGTTCTGCAGGGGCTGGGACCGAGAGGTCATATACCATGCCAGTAGCCAATGGCTTTGAAAGTGTCTTTTGGGCATGCAAGTGGAGGCATCTGGAAGGAGCTTGACTTGTGTTTCCTAAACCTGCCCGTTGCCTCACTCCCAGCCCAGCCTAACCGGGGTAAGCAGTGCTACCTGACCGGTTTCTATCCAGCTTGGCTGGTTTGGCTGTTGCCTTGCTGGTTGCTGGTGAGAGAACTGTATTTTCTGGTTTTACTTGCAGCAGCTTTAATGTGGGATGAGCCTGCTGGCTGATCTGTTTCTACGTTGTAGCTCCAACACAGCGTGGGACTGAGGGAGCTCCCGTGCACACATGGAGCTGTGGTTGTGCAGCAAGAGAGGACCAAGACCTTCTCACCAGTAAGAACCACTGCTTGGGCACTGAGAATGTCCTGGTCCAGGTGGCCATATATCCACATTGTGCCCTGCATGTGGTAGCCTTTAAAGACCTCCAGCAGCTCAAAGCTGCTCTGCTTCCCATGGGTGGACATGGGATACTCAATCAAAGGACATCTGCACTGGACATGGGGACTTGGCAGCAAGGGCCCCTCAGCCAGCCATGGGCTCTCTGGGCTGGCACAGCCAAAATGTACGTGCCCTAATGCCAGGAAGGCAGAGCATTGGCCTCACTCCTGATGAGAGACATCACCCCCATCCTGGAAATGCTGCTGTGTGGGTTTAGGTTTAAGCAGGCCATCTTCCTTGAAGTCACCCAGGGAATCTGCAACAAAGCCAGGAGCTGGATGCAGATCTCCTAAATCTCATTTGATATCTTCACCACCAAGCCTGCCTTCTGCTGCCAAGTCATGTCTAGGGTCAGTGACAGAGCTTGAGAGCAAGGAATCAAACCCAAGCGTCCTGATGCCTCCTTCCATCCGTTTGTTTCCACCTGGGTTTCCTCTCCATAAATAAAGGATTCATGGAGGCTGTTACAGTTAACTTGAAAGGACCCAGCAGCATGAATTCATGATCCTAAACATAACCAGTTCCACGTTAGTAATTAGTGCGTTTCACTGTGCATTGCAGGTGCATCCTGGGAGCTCTGAAACAAGTACAGGATCAGCAAGAAAAATATCTGGAAGCGATGGCAGGGATTCCACATAACTCCCTGCCTGGAAAACCCAATTGGATTATTGCTGTCTGCCTCATTAGAACTACTCCATTACTGGAAAGCCTCTGGGAATTGTGGCAAGATCCTCACATTTCATCTCCTACCTCAGAAATGAGGACCCCCCATAATTCCCGTATGGCAGTGCTGGCTGGACCCATTCCTGTAGGAGCCTGGACCTCATCGTCCCGTGACTCATTTTCTCCTTCTCTAAAATGTCAGCAGGGTTTCCGTGCCTTGGAGGGGTGATGAATATTGGCACAGAGCTTTGGTGTTCCTGGATGAAGGGATCAAATCCCTGTGAAATGCTGTAGTCCCCCCCTGCTCAGTGAGTCACGCTCTGGTCAGTGACCATGGGGAACATTTTTAGCATGGTTTGGGGCCAGCACTCGACCCAGCACAGGAGTCAGGCCCAGGGAAGGGCTACATGCAGAACGTGATAAATCACAGCTTTCGCTGAATCCCCCCGGGGAGAAACCTGAAGCTGCTTTGTCCAAGCTTGTTAAGTTGTAATACATTAAGACAGAGCTGACTCGTGTCTTCCAGGAGCTGAAACTCTTCCTTGAACAAAGGGACATGATGGTTCTTCTTGGGTACTAGGAACTGGGTGGCCTTTGAGCAGTGCTGGGGTCTGAAGGGTATGCCCGGATGAGATTTGCAACCTATTTTGGTGGGGAAGGTGGGTTCCTGGAAGAGTTTTTATCTTTATTTCTGGGGTTTGCCAAGTGCTGTCTTCATCCTTCTGCTCTCAGCTCCCCTCACATCTCCAGCTTTTTGGCAGAGAGCACCCTGGCCAGGTCAGCCCTGGAGATGGACACTGAGGCTGAGCCTTTCCAGGTCAAACCCAGCATCCCTCTGATACTGCTGTGACAGTGGCTCCAGGGCACAGTGACCCCAGTGCTGCTCAGGGGCCACGTAGGGGAGCAGTGCCAAGGCAGGCCTTACCTTGCCCTGGACCTTGCCAGGAGGGGATGTCCATGTGGCAGTGGACCAAATCTTATACCTCCTTTACCTCATTCTTCTCTCTTTCTCCTGGTCATCTTCCTGTGGTCTGTGATATCTCCAGCCACCCTCACCCATGATTTCCCAAGAATTCCTCTCTCACTCCCCATCCTGCCCCTCCCCATCCCTTACAACCTCCTGTTTCAGGCATGTTCGAAATTAGACAAAGCAGGTTCTGCCTGGGACCCTCGAAGTCCTGCCTCGGAGATGAATCTGGTACCTGCTGAGGGGGACACGTGTTTATTTGGTGGCCCAGGAGCTGAGCTGGCCCTGCTCACAGCCAAGGGGGTGGGGACAGGTTTGGTTTCAGTGCCTGCATCCCCCAGCAGTGGGGACGTGCACAGGAAGGTATGTTTATTTTCCCACCTCCTTCCCCTGCAGCCCACAGCAGATGTCTGGTGGATGGTGGGAGCACCACTGCACGCCTTCGGATGGGTGACTTCATCTCCAGGCAGGAAAGGTTTAGTCTGGGAATCTGTGCTGAGCCCCAGCCAGCTCCTGGTGTGGGGCACTTCTGGGAGCAAAGGCTGTTGATGGGGACAACCCCTGGGTGGTCACACTGCTGCCAAGGGGCAGGGATGCTGCTGGGGAAGGTCCAGCCGTCCCACCATGCTCCTGAGAGGTGCCAAGTGAGGTCTGCCTGTGCCTCCAATGCCTTCTGCTCTGCAGTGGTGGCCATGGGGTGCAGAGGTGTTGGGTCTGAGCCAGGTGAGTGGATGGGATGGACCACAGTGTTGTGGGGTATCCTGGAGTTTTTGGATAGGCCACCTTGGCCTTGATCATAGAATCATTTTGGTTGGAAAAGACCTTTAAGATCATCAAGTCCAACCGTTACCCCAGAACTGCCAAGGCCACCACTAAACCATGTCCCTCAGCACCACATCTACACAGCTTTGAAGTCCCTCCAGGGATGGTGACTCCACTACTGCCCTGGGCAGCCTGTGCCAGGGCCTGACAGCCCTTTTGGGGAAGAAATTGTTCCTAATATCCAATCTAAACCTTTCCTGGCACAACTTGAGGCCATTTCCTCTTGTTCTACTGCTTGTTCCTTGGGAGAAGAGACCAACGCCTCCTCACTCCAACTTCCTCTCAGGCAGTTGTAGAGACCCAGAAGGTCTCCCCTCAGCCTCCTTTCTCCAGGCTGAACACCCCAAGTTCCCTCAGCTGCTCCTCCTAGGACTTGTGCTCCAGACCCTTCCCCAGCTCCGTTGCCCTTCTCTGGACACGCTCTGGCCCCTCAATGTCCTTCTTGCTGTGAGGGGCCCAAAACTGACCCCAGGACTCAACGCCTGGCCTCACCAGTGCTGAACACTGGGGGATGGTCCCTGCCCCTCCCTTCCAACCCAAACCATTCCATGCTTCTATGAAAAAGTACTAGGAGCAAAGATTTCATAGCAACACATTTGGAGGCTAGAGCTGCAGAGGAGGAGCTTGAAGACATCTTCCCTTGACCAGAGAAACACCCAGCTCTGTGCAGAGGTGGAAAAGCTCAGTGGTGCCCTAGTCTGTTCCCATAGGAAGGGCTAAGAGAGACAGGCAGCTCATGGCTCTGGACACCCACAGATGGGTGGAGGTGTGATCACCACGGGAAAGCAACTGACACAACTCTCCACGCACACCCAGACCCAACATACTACATGTGTAGGAGGGATATCTCCACTGCTTTCCAGAGGAAAAATTCTGAGTGAGGTGACTCATACCAAATATCTTCATGTCGTGTGTATTAGCAGAGCTCTGGCAGGTAGGTCTGGAAAAACAGGAGCAATCTCCTGTGCAATGAGCTCCTCTTTAGGATGCACTGACCTCACTGCTGGTTTGGGGTAGGCAGCACTGGGGGGTAGCAGCGAAAAATAAAGCAGGTTATAATGGTGCTTTGGGCATTTTGTATTATACAGGTGGTGTTTTGAGTTGGCAAGAGTAGAGGAGCATAGTTCATGGGTCTGAGCCACTCCTTAACAGCTAGAGCTACTGGACTAAAGCTCAGTCAAAAAATTTAAGAAAACATAATAAATCTTCTATAATGGAAATAAGGTGCCTTACTGAGAAGTTATTGCAACACAGTGTGATGGGTAAGGGTGAGGGCATGGCAGCACCCCCCTCCAATGACAAAGGAATGCAACAAACCTTAGAGTGGGGGTGGTTTGGGAACCTTGTCCCCAGTCTAGCAGCTGGAATCACACAGAGGTGCAACAGGCCTGAGGGTCACTGCCCACAAAGAGCATCAAGCATCTCTCATTCCTGGGAGATACAAGAGTAAAACTGCAAAGGAATGCAAAAGAATGCAAAGGAATGCAAAGGAATACAAGACTTGGGAAGCACCTTCTGGGCCATGAAGACCTACTGTGTGTGCCAGACCCTCTCTGTCCTGATAGCTGGAATCCCCTTTAGCTTTCCAGTGGGAACTTCTCTGGCCAGTTCATACCCTTAGTTCTTCTGCAAAGTGGGGCAAATTCCTCTGGGAGTCACAGTGAGGTCCCAGGAGGACACTGATACCCATCTTTGCAACAGCACAGTTGAACCTGGAGACCAGCTTGGTGCTGGAGCATAAAAATCCCCAGAGGAGGAGAAACCAGCACAAATATTTCATGTCTTTATTCACAGGAAGCCAATATTAGTGAAACCTGCTTGACAAACTGCCCCCACAAGACTGCAGAAATACCTTTTCCATCTGCAAATGGGCTGTTAACAGGAGAAGATTTAGTGGTTTCAAAATGCACTTCAAGAGCATTTGATAAAAAGTGCGTGGGAGCAAAGTCCAGAGCCTGAACTAATACTTCTCTGCTGGATCAGAAATGCTTGTCTAGACTCTGGCAGGATGCAAAGTAAGTGCCAGAGCTACTGCTGGAGAGGAGACTGCAGGGGGTCCCCACGTTATCACCCCAGCCCTCTGTGTTGTTTAGCAGGGGCTCTTTATACCCAGTGGGGTCCTGTTTAAAGGTTGGTGATTCATGAGACAAAAATAAGATCTAAAAGATGCACAGTATGGCTTCAGCACTGGAAACACCGAGATAAAGGCCAGAAATATTTGAAATGGGATTCCAGGGAACACAGAGGTAGGGAAGGATGTTAGGGCTCATTGCATGTGCCAAAAATAGAGTACAACAAGGAAGAGACCCTGTAACAATGGTGCAGGAAAAGCTTATCTCCAGGAGCAAAGTAGCATGGGTTTCTTTGTGCTGCCTGGAAAAAAAAAAAAAAAAAAAAAAAAAAAAGAAAAAGATGACCTTGTTCTAGATCTTTATTACCAGATGCCTTAAAAAAAACAGGCTTCCCAGAGCCACCACAGCTTCTAAGGACACAAATGAAATGCTTTGCTGGCAGATGTGGCTCAGCTGGCCAAGCAGGGGCTGGGCCACACGTCAGTGCTACCATAGGTAAGCAAATTGCAGTGAAAGCTGGAAATGGGAGCACATCATCTAATCTTCATGAATGCAGCTTCCTAAATGGATGCAAATGGATGGGCTGGGCTCTTTTTTCAGGCAACCAGTGAGAGGACAAGAGGGCACAGCCTGAAGCTGCTCCAAGGGAGGGTTAGATTGGATATTAGGAAGCACTTCCTCATGGAGAGGGTGATCAGACATTGGAATGGACTGCCCAGGGAAGTGGTGGAGGCACCATCCCTGGATGTGTTCAAGGAAAGGCTGGATGTGGCACTTAGTGCCATGGCCTAGATGGTGTGGTGGTGTTGGTCATAGGCTGGACTTGATGATCTTCAAGGTCTTTTCTAGCCTTGGTGATTCTGTGGTTCTGTGATTCTGTGAAAATAAGTAGCCAGGCTGCAGTCCACATGGTGAAATCACACACTGGTACCAGTGAGGGCAGCCCCCATCTGCTGGGGAATGTGGTTGGAACCTGGTGTCATGGGGGCCATGGAGGCGTGTGAACTGTCAACAACAGCAAACCAAGATCTGGGTCTGATCTCAGCCAGGATTTGCCACTGCTTCATTAAAACATCTCTCATCACATCTACCTGGGGACAATGATGTCCATCTGGAAGGTGTTGGTGGAGGCAGCCCATGTTCACTTCTCTAGATGGATGAACCAGAAAATTGCCAAACCCTTCTGTGAATTTGGGAGGAAGGGAGCACCAGATCAGGGATTTCATCCAGGAAGTTCTCTGGCAACAAACACAACCCGTGGGAGTAGCTGAATATTTGGGAAGGACAATCTGGGACAGACTGACAGGCGTTGGGTATGGTAGGATGAGCTGAGATGGACAGAGAGATGTTGGGCATGGTGTGATCAGGCAGGGTGGACACAGAGTTGCTGAAGCACAGGGAAGTTGGTGGCCTGGAGGGACAAGCAGGCCCTCTGGGACACTGCCTGAAAGTCCAGGGTTGGCATGGCCGTGGTTCAGTGTTACAGGAGTGGTGCTCAGGAGTGGGGAGGTGGGGAGCATTGCCCATCAGCACTTCTGGCCCAGATGTGGCTCTTGTCATCACACTAATCTGACAGTCTGAACAAGGGTGGAGGAAACACCCATGGGCCTGGCCAAGGGACGCTGCAACGCACGGTTTCGACATCCACCCAGGCGGGTGCTGGGTGCCCACACACCCTGAGAGAGATGGGCAGGGGAGCCTTGGGCTTCCAATGTGCAAGAGCAGATCTGCAGATGCAGGGGCAGCTCAGCCCAGTGCTGCCTGTGCTCGGCCATAGCCAGGGTTCCTCTGAGACACTGTCTCCTGCTCCGGGCTGTGCAGAACTGCAGGCTTTAATGTGCATTTTTTATTTTTATTTTTTACTTTTAATTTTCAGGCCCATGAAGGTGAGACAGTTGGGGCTGTTCAGCCTGGAGAAGAGAAGGCTCCAGGGAGACCTTAGAGTACCTTCCAGTGCCTGAAGGGGCTACAGGAAAGCTGGGGAGGGGCTTTGGACAAGGGCAGGGAGTGAGAGGACAAGGGGGAATGGATGAAAACTGGAAGAGGGGAGATTTAGGTGAGACATTAGGAGGAAATTCTTCACTGTGAGGGTGGTGAGACACTGGCCCAGATTGCCCAGAGAAGCTGTGGCTGCCCCATCCCTGGAAGTGTTCAAGAGCAGGTTGGATGGGGCTTGGAGCAACCTGGTCTAGTGGGAGGTGTCCCTGCCCATGCAGGGGGACTGGAACCAGATGATTCTTAAGATCCCTTCCAACACAAACCAGTCTGAGATTCCATGACTCTATGATTGCTCCAGCCCAGCAGACAAGTGTGTGCACACACTCCCCAGCCCCTCTCACGCAGAAGTTCAAATCTTTCTGCTGCTTGACAGAGGCAGCTCCTTGCAGTCAGTGGCACAGGGGTGGGACAGGAACAATGACAGGTGAGCCTGGGTAAGTGGCCACGGGGACAATGTGAGGTGTCCGTGGGCACCAGGGCTGCAGTGACCAAGCCTGGGATTTCCTTCTCTGGGTTGGGATGATGCTCGAGGGAGACCTGCTGCAATCAGGACACCACAAAAACCCTGGCGGGTGCAGTATCGTGAGGATTGTGTAAATATTTTGATTAGTTTCTCCCTGAATCTAGATGAAGGGGTGATTTTTATCACATTTACTGACAAAACAGCTTCTTTTTCTTTTTTTTTTTTTTTCTTTTTCCCCCGGGAGGGAGGAGGAGGCTGACTAACTGCTGGAGGAGGATTCCTGAAGTGATTTCATAGCAGATGAAAGCAGCCAGATAGGAGCTGCTGCTCCCCAGGAGCAAGTGGACAAGCACCATCAGCAAGTGTGTTGAGCATGGACAAGCTCACAATTCCTGCTGATTGGGAAATCTTTGGTATACTTGTCTGTCTGCTTGGAGCTGACACAGGAGCACAGTGTCAGCAGAGAGTGTCCAGCTCCATGGGCAGGTTGGGGCCCCAGAAGCTGGTGGGGAGAGCTGGCTCCCTCCTCCCTCTGCAGCACGGAGGTTCATTTGAAGTGCTTTGGTTTAATCCCTTTGGAGTTGGGTCTGTCCTGTGACCACAGGCTGGAATGACCCAGCACCAGCCCATGGCGGGTGGGAGGGGGGCTCTGCAGCAGGGTTCACACCAGTGCACTGCCCTGCAGGGAGGTGGTTCCTCAGCTGCAGGCTGGTCCCACCCCATCACGAGCTCACCACAGTCACTGTCAGAGCAGAGGACATCCTCTCCTTGCCAGAAATCCCCAGGGGAAGTTCAGCTGAGCCTGCAAACAGCAGGTGCCCAACGCAGCAGAGGAAGGCTGTGAAGATGGGATGGGTGGCACTTCCATCTGCAAAGCGTGCCTGGGGGAGTGCCAGCACAGGGGACTCCTGTGCAGGTGGAGGAGGCAGCTAACAGAGATGTTCACCTGCTTGCAGGGAGCAGGTCTGGAGCTGAGGCACCACCAGGGCCTGCGTCAGGCCAGGGGTGTGGGAGGAGCCACAATCACAATGCTTCACACCTCAGTACTGGGGATTGCTAAATATTGCCCGGAGGGGATCGCCCGCAGCTCCTCGCTCAGCAGGGAGCAGGGACAGGATGGGATGCCAGCAGGCTGGCAAAGACCTGGGTGGATGACATCCATCAGCCCATCCTGCCTGCCATCCAGCTGCATCCAGGGTGCTTCTGCTGGGTGTCAGCACAGCATGACACCCTATGAAACCATGGACACCTTCTGTGGCATCACTTTCCTGTTATAAAATCACAGAATCCCAGACTAATTTGGGTTGGAAGGAACCTTAAAGACCATCTAGATCCAACCCCCTGCATAAGCAGGGACAACTCCCACCAGACCAGGTTGCTCCAAGCCCCATCCAACCTGGCCTTGAACACTTCCAGGGATGGGGCAGCCACAGCTTCTCTGGGCAACCTGGGCCAGTGTCTCACCACCCTCACAGGGAAGAATTTCTTCCTAAAGTCTAATCCAAATCTTTCCTCTTGCAGTTTAAATCCATTCTCCCACATCCTATCCCTCAATGGCCTTGTCCAAAGTCCCTCCCCAGCTTTTCTGTAGCCCCTTCAGGCACTGGAAGGTTCTCTAAGGTCTCCCTGGAGCCTTCTCTTCTCCAGGTTGAACACCCCCAACTCTCCCAGCCTGTCTCCAGAGCAGAGCTGCTCCAGCCCTCCCATCATCTCCGTGGCCTCCTCTGGACTCTCTCCAACAGCTCCATGTCCTTGTGTTGGGGGGTCCAAATGCACCATGGTCTTCCTTATTCTCTTTGAAAGAGGCTCTGTGGGCAGAGCACAGCACCAAGCACAACTCATGACAGCTTTTGCTCCAAGGCTACAAGAACTATGTATCTTTGAATCTCTTCCAATAGTTTAAACATTCAGGGATCCTTTGCATAAAAAATTTCAGTGTACCTTTTTTTGAATAGAAGAATGAGAATGATGAAAATATGGTTCAGGGCATGAAAAGGTGTTGGGGGCAAAAATGTGAGAGATTTTATAAGAGCCATAAAAGAAGTAGTTGAACCATTTCCCCCAAAGAGTTGTCTTAAGGGGAAATTTGCTTCCACCTCAACCCAACAAAAACATAGAGGCATCTTTTGGTGCATTTCATATTCAGTTGTGTGTGTGAGAGAGAAGTGAGTGGCTGATGGGGGAGATGGAGACAGTCAGGGGTTGGCTGTCCTGCAACCAGCAAATGGTGTCTGCATCAGGACAACAGGGGCAATTCTGGGCCTTATCTCTGCTGAAGAGAGCCCCAGAAAGTGCTATTAGCACATGGAGTAGGTTGTGCATGGGTCACAGCCTTGCTGGTAAATTAATCAGTTCCTGGGAAAGATCCCAGGCCTTGCATCTTGGCTGCCCATGGAATATCCCCCAGCTCTGCTCTGGGTATCCTCCACCTGCTCCATGGTGGGGTCTCCTCCTCGTGCCACCCTCTGAGATGCTGTGTAGGAGCCAAAATGTGTCTCTGTGAGGGAGTCACCTCGATGGCACTTCAAGCCTGCCTTGACCCCACTGCTCCTGTGGCCTGGAATGTCCCTGGGTGGTGTCTGGGCTGCCACAAACAGCCCAGCAGCAGTTTGCAGAGGGCTGTCACAGCCCCACCAGCTGCACTCCTGATTTATTGCAGCAGGCTGGGTTGTCAACACACTGGTTATGGTAGAGGGCAGCTAAGAAGCTGCTTCACATGCTGATCAGACTTGCTTGTCAGTGGCTGCCTGCAGAATGGCTATCAGGGGCAGTGTGTCATGGCTGGGGTTGCTCCTCCTGTCTTGGGAGTCCACAAACCCCCCCTCACAAACCCACAAAATGCAGAGATGAGTTCCAGCTGGTCTAGCCTCCTTCTCCCAGTTTCCCAATTACAAGGCACAGGGGCTGCTAAGAGAGGGAGGTGCTGGTGTTGCTGGAGCACCTGGTGGATGGTCCTTCTGGTGCTCTCTGCTCAGCTGTGCTTTGGGTCCCTCCTTCACTCCTTGTCCTGGAGGGTCTCCAGCTCTGTCAGATAAGCAATCTCTTTCCTGCCCCGCTTGTTTGACCATGATCCAGAGAGCAGGGAGGGACAGGCAAGCTTCAAAGGGCTTGATTTGTGTTTACTGCTGTCCTGGCTCTCTGCTCTCCTGCCTGGGACAGGGTGGGAGTTGCTTCCTCTGCACTGTGTCCTCAGGCTGCTTACAGCCCTGCTCCCCCTGGGAAGTGGGAATGGGGCTCAGCTCCTGCTGCCCAGTGACCTGGAGTCTTCTCCAACCAAAGGCACCACGGGTCAGCACAGGGAGCCTCCAGATCCTTCTGCAGGCTGATTCAAATCTTCTATGTGGCAGAAGGTTGTGGAGGTACCTGCTGTGGGGTCAGCTGGTGGGATATGATGAGCTGAAGACCTGGAATGATGATGATGTGCTGGGAGAGAGGGTGGAGGGCAGAAAGGACAAGGAAGAGGAGGCAGGGAGGGGAGACATCCCTCCTGAGCTGTGCAGCACTCATCCTGCCATCCCAGTACCATCCTCTGCTCAGCACGGCGCTTCCCACAGGACAGTGAAGTCATTCCTGTTCACAAAGATGAAACTTCTCCATCCTCCTGACTTAATATTGGGAGTTCAGAGCAAGAATTGCAGTTTGATGGGTCTTCCTGGATTGCCTGGGGGCTTTGCCTCCCATGAAAATTAACAATTCCTAAGTATCCTGGAGGTCTGGACTGGAGTCACAGAATTGCTTTGGAAAGCCTGGGACTCTTCCTCCACAGTTCAGACCCAGGTGTATTTTCAGGACTAATCAGTTTTGCCTGTTTTTTTCTCTCTGTCATATTGTGTTTGCATCCAGCTTGGCAGGCCCCTCAAGAGCAAGGAGCTTGTTATCATTTTATAGAGCAAGTTAATTTAGTGCAGTAGTTCCGGCATGAAAATGATGCTTGGCTATTGCTGTAAAGGTCCTATGTCCAGGACTTGTGCTAATGGATGGTCTATTGTGTTGTCCTTCAGGAGATCCCAACTCATGTCCTGGGAGCATCCCCCCCCCATGGAAGTACCCCCAGAGCTGCCACATGCCAGAGGCTCCTGCATCTTCATCTCATGGGACCACGTCCTGTCCCACCAGCCCAGCCCAGGAACTGGTGATGTGCTCATGGGGAAGGTGTACCATGGGGGTGTGTAGACAAATCCAGCCCTTGGCCACTCTCCAGCCCTCTTCCCTTGTGCTGTCAAGCCCCAGGTGCTCATCCTACTTCCCTTCCTGCTCCACAGCTCTTTCCCAGGCCCTTCCCAGCCTTCACTTTCCTCTCCCAGCAGCCTGGGACAGATCGTCCCATCCCACAGGCATCTATCCTGTGGCTGCCCCATCCCCTGCACCCCCCTGAAAAGAATGCAGCTTTGCAGAAGCAAGGCAGGAACAAAGCAGAAAAGAGCAGTTTTGTATTATTTTCTTTTCTGGGCCATTTTGAATTAATTAAGGAATGTGATCTAAACTATAAATATCCTCCTTCACGTATGATTTATGGCCTGTTTGTTCTGGATTGGTATGTGCTTAATCTCTAATTGTAAGCCCACCATCTGTTTTTATTGATCTGCTTGCCAGGAGAGTTATTGCTCTCCTTGGCCTTATATGGGAAAATTAGGTATGTGTTGAGCACGCCAGCCCCAGGGCTGCTCCCACGTCAGCCTTGGAGCTGCTCAGGAACACACTTCCCAGCTCTGCTCCGGCCTCACGCCCCTGCCAGCCTCTATTTGCCATGTGAAACTTGAACTTCTGGGGCCTACAAACCCCTGTTATTTGCAGGAGCATCTGCCCATCTCAGCCTCCCACGGTGTCAATCCTTCTTCAGCTCCTGGCTTTGCTCTTAGAAAAAACAACAAGAAGAAAAAAAAAAACAAAAAAAAAAAACAAAACAAGGGGAGAAGAAGAGGCTGGCGTGGCCTTGGTGTTTTTTGGCTATAAATCAGGTTGCCTCCAGCTCAGCCCGGGTGCTTTCAATGGTGGGAGTGTCTCCATGAGAAAACAGGCTGGATTTATTCATGAAACCAAGGGGGATTCGGCTGCATTATTAACTGCCCAGATAACAGCACCCAGCCCAGCCCGTGCTCTGCACGGCTGGAGCAGAGAGGGAAAAGGATAAAAGCCTCCGGGAACATTTTGAGGCTTAAAGGAAGCCTGTGGATTTGAAGAAAGAAACACAAGTTGTTTGCAGAGCTGGGAGGCACAGAAAGGCAGCGATGGTGCTGGGGCAGAGCTGCCCCAAAGGGAAGCAGGTCTCCATCCCCTCCACCAGCTGATCCCAGCAGGGCCAGGTCATCCCTCTGGCTCCCAGCAGGGCAAGATCATCCCTCTGGCTCCCAGCCCCAGCTGGAGTGCGGGTAGGAGCCCCCAGTGAAGTGAAGGATGAGTCACCCCACACTTTAGAAGGGCATTTTGGGCTTCAGAATGGATAAAAAAAGGGAAGAGCAGGATGGAGAGAGTGTCTGAGGCACAGGGGGTTGCCATGGCTGCTGGGAAGGGATGTCTTTAGCTTGGAGGTGGCTTGTTGAATTAAAAAATGGGGCTTAGTCTGGGGAAAGCAGGCCAGGCTTGGTGGTGGGGACTGTGCTGGGAAACTGTCGCATAGGGACATGGATCTGGGGAGATGGTTACTGTCCCATTTTTGTCACAGTGCTGGTGGTGGCTGCATGAGTTGAGGACCAGGCATGGTCCAGCCACTGGACCAGCTACCTGGGCCCCTGGGGACACAAATAACCTTAACTCTGGCCCTCTGCTGTGGGCACTGCCTGGGGCAGCGATGCTCTCCAGACTGTCCTGGGGAGCTCTGCTGCCCAGTGATCCCAGCAGCCCCTGGACCCTTTTCCTGCCCCCAGGCTGGGGTGGGCATGATGCTGGGGTCTGAGGGGGGGCCTGGGGGTGCTGGGGGATACTCCATGCTCAGTGCTGCACTGTGTCTGCAGGGGCAGGGAAGTGTTAGGACCAGGCTCATCCCAGCCCCAGTGAATGACCACCAGGCAGGATGCCCACCACAGCACCCCACGGAGGTGAGGGCTTGGCTCTGGTTCTGCCTCGCACCCCAGAGACCACCAGGCACCAGGGACACACAGCTGGGGGCTCCCTGGGGCACTCCCTGGCACCCAGAGTGGCCGTGCCACAAGTGCTGGGGATGGAGTGATGTCCAGGGTCCAGAGCACAGCCCCTCAGCCAGAACTGTCCCTCCCCATCCCACAGTGTGCATGGGCTGAGCCTCTTCCCCCCCCATGGGGAGCCCCCCAGGGCAGGAGTCACACTGAACCTCTGGCTCCATATTTGTGGATCAGCATGGAATGCCCCTAAATCCATCTGCAGCTGGGAAGGAGCTCTTGTATTTTGCTCAGTCTCCTGCATCCCCCGTGGTTATTATTTTAAGCTGTTCCCCTGGTTGCAGGGCCCTGGTCTGGAGATCCCCATTCCCAGACGAACTGATGCGTGTGATGACAGAATTTCTGCTGTTGGGCAAAATTAATTTCCCGTGGGATTGCAGCCTAATATACAAATATCAAACTGACACATTTTTACTCAGCCGAAAATAAAATAGCTCCAGCTCTCAGTTGCCTGAGATAACGTTTCCAGGAGATAAGGCAGCAGCTGGAGTGTGAATTGCCATGTGGATCCCATTTTTCCCACAGATCCCCAGCAGTGTTTGCTGGCCAGGCTGTGCAACATCAGCTTCTGATCAGCACCAGCCAGCAATGTTTGTGTTCTGCTTCCTCTCACCCCACGCCTGCCTTTTCCTGGACAGAGCAAACAGGCGGGTGGGAGCAGGGAGTCTCAGCCATCCAGGGATGGTGCTGGGGGAGGCTGGTCCAGACCCCAGCCCTGATGCCTTCAGGGTGGGATTGCCAGAGCCTGGCCTGGAGGAGGGCAGCAGCACCCTTTGCCCAGGGGAGGTGATGGATAGCTGCTCCTTGCGGAGTCCCATCTGGCTGGAAGGCAAGGCAGATCTTCCCCCTCCTCTGGGAAGAGAACCATCAAGAAAATAATTTGGGGACTGGGATTTCCATCCCTGTGGGCAGGATCGTGCCGGTGCTGAGATCAGGGCAACTGGGGCTGAGGTCCTGGCTCCTGTCCCACTGCCCTGTGAGCTGCTCTAATCCAGTGCTGTCTCTAAGGCTGCTTTGTGTGGGAGCCTGGGAGCCCTGGCTGTGGGGTGGCTCCGTGCCTCGGTGACCAGGCTGTATTTGGAAGTTGATCTCAGGGCCCTGGAGCCCTGGATCCATTAGCACATGCAGCAGAAATGAGTGTGTTTGATCCAGAGATCCTGACTTCAGCCCTTATAAATAACCCAACTGGGGCCATGCAGAGAACCTAAAACAGTTTGGTTCCTCTGCTCCCAGAGCAGTCATCTTATCTTCTTTTCCCTCTCCTCTCCCCTCCCTCCTCTCCTCTGCCCTGGGAACCTGCTTCCCCTCCTCAGGATGATTAAATCCTGAGGAATGTGCTCGGGGCTCTGCAGGCTGATGGGGCACAAATGGTGTGAGGGATCTGCAGAGCCAGCAATACCAGAGGGGACTTATCTCCAGGCTGTGTAACCCAGGCACAGCCAGAGCCCTCTGGCTTGTTCCTGTGTCCAGGCAGAGCCCATCCCACCCCATCCCATCCTCTCCCACCCCACCCCAGCCCATCCCCTTTGCCCGGGGCCTCTGTGGTATCAGACATTACAGCAGCTTATTGGGCACTTTCTCTTCTTCCAGCGATGGCACTTGAGGTTCCCCCAGGGATGGATTAAGGGGTCCTGCAGCCCTGCAGCCTGGTGCTGCTTTTCCAAAGGGACTTCCCTGGTGCTGCTCACCATGGCCAGGCTGGCAGTGTGCATCCCACACCCGGTGGCAGTGGAGACACACAGGGACACTGGCCCTGGAGCTGTCTGTGAGAGGTTGGGGGTTACCATGGCAGAACCTGGCTATGCTCTCAGCCCCTGAGCTCTGCAGGGACCCAATGGACACATAAGCCCTGTCCTGCCCCAACAGCAAAAGCTTTGCCTGGTTGCTCACCCTGTTCCCAGCCCCTCTGCTCTCCTCCTGGCCAGTTCTAAGGTGACCTCAATCTGCAAGGAACCAAGGACCTTCACAGCCCTGGTCCCTGCAGTGATAGGGGACATGGTTTAGTGGTGGACTTGGCAGTGCTGTGTTAAGTTGAACTCAATTAACTTAAAGGTCTTTTCCAACCAAAATGGTTCCGTGATTCTATGATATGATCAGAGCAGGAGCCCACACTGGAAAGCAGGGACCTGGACCAGAGAGCTACACAAAACAAATGAGATCCTAAAGGTTCAGGTACAGATGACCCTCAGTAAGGCAGACTGGGACCTGCGGTGAAAAGGGAGAAGCAGATTGTGGAGCTGCCTGCCCCTCAGAGAGCCCTGGGAGCACTGGGGGGACAAGAGGTCTCATGGACATCCAGGCTGCCAGTAGGCCTGGGGTTGACATCATTATATAATCCCAGGGCAAACTGACTTGCGTTAATAGCTGGAGCTGTCTAGACTAGAGCAGGGTGTCTCAGGTGCCTGAGTGAGGAATCACCCCAATGAGAAAGGCAGGTGAGAGGGCATGGACATAGTCTGTCCAGGGGTGATTCACCCTGGAGGGATGGAGCTGGTGGGTCTCCAGCACAGAGCAAATCTGCTGCAGGGGGAATTCGCCTGAGCTTCACCTCTAGGTATCTCTATTGTATCAGTCAAGGTGGCACAAGCTACCAAGTCACAGGGTGCCACCAGGCAGACACCCACATCCCTGGGTCACACAATCCCAGTTGGATGCTCCTCATACCTCCAGCTGAGCTGGACCTGTGGTGGCCCGAGAAGGAGGAAGGGCTGGAGGCAGTACCCAGAGGCAGCACCATTGGTAATGAGCTCCACAGCCTTAACACTTTGGGCAGGTCTTGCCCCTGGGTCATGGGGCAGCAGGAGCTCTGCAGGACACCCCTGGGAGACACGGGCTGAGCTGAAGCCCTGGTGGAAAGGGGACATGGGGTTTGGGTGGCTAAAGCCAGGCACAGCCAGCTGGAGGAGGGGCCAATGCTTCATCTGGGGATGTCCCCACCTCTGAATGCCTCTCTGAGGGTGTCATGTAGGCATTAGAGAAGCTGCAAGCTCAATAAAGGACCAAAATGATTAGCCACAGGAGGTCAAACAACAGGATTTATTGGCTTTTCCTGATCCTAAACTCCCTGAATAGGAAACACTGCCTCAAGGAGCTTAGGGTATAAATCATTAATAAATCCATATTTATTGTCATAAAGGGCCCAAATTATTTTTTTATGATGCAAAGTTACAAGATCCAGAAAAAAACTAGAGTAAGGGAGAACTGCTTTGTCAATGTTTGCAAAAGACACTTTTATCAGAGGCTTAAACTGTTCTGCTGTCTCTGCCTGCCTCTTTGCTGCCTCTAGTCAGCTAGAATGTGCTGACCACTTCCCATCAGCCTCAACAGAGACATTAAAATGTCAAAAATATTTTATTCTTGCAAGAAAATCTGGGAAAGGAGAGAGAGACCCACACTTGGGCTGCCATCAAGAGCAAGTCTGCAGTGAGAGTTCAGCCCCCTTGCCAGACATTAAAAGGACACACATGAAAACTTAGGAGAATCACACACCACAGGTTATTTAAGGTCCTGAAATGCAGCACAGGAGGGTTCTGTGAAGACATGAAGCCCTTGAGCTCAGCAGAGATGTGAGCAGTGCAGCTGGTGGGAGTATAGGTGTCAAGGTGGGACGTGTTGGGTGAAAGATGCAGGTCTCCACGGCACCCCAGGAGGGAGGAGAAGGGCTTTGCAGCAGTTCCTGACCCAGAAAGGAGCCCTGAGCCCTGTGTCAGGCTCTAACACTACATGGACATTGGGAAGGGGTTGGTTTTGAGGAGGTATTCCTCATATTTGTGCATGTGTAAGCCACTCAGCTGTGTCACCAGCAGGTCTCCACCAGTCCAGGATCCTCCCTAGGCTTCAGGCAAGTCAAAACTGCAGGAAAGATGTGCTGCACCAAGTCTTGATCAAGACTTGACTTGCTCATTTCCAGTCCAGCAGCATGTCAGGGCAGAAGGAGGAGACCTGTAGGTCTGGGGTTATCAAAGCACAGGAGCTGAGATGCCCCCAGGGCTCAGTGGGAGATAACAGCAATTTTCAGACCTGGGTGCTCCAGCCTTCCTGGCTTCTCCATTGCACAGACAAACCCCTTTGGGTTCAGCCATTGTGAGCACCTGAGGTAGCACCAAGCAAATGGGTACGTGCTGGGGAAGTGGTGCAGTGGGCAAGCAACTCTTGAGAAGCAGATGTGAGCAGATAAAGCCAAACCTAGAAGGATTTGTCCTTTTTCAGAGCACACTGCTTGCAAGGCGAGTGCTGCTTAGAAAGAGCTCCAGGGAGCATTGCAAAATCTACCACACTTGGAGTAGGTTTTGACCACTTCAATCCCTCTTTAATGATACTGTCCAGGAAATGACAAAGCTTTTGAAAAACAAACAGGCTGGATTCTGGCTTGGTCCATTTCAAATCGTTGCACAGCTGGTTTTTTCTTGCGGTCTGTTGAATCACAACAAAGACACACAACATCCTGCCACAGCTTTTCTTGTCTCTCTGACACTTCTGGCACGAGAACTGGACACTGGTGCAGATTCCAAAGCTCAATCACACCCACGTTTGCCCCCCACCAGAGGAATCTGGTTTTGATGGCACTACTTCCAAGTTTCCAGATGACAGCTACATGGTGGTTTTGGAAAGAAGGTCCCTGGACATGTGGTACTTGCACCCTGGGGACATGTCCTTGGCTTCTTCTGCAGTGACCTCCTGATCCCTGCAGATGGACACTGCCAGGGGCTGCAGGATGGGCCATTTTCACTGTGACAAGCTCGGTGTAAGTTCCTCAGCCACATGCAGCACCCTCTGTTGCAGTGCCCAGCAGAAATAGATGAGTGTCGAGTCCTCTGTGAGCACCATCTGAGGTGTAAGTGCAGGGCAGGGACTTCTTGGAGCTAAGAAACTGCACCAGGGAAAAGACAATATTGGTGTTATTCCAGTGGTTAATTAATAACTATTAATCTATCTTGAGTTTTTGGTACAGGAGACTTTTTACAGGGTTATAACTTCTAAAATGGAAAATTGGGAACCTTTTGCGAAGTCAAGGGCACACACGAGAGGAGGTTACACTGAAAATAAATCCACATTTGGTTTGTTAGTTTTTATGTTAAGCCATAGTGAGAAGGGAGACCCAGGGAAAGGATCAGAGGCATCTCTAGAAATGACTTGGTTCTAAACAAACATGAGTAACATGATTAGAGGACTGGAGCATCTGCCCTGTGAGGAAAGGCTGAGAAAGCTGGAGCTGTTCAGCTGGAGAAGAGACTGAGGGGGGATCTCATCAATGCTGATCAATATCTACATGGGGTGTCAGGAGGATGGGACCAGACTCTTGTCTGCAGTGTCCAATGACAGGACAGGGGGCAATGGGCACAAGCTGGAGCACAGGAGGTTCAAGTTAAACTCTTTACTGTGAGGGTCGCAGAGCCCTGGGACAGGCTGCCCAGGGAGGCTGTCTCCTTCTCTGGAGATATTCCAAACCCACCTGGATGTTTTCCTGTGGGATCTACTGTAGGAGATCCTGCTCTAGCAAGGGCGTTGGACTAGATGATCTCCAGAGGTCTCTTCCAACCCTGACCACTCTGTGACTCTAAACAGGGGCCGCAAACAGCAACACAGGCTTGGTGGGAGGGCAGAGAGGGATCTCCCAGCAGGGCAGAGCCCCCAGGACATCGGGGTCATGTCCCAGGGAAGTTGTTCCAAATTTGCAGGAGCTTAGGAGGGAAGAAGCAGCAGTGCAGGGAGCCTGTTCTGAGCCAGCCCACACTGAGGGTCCAGCAAAGCTGCACTCCCCCTCCCCAGCTGTGCTTTGTGCTTCCCCAACATCTGTTAAAAAATAACTGCCTTTCCTGTTCTCCTGAAAACCAGTAGCACAGCAGCAGAGCATTGGGTTTATAAACCTGTGTGCAGGAAACTGGAACCATAAACATGGGGATTTCTTACTGGGAAGTGGTCGGGAGGTGGCTGCCCATTCCCACCCATTTTTGGGGCCACGTGTGGTAGGTAGTGATTTCCTCTAGGACCTTCACACATCAGCCCGGGTGAAGCAGCTCATTAAAAGCAACTAATTGCTGCAGTCAGTTGTGACATGAATTTTTCAAGGTTAATTTAGTTTAGCACTGGGAGTCCTTCGTTTCTCTCCGAAGAGGGTGAACTGCACTTTTAACCATTTACTGGAGTGTACAGGAATATGGGGGGAAGCATAGGCCTAAACATGATGTGTCCAGTGACTTTCCTATGTTCCTTATCCCATTTCCCCTTCATCATGAAATTTCCATAAGCAATTCTCCCCATCTGACCACTCCCAGATGATACTGCAGACAGCAGTAACCATTTTTTGGGGGAAAAGGGACATTTGCTGCAACTGTGACAGTGCTTGGTGCTGGAATAATTTTCTGCTCCCTTGCAGAGTAAAAGCAAGACTGAGGAAGAAAGTGAGCCTGATGCCTTCTTCTGGTGTGGCATTTCATGCCCAGCTGTGGAGGCTGGACCAGCATTTGCTGTTTCCTTCATCAACAACTGCACAAAATAGCCTGTGCTGGGGCTTAAGTTCTGTGGGACACCACTACTCCTCTGCCCACTGGCCATGTAGAACCAGTGGGAACCTGTCTTCATATCACCTCTGCTCTGGAGACAGACTGAGGGAGTTGGGAGTGTTCACCCTGGAGAGGAGAGGGCTCCAGGGAGACCGTAGAGCATATTCCAGTGCCTGAAGGGGCTACAGAAAAGCTGGGGAGGGACTTTGGACAGGACAGGGAGTGACAGTACAAGGGATAATTACTTTAAACTGGAAGAGGGAAGCTTTAGATTAGACATTAGGAGAGAATTCTTCACTGTGAGGATGTTGAGACACTGGAACAGGTTGCCCAGGGAAGCTGTGGCTGCCCCATCCTGGAAGTGTTCAAGGCCAGGTTGGATGGGGCTCGGAGCAACCTGGTCTAGTGGGAGGTGTCCCTGCCCGTGCAGGGGAGTTGGAACGAGATGATATTTAAGGTCCCTGCCCACCCAAACCATTCAATGATTCGATGATTCTATGACCTCTGTCAGCTGACCCTCAGCAACCATGTCCCCCATGGCAGGAACCAGCTGCAGAGCCCAACCTTGCCCAATTTTGGGCGCTCCAGGGCTGGGAGTTGGTGCACAGGGATCACCCTGAGCCTCAGCATTCCCACATGGAGCTGTGCCAGTCCCAACCAGACCCCCCCAGCTGAGGTGTGGGTGGGCCCAAGGGGCAGTGCTGGGGCCTGCAGAGCCTCGCTTGTCCCACCAAAGCGAAGCTGGACTTGGTGCCTGCTGGCCAGCGGGGCAGGGAAACGGGCTGTTTATTGTATCCTGTGGTTATGGGGAACCCACCAGCTATGACAAGGCAGATGTTTCCTATCTCCCTACATCTGCAAGCAGCTCTTTGCTGGCTGAAACCAGGTCCTACCACCAATTGGTGTGTTTGGGCTTCGTTTCTGCCATCGCAGACAGCATCTGGCAGTGACCATCTCACCCTCTCCAGGGGTCCGTGCCCACCTGTGGCCAGCCTGGTGATGCCTCTCCAGGGAGAAGAGCAGAGCTCAAAGGCTGGTGCAGGCTTGGCTGCCTTGTACCATGAGGCAAGGTCTCGCAGGGAGGGACAGGGCCATGCAGGGTGTGACCAGCCCCATGCAGGATGTGCTGCTCCCCAGGTGTCCAGGAAGATCTTACACATGAGCAGGATGGGAGGATGTGACTATTTACTACCCAGCCTTGTTGAGTCTATTTCTTTTCCTTGTCTGCCCAAAAGCCCTCTGCCTCCCATGGCCTGGACCCTTGGAGTCTGGTGTTGCCATGTCTTGGAGCAAGTCCAGAGGAGGCCACAAAGGTGCTCAGAGGGCTGGAGCAGCTCTGCTCTCAGACAGGCTGAGGGATTTGGGGGTGTTCATCCTGGAGAAGGGAAGGTTCCAGGGAGACTGTAGAGCACCTTCCAGTGCCTGAAGGGGCTCCAGGAAAGCTGGGGAGGACTTTTGAGAAGGGCAGGGAGTGATGGAATGAGATGGGGATGGTTTTATACTGGAAGAGGAGAGATTTAGGTGAGACATTAGGAGGAAATTCTTCACTGTGAGGGTAGTGAGACACTGGCACAGGTCACCCAGAGAAGCTGTGGCTGCCCCATCCCTGGAAGTGTTCAAGGGCAGGTTGGATGGGGCTTGGAGCAACCTGGTCTAGTGGGAGGTGTCCCTGTCCATGGCAGGGTTTGGGACTGGATGATCTTTAAGGTCCCTTCCAAAACAAACCAGTCTGGGATTCTATAATTAGGAAGCAGATAAAAGCCAGGTTCAACTCCTTTTCTATCTTGAGGACAATTACCTGGCAAGGCTGGGGGGAACCCTCTGCCTCTCTTCACCTGAACAAGTCACTGTGCAGCAAAGACACCAAAGAGCAGCTGTAAACACACAAGGCAATTTTAATCACTCTCCCTGGAAGGGCCAGGTCTGATTCTAAGGTTGGATCCAGTCACACCTGGGCTCCTCTCTGAGAAGGAGTTTAGAAAGCAAGGAGGTCCTGTCTGAATCTCCCTGGGTTGCCCTGCCCGGGTCATGACAGAGCCTCAAAACTGAACACTGTGAATTCAGAAGTGGCCCCACAAGTGCCACATAGAGGGGAACAATTACTTCCCTCTCCAGTTTTCCTCAGTTACACATGTGGAGTCTCTTGGGCACCACGATGGGACCATGGCACACACGTCTCAGAAGCCACCTTCTCTGAGGAAGGGCATCACGGAGGGTTTGCTTTTAACCAGTTCAGCATCAATGTGTCTCAACACTTTTCTCTAAATGGAAAAGGGTGAGAAGTCTTGCAGCAAAGAAGTCCTGTCTTCATGCCACTTTGCAGAGAAAAGCCAGGCCAAATGAGGAGGATCCTGAGTAGAATGGAAACACTGACTCTTTGCCTTGCTATTTAAGAGCAAAAATCCAGTAGTCCCTAGTTGCCTGCATCTCCTTTTCCTTTCCCATCCTGCCAGCTTTCCAAGAACCTGAAGCTGTTTTGGAGCCTGCAGTGGATTTTCCCCTCTCTGCTGAAGGGGCTCAGCACCATGTCCACCCACTCACTGCACAGAGCCCCTCATGGTGTGTCTCCCTCAAGGTGTCTGAGTTTCTTGGGCCCACCTGGGCTTCATTCAGATTGCAGAGGTGCAGCAAGGGAGAGGCCTGGGGCAGGGTGAGGGGGTCCTTTTTATGTCAGCTTCCTCAGAAATGCTGGTGAGCAGAGACCCAGCAGCCCCAGGGGTACCAGATCCACCATGGACAACTGGTGCAGTGGGATCTGGGTCAGACTGCTCAGGTTGAGCTGACCCACTGTGAGAGGAGAAGTCATGCAAGCCCAGGGCAAGCGACCTCCCCAGGTGGGATATTAACAGTCCATGGGATGGGAAAGCCAGATCCTCCCCTCTGCTGAGCATGGTGCCTATTTGCTGGTGCAGAGCTGGGGCAGAGCAAGCAACAAGCCTGCTCCCACCCACCCACCCACCCACCCACTCGTGCAGGACTCAGGACTGCTCTGGTTCCTATCATGCTGTGCCAAAGCCCTTCCCAAGGGATGAAATAGAAATGCAGTGCCAAGAGACATCACTCCCCTGTCCCTCATGTGGGAGGGGGTTGGACAGTGGATTGTTTTGCTTTCGTGGTTTCTTTGTTTCCTCTCATGACAAACCCAGGCAGATATTGTGAAAGGCTCCTGGTGGGAGCAGAGTGCAGCTGGTGGAGCCCTCACAGCTTTGCAAAGCTGCCCTCCTCCAGAGGAACTGACCAGCATTTCTTACCTGCACTGCTACCTAAGCTTGGCTTTTGGAGCAGCATGGTAGGCTCTGAGCTGGCAGAGGGCTTTTAGTTCCCAGTTTTCTTCTTGTGCCCCCTGAGCTACAGCGATCCCCTTCCTGATGCTTTGGCTTCTCTCTCTGTAGAATCCCAGACTGGTTTGGGTTGGAAGGGACCTTAAAGTTCATCTAGTTCCACCCCCCTGCATGGGCAGGGACACCTCCCACTAGACCAGGTTGCTCCAAGCCCCATCCAACCTGGCCTTGAACACTTCCAGTGACAAACCTCTGGGAGTGTCTGGGCATGACCAAGTCCTCACCTGAGCTGACCTGCACACTTTCCCTAATGCAATGTGCCAGGAGCACATTTCCCTGCTGTCTCATGCACTGTGGTGCTGGAGCAGGTTCTGGGGAAGGATGCCACCCACAGTGAGGATTTCTATCTGCACCTTTTCAGATTAACTCTCTTCCTACCAGCACAGAAACATAGAGGTAAATCCTTCTTGGAGCAGAAATGCTCTCTCAGGCCTGTCCAGCCCCAGCCAGTAGCAGCTAACCAGCTGGCCAGGCTGGTCCAGGAGTCACAGTGAAGGTTGGCTTGTCACCAGTGTCACCTGGGACTCCCCTTCCACTTTTCCATGCCTGATTTCTCTAGACTCCAGTAGGACACAGGATTCAGAGCAGGATTCCAGCAGTCCCAGGGGAGAAATACTTGGTGGACAGTTCCAGGCCATGGTTGAGCCCAGAGAACCCTGTCCTTGTGTCCCTCTGTCTGCAGGGCATGCAGGGCCCTGGCCACGGATACAGGACATGGGTGCTGCAGCACAGACTGCTCTGCCCCTTGTTGTCCTGGGGTGACACACCCCACCTTGGAGTCCTTCCCATCAGAGAGGAGACCACTGGCTCCAGGACAGCTGTGGACCTGTACTGTGTATCTGCAGCTGTGGAGCTGCAATCTCCTCTTGGATGCTGCACAGGTGAGGATGGAGGGGGGCAGGGATTGTACCCCAAAGCCTTAATTTCCCTGCCAAGCTGTGAGACAACTTCAACAACCTCCACCCCTGCCTGCACACCAGCCACCCTGCCTGGAGGAGCAGGAGCTCAGAGATGGGAGCAGAGCCCAGCACGCTCCCCCAGCCCTGTCAGACCCACAGCCTGGACATAGAGGATGCCCCAAATGCCTCAGAACAAGATGAGGTGAAAAACTCGTGGGGATTTAAGCCAAAACTGGACAAATTAGCCACTGTTCCTGGAAATGCTTACTGGGAGCTCGGCCTCTGTGCCACTGGGCATGGCTTCAACCCCCACCTGCACTTCCCAACCCACCAGCAGTGATGGGAGATGTGGTGTCAGGGCCCTGTGACAGCCCTGCTGAGGCACCCCTGGAGAAAAGGGGGTTCACTCCAGAGCAGAGGACACAGCAAAGCAAACAGGGAGGGAAGTAATGGGGCATGAGAGAGCAGTGTGGTCTGGCAGTGGGAGTGCTGGCCTGGGAAAATCCATGGATTTGTGGTGAGAGGTCTGGCAGCTCAAGGAGAGAGTGGAATGGGGCCCTGGACAGAGTTCCTAGGAAGTGGCTACTCCCCGAGTCTTTTTTCCAGGAGATTTTCTGTGTGATGAGGCAGAGGAGGTGTGGGGGCACACGGCTCCAGCAGGAATACAGCACCCCACAGTGGGTGTCCCTTGGGAAAAGCCAGCTGCCAAAGCCACCCAGCCTGTTGTGGTGGGGAATTTTGGAGGAGGGCAGGTGGGACAGATGCCATGATGCTCCTGGGCTGGGGCTGTGGCAGCCAGCACCCCCTGACAGTGCCCAGCTATCCCAACCTGGGCAGCACGGTGGGTGTGGATATCCAACCCTCTCTAAAACAGACTGGGGATTGTAGGGAGCTGAGTGTCCCAGCAGTGGGAGGGTCCTGGCCTGGTGGGTGTCTGTATTCAGGGTGGCCTGGCAGCTCCTGTGTAATAGGGAGTGATCCTGGAAATGCCTCTGGAGAAATGTGCAATTCCCGTTCCCGAGGAAGTCCCTGCCTTTTCCAGCTCTCAGAGCTCCTTGCAACCCTCCTTGGTCCTGTGCAGAGAGGACCACAGCAGCCCCATCCTGAACCTGGGGCCTCTCCTTCCCTCTCCATCATGTCACACAGCCCTGTGGAGGCTCAGATAAAGCCACAGCTGCACAGGGACTCCCCCAGGTCCCACAGCTGTGCCTCTCAGCAAAGGGAGGGTGGTTCGCTTGGGCTGTCCCACCAGGACACCAGCAACGGGACAGTGGTGTGGGACAAGGCTGGGCAGGGCTGTCCTCCTGCCCAGGGCCCTGTGACACAGGACTGGGACCAGCCCAGCAGCCTGGCCACCTTCCCACATGGGCCTTGTCCTGGGTCCCACCCTCCTGGATGCTTGGGCCCCTTCCAAAAAACAGGGAGTGAAAATGTCACTACTGGGGTCCCCAGGGAAATGAAAGTGTTGATTGAGGCTTGTAAGTGACATCCCCACTTAAAAATGTATTTGCTTCCTGGCTTCTCCTGCTCCAACTTGCCTGGGAGCAACGGGGCTCTCAGTGCAGGATGCCAGCCCCAGCAGGGCTGGTTTTGAAGGTGTTTTTACTCAGCCCCTGCTGAAAATTGGAGAGGGAGTTCCCATGTGTCCAGATGTGCTCCCAAAATGAGGGAGTTTGCTGGAAGTGTGAGCTCAGGAGCTGATGCTCCAGCGTGCCTCACCCCATTGTAATCCTGGGAAGATGCCTTGGGTAGGAATGGAGTCTGCTCCTGCTGTGGGTCTGTTCCCAGTGTGCAAGGGGAGCTGCTGAGGCTGCATGTCCTGGGGCTCCTGGGTCCATCCCCAGTGCCACTACAGGTCCCTGGAGCAATTCCCTTCCTGGAGGAGCTGGCGGTGCCAAACAGAAGGAGCACAGAGCTGCTGGCCCAGGAGAGGCAGGAATGTGCTGTGGGTTTTCCCTTGCCTGCCTCTCTGCCCGGGTTGCTCCTGGCTCTCACAACAGGCTCAGCACTTTGCAAACAGGATTTAGCCACAACCCAGAACATATTATTGAAAAAAAAAAATAATAACCAAACAACAAACACATTCTTCTCCTGAATTCCTGGGCTCCTTCTGCTTCTGAGCTCCGGGCCAGGCCCTGGCAGTCCAGGTGCTTGGGAAGAGCTGGCTTGCTCTCCTGCAGCCTCTGTGTCTGCAAGGTCCCACCCTAGGATGTGCACAGTGTCCCCGGGTGTCCCCAGGTTGCTCTGCAGAGCCACACACAGGGTGACCTGCCAGCCTGGCCGTGCTGCCTGCAGGCAGCCCCACACAGGGACCAGAAACCACGGGCAGCAGCAGCACGGGACAGGTCTGGCTGCTTCTTTTCAAGACAGAGTGAGGCATCGACCACACTTCTCTGTCCTTTGTTCCTAGGCAAGTCCCTTCTGGGCTGGCTTTGCAGCTGGATTCTGTAGGTTTGGGGGATCTCGTGCTGGGTTGCTGAGCCCCCAGTGCCTATCCCTGCTCCTCAGCTTGGGAACTGGGGTCTGCCAAGGTCTTTGCACTGTCGCTTGCTCCTCATGAGAGCCTGCATCCTGCAGAGAGGACACAGCCACCAACAGCAAGGTGGAGGGGACCCAGTGGGCACAGCTGAGCCATGGATGGGCAGAGCTGTGTTTCCTGCTCCATCATGGGCCCTGGTCATGTTCAGCCTGAGCCCTGGCTCCAAACATGCCCCAGACCCTGGTACCTGTGGCCAGGCAGCAGATTTGCTCTGCAGGAACTGGGTTGCAGTCAGCAACCATCCAGCCCAGGGCTCCTGGGGCCAAGGCAGAGCCTTTCCCTCCAGCTGCTGGTGATCTGGGTGGGAGCCAGGGAGCAGCTGAGCCTTGGAGAAGCGGGTGTTCACCTCACAGCAGCCCGTCGTGGCAGGTTTTCACATGCTTTTCCACTCCAAAAAGCTGCTGGAGGTTTCCATCGCGGGAAGCCCGTCGGTGAGCAGCAGCTGTACATAAATCAGAAGGGGAATGGGTGGGTGGCAGGGAGCTCCCACAAGGATCAGGAATCTCAGGCCCTGGGGAAGGGTCTGACCCTACATTGGAGGCTGCCAGGGCTGCTCCACCCATGGCACCTGCTGCTGCAGGTCACAGGCAGCCCCGCTGTTTTAGGGAAAGGGAGATTCCCCAAGCCCAGGGAAATCCTAAGCAGCTAGAAGGGATGTCAACAGCAAGAGAGGCAGAGAGGCAGGGAGAGAGGAGGCAGGGAGAGGCAGGATGGGCAACAAATGCTCAGCAAGCAGCAGGACAATGAGAGGGCTTGGGGGTACCTGGTGCTGCCCGTTCTCTGCCCCAAAGCTGGCTCCAGCCAGCTCCCCTGCTTGTGCTTTCCTGGACACTTTCCCTGGGCAACCTCTATCCTATCCTATCCTATCCTGGGAATAGATCGCCTGTAGCCCCTCCAGCAACCCTGTGGATTGAAAGCCAAAGGGATATACAGGAGGCATCAGCTCAGGGCTCTCCATGTGTCCTGACCTTGGCAAAAGCTGGAGAGGAAAATGCTGGCAGCACCTCAGCATCTGGCTCTTCCAGAGCTCAGCAGATCAGGCCAGGCCCTTCCCCTTCCCTTGGCTCTTTCCAGCCTTGACCAGCCAGAGCTGTGGGGTGAGGAGGGATCTCAGCTGCCTGCACCATCCCCAGAGCTGAAGTTCCCATGCAGGACCCTACAGAGATCTATCACAGACTGCCCCTGGGCTGCAGCTCAGGGGGGGAAGCAGAGTTGAGCTGACATGGTCTCCAGGAGCTGCTGCGCTCCTGGGATCTGCTTCTTGCCTGAATGTTTCATTTTTGCCTGACTTCATCTTGGCCAGACTTTTATGGCCAGCTGGGGACTTGGGCTTGTTCTGAACTCTTGTGCCCTGAGCATAGTTTGAATTGTCTTGCTGTGATTCAGGGGACATGCTGAGCTCTGTGGAAGCTGGGGGTGGCACCTCCTCACACTCCTTGCTGCCCTCAGCAGCACAGACACCTCCATGGGTGCTGGGAGGGCTTCCCCAGAGCCCCTCACAGGGGGAGGGTGGCACAGCGGGCAGCTGGTCCCACAGAAAAGCACCTGCATAGTGACCCAGGGCCACATATGGCCCCACAATCCTTGCAGCTTTCAGATGCCACCCTAGAGAGACCCTAACACAGGCGTGTCCCTGCCTGCTGCCCACCCAGTGGCAGGGGGACAGCACCTCCTCCTCCAGGCTGGTGGCAGCAGCCCTGGGGGAGGGATGAAGCACATCCACTGCTTCCTTGCTACCCTCACCTACCCCTGGTGCAACCTGACCTATTGCTTTTCCCCCACACAGGCAGCAGTTGGGATGCCACCTCACCCCTTGCTTGTCATGGGATGGGAGTCACTGACACCCCGAGCCCCACTGTCCCCAGGCCAGCTTGGACCAGAGCAGCTCCTGCACAAAGCAGCTGTGATGGAGAGGATGTACCTCGGGGAGATGGGAGATGGGACACTGCACATGGACCAAGCACTGGTTTCCCCTCCCAGTCTCCCTCAGCCCTCCTGCATCCATGTGGTCTCTGGCATGTCCCCCAGGCTGGGTTTCTTCCCCAGCCTGGGTTTCTTCCCCAGCCTTGCCTTTTTTGTCTGCCTCAGGACTAGACCTCAGAGCTGCTGCTCCCAGGACAGCACTGGCCATTTTGCCTCTTTTGGCTCCTTAACATGGGAAAGGTTTTGGTTTGGGCAGGATTTCAAGCACTCACATCTCACACACACATCCATCCTCCCAGTGGAGAGCTGCTGAGGAGGGAAGGAGCCAAGAAGATGTGGGGAGCCCCTGGCCAGGGCCTTTTGAGCATGGTTCCTGCTTTATTGATGTGCTCAGAGATCAGAAATGCAGAGGCAGCTGCCAGCAAAAGCCCTGCATCCTCACAGCTCTAGCCCCACGGGACCCCAATCCCTGAGCAAACTGAGAAGAGTGTGAAAGACACCACAGAGCCCAGCCAGGCTATACAGAGTCATCTGGTGTCCCCAGATGATGGGCAGGGGCTTTGCCAGGGCAGCCACCAAAAACTTGCTGCAGTTTCTCTCACTGCCCAGGTGATGCTCAGCAGGGACAGGCACCCTTCCTGGGCACCCCTCCTGCCCTGCCCTCCCATCCCCAGGATCCAGGCTCAGGTATCTTCACCCTGTCCCCAGGACTGCCCATTTTGGAGGACCCAGGGCTTAGGGGCCATGGGGAGGGAGCATTAAGGTGTTGTGCACATGCCACATTGTTACTGGGGCTTTCTCAGCTTTTCTGTCATTCATCTGCCCTTTCCTGAGGCAGCAGCACAAAACAGTTGGCATATAAAAATTGTCTTTTTTTCTAAAAGATACTTTTATGACGAGATACTTTTCTGTGGCCCTTGGGGAGAAATGATGCTTTGCCAGCCAGGGGGCAAGTGTGAATTTGGAGGCAAGAAAGGAGCAGCCTGTGAACCTCAGACCATAGATGCTATAAACCCAAGCCAGCCTTTAGTCCAGGAGCTGATGGTGTCCTTGGTCCCAGCCATGCAGATCCAGGCTGAAACAGGGAGCAAATGAGATGTGTGAAGTGCTTCGTGGCTGCCAGCTGCTTGGTGACACTGTCCCCAGCATCTGACCTTTTGGGAGAGTCACTGCTCTCTGTGGCCCTCAGGCTCCCCAGGCTGACACCCCAGTGTCATGAGCCCACGGTCCCTACAGCAAAGCAGCATCCTGCTCTGCACAAAGTCATCTCAACTCCACCAAAGGAAGATGGAGATACTTGTGTCCAGTGACCCCACAGCTGAGCTTCATCCGTTGGGCTCAGAGCCCTGTTCTCATCAGTTAAAATAATCCAAATTGTCTCATCTCAGACACATTCTTCCCCGATGGGCCCTGAGACACCAGATCTGTCTGTGAAACCCATTCTCTAGCTCAGCCTGGCATCTGTGTTTCCCCTGGTCTTCATGGACCACAGTGCAGCAGCTCACCTTCTCTCTCCATCTTCAGGGCAGAACAAAGTCCTCCAGGACACACCTTAGTCTGCAGCCTGGTAGCTTGAACTCCAGGGGTTTTGCACAGTCTCACTGAACTAGGGAGGGTTTTGGGGACTTCCAGTGACACACCAGTGTCTGCTGGGAGGTTGCAAGCCTGGAGCAGCCAGTGCAAGAGGAGCTGTGTGTCCCTACAGACCAGCCAGTCTTCCTGAAGGGCACTTGGCAGCTCTGCAGAGAGTTGGGGGATGCTGAGACCCAGGGCTACAAGATGCAGAAAGCAATCACAGAAACCAGTGCTGGTTCCTCACCCCCAGGTGCCCACGATCCCTGGGTGTGCTGCCAGTATCCTTGTCACTGTTCAAACCCTCTGCTGTTTTTCCCAGAGCCTGGGGATGGCATCACCTCCTCAGTTTTCTGGATGTGTGGTGAGGAGCTGGAGGCACACGGGGTTTTCCTGTGTCCTTTGTACCAGCCAGAGAGCAAGAGTGTCTGGATGAGGCTTGTTTTGGTGCAAAACAAAAAGCTGCTGCATTTAGATCACAGCTATTCACTCACCTTCAGCTTCAAGTAAAAGTTGACCAGGGGAGAGGTACAAATGCAAATTTCAGGGGTTAGTGCAGCTGCAACATCAGGATTCAAAACACAAGGACGAACACTACGGGATATGGACGCCAATGAAAAAAGCAGAGATCAGCCCACAGGGACCTTCCTGGATGGGGAACTTTGAGGGCAAGACTGGCAGGAAAGCTGGTAGCTCCTGAGCAGGACTCTGTCCTAGCCCCAGGGGAAAGGTTTGTAGCACAGAGAAACACAGGAGAGGAGCAGAAGGTCTGCAGGGCCCCCAGACACCACAGCATTGGAGAGCAGGAGAGCAGATGAGCAAGGCTGAACTGAGAGGGACAACACAAGTGAGAGGGATGGGGATGGGAAAGCAGAGGCTGCTGTGTGCAGCACCACAGGCAGAATGAGGAGCATCTGCAGGGAGGAAGATGAGGAAGAGGTTCAGCTCTCTGCTCAGAAGAGCATGCAGGGAATGCAGAGGAGTTGGGTGGATTCTTTTTTTAGCTTTAATCTTCATAACAATCCAGATGTGACCAGATAGTTAATGAAAGGGGAGGTGAGAAAACAGGCCAGAACAGGAGAGGTGGGATAAAGGAGCGTGTAGATGGATGAGCTGTGTCCAGGGTGGGGGGTTCTGGGAGAGCTCCTGGGGAGGCTGGGGAGAACAGGGAGATGGGGCAGAGGGGAACAAACCCGGCCAGAAAAAGGGGAGGGATTATCAACCCAGCATCACAGCCATATTGGACCAAATCAGGGGGAGTTGTTGAATGCTTCATAAACACTAATAAGATTAATTCACACCAAATAAGCCTCATGTCTTCTTTTCACAGGCCTGATGGAAGGAAAAAGCAATGCTATGAAGTACATCAACACTTTGGGCTGCCCTGTGTCTCCAAAGGGGACTGCAGCCCCAGCATCAGCCCTGCTCGGGGCAGATCTTGTTCAGCCTGGGATCAGTTTTCATCCATACAAGTGCTCCCTGGGCTCTTAAATGGGTCTCTGATGTTGGCCATGTTTTCCAGGCAGTTGGTTCCCTGAACTGAGCCAGGGCAGGGCTACCCAAACACTTGTGTCAGCACGGGGGGTGTGAAGGGCTGGGAATGAGCAGCTGGGGACCAGGGACCAGGCTGTGTCTCCAGGAAGCACGGATGGATTATGGCAGCTTAACACACTCATCAAAACCCAGCCCCACCTCAGGGGACTGTCAGGCTGCAGGAATGGCTCAAGGGAGGTTGTTAGGGCTGTCTCCTGGATTGTTATTTTCCCTCCTGTTTAAGGTGTTGTGGCTCTAATGCACAAGTATCATCAGCAGATTTGGTCTTCATGGGGTTACCAGCACCCAGGGTGTGAAGAGCAGGTCTAGAGGAGACACAGGCTGCAGGAATACAGCGTGGGGATGGTGGCACAGGGAGGGTGGGTCCAGGTAGTGTGGGTAGGCAGGTGGGTATGGTGGGGGTGATGGGCTAAGGAGGAGTCTGCAGTGCCCAATAGAAAAACTGGGCAGGTCTATTCCTGAAATTGTCCCATTGTTCCCTGGGCACTGATTTCAGTTCATGTCTAGGAGCAAGGAAGGATCTGGAGCACCACTATGGAGCAGTGGGAAGGGACATGATTTCCCAAGCACCTGAGCATCCCCTTTGCAGAGGTGATCCCAGCCTGCCAGCAGCTCCCATCTCATTCCATCAGCCTTGCCCTGGGGTCCTATCCTGCATGGTGGGATGGAGCCAGACACATGCTGGGCTGGGGCTAAGGATGAGGCAGTACCAAGGAAATGGCTGACATGGTGCCCGTTGTGTCAGCACCCAGAACAGCTCTGGTGTACCAGAAATGTTCCCTCCTCAGCAACTGGGAGAGGTGCTGGTGCCCGTGGAAATGTCCTGCCTGGCACATCTGGGATTAGGAGATGTGACTCAAGCCAAAGGTCACAGCTGAGCTGGCTTCTGAGCTGGGTCCTTGCTGCAGCACCAAGGGCTGGGGGGCTCTGCCCAGCTGCAGGCTGGGGTGGCCACTGCCTGGTGTGAGAAACATGAGTGAGCAGCCCTGGACTTCATCCATGCTCTTTGGCCTCACTGATTTCAGCTTCTGCACAGGCATTTCAGGTTTCTCAGGTCTGGTCCTCTTCAGGAGCCCTGGTCACAGCTGAGACATCCAGGCATCTCTCAGTTATGATCCCTGGGCTCTGACCACACCAGGATCCTGTTTCTCCTCCTGCTGCAGCTCTGCTGTCTGCCTGGTGTTCACCACCATGATGCCACCTCTGCCTGGGTCTCCTCTGATGGGCTCAGTGGAGTCACATGTGGGGTCTGGTGTCACCAGGCCTGGCAGAAGGGTTTTCAAAGCCCGAGACCAAGAACTAACCCAGGGCTGAGTGCTTGGAACAGAGCTTTGAGCTCTCCCTGCTTACCAGAGAGCTGAACCCAGCCCAAGAAATCTGAAGGCCTCCAGCTTTGCAATTAACCTGCCGTGCATTTGAGCTCCCGTGGAGCTGAAATCAAACCTTTGATGGGGAAGAAAGGGAGGGCAAGACCTTTCCAGCAGCTGTGGCTGATGAGGCAGCTTCAATTGGTGTGAGTGCAGAAAGCTCATTATCTCCTAAAACTTCTGGTGCACTGGAAACCAGCTGAGTGCTGGAGCTGGGCGGGGTTTATTTATGGTTGCTCTGGAGCTGTGACTGCTCAGATAAACCTTGGGGATCAGGTCCCCTTCTGTGTCCCCAGGCTGGGCAGTATGAGGACAGCTTCAGAGGGGTGCCACATCCCAGGACTTGCCTTGCCCCAGCAAAACAAAAAAAGAAAAATTAAAAAAATCTAAGATGAAAAAGGAGACATTTTCTTTTCAACTTGAGGCCTCCAGTGCCCTCCTGATGTTGCCACAAGGCTGGCTGTGCTTGTCAGAGCTTCCCTGGGGGAAAAAAAACAACAACATTCATTTGATGCTTCTGGGTTTGAGATCATTTGCAGCACAAAAAATGAACTCAGACTGTTTTTAGCTTATGCACTCCTGGGTGTCCCTGTTGGATGAAAATCCAGAGGCATGAGAGAGCTGTTCCAAAAAACCAGCCAGGAGAGAGGTCCTGGAGGTGTGTGTGCAGCAGACCCTGCAGTGCTGCCATCAGTGGGTGGGCTCTGACTGCCTGGGCTAGAGCCATGTCCCAGCCCCAGAGCCTGAACACACCTACCAGGGACCAGGTCTCCATCAGCTTCTGGAGAGGACACTGAGCTGGAGACAGACCAGCTTTAGGGAGGCTTGCAGGAGCTCACTGAGGGGTCTTCAGGGCTGGTGGGCTGGGTTAAACCACAGTGGCCAAACTGAGGGGCTGGTGGCCTCCAGAAGCCCACTCCACACACACACAAGTTTTCAGATGGCCTCTTGATCATTTTCTTAAGGCTGGGGAAATCCAAATGCAGCATGAAAGTCTACTCTTGCATCCTTAGCAGAGCTCATAGCCAAAATATTAATCTCAGCATCTACTTCTGCAAGCACTGATGTCTGGGCAGTGTTCTTCCAGCAAAGCTAGCCATGAAGTCTATCCATACCATCAGGGCATCCTTCCCCCCTGCAGCCCACAGCTCCAGCCAGGCAGGCTTCCCCTCCTCATCCTCAGACCTCTTGTTTACAGGTCAGTCCCAGGGGGAGATTGGAGGGACCAGACTCACTCCAGTGATTAGGCAGGTTCCAGGCCAAGTGAGGGGCTGCAGGGCCTGGCAAAGATGCTCAAGGTGGCCAAACTGGATGTGTCTATGTGAGCTGGTCATGGCAGGTGCCCTGGGTAATCCATGGAAAGAAGCAGGAACTTCCAGAAGTTCATTCAGCCTTAAAAGACCAGATACATTATGCCCTGGGAGTGCTTATCCCTCTCAACAGCTACAATGAGAGCTTGGGGATGGTCTAACCTATGGAGATGTCTCCATTCAAGACATCTACCATGAAGTTGGATAATGATCCTTAAATGTGCTCTTTGCAGACACAATCTGGATCCCAGCTTGAACTGAAACAGCAGAAGGGCAGTTGGCTGCTCTGAAACCCTTGGGAAGGGGCAGACCTGTGAGCCTTCACTACTGTCTGGTGGGAATGCATTTTTTAGGGGTTTAGGCTGTAAAAAAGGAGCAGAAAACTATTCCTGAGAAAAATCAGTGTCTACTGCTGCTCTGCTTTTATGTCCAGATGTGTGGGCCTGGGGACCAGCTCTCAAAGCTGGAAAATAGGCAACATCTGAAAGCTGGAAACAAACACCCCCCTCCTCCAGCAGTCACATCCTCCCCACTGCACAGCAAATGAATGAGCCCATTTTAACACGGTCCAGTGATTGCTGCTGCCATGGGGATGTCTGGACACTGAGTCACAGTTTGCTGCTTATTGCTGCTGCATCACCCTGATTTTTTGATTCAGGGATGACTGTTTGCATCCAAGAGTAACTGTCCTTTTTGATCTTTTACTCGCTATAAAGATTTGCTCAACAAATGCGGTCTTAAAATGGAGACATCCCTGGATACCTGTGTTGAATTGATCTTCTCCAACTGGAGTGTTCCCTTCTTCTCTTCTTCACCCAAATATCCAGGCTGCTGTTCTCTTGCACTGAGGACTGGCAGCAGACTCACCATCTCCTTGCTTCACTGCCATGCACAGGCACCCTTCTAAACAGCCTGAACCACAGCAGCATGGGAACAAGCAGCTGAAGCAGCAGGAATGGCAGGGAGGTGTGGAATAACCCTTTCCAATGAAGCCTACACCCCTATTTCATCAGGGGGTTTACCAGTCTATTTCCCTTTTGCAACCCAGCTCTGTGAGAACAGAGATCATAGAATCATAGAATGGTTTGGGTTGGAAGGGCCTTAAAGATCATCTAAATCCAACCCCCTGCATGGGCAGGGACACCTCCCACTAGAGCAGGTTGCTCCAGGCCTCATCCAACCTGCCCTTGAACACTTCCAGGGATGGGGCAGCCACAGCTTCTCTGGGTAACCTGTTCCAGTGTCTCCAGGTAACTTATTGCAAGAAAGAAAATGGACAAGTTACTGCCCTGGGAGTGGAGCCTGATGCACACAGACACCCCTGGAGCAGCCAGGGAAGCCAAAACCAGCCTCTCCCACTGGCACCAGCAGGAAGAGCAGGCAGCTCTGCTCGAACCCCCCCACAGAAGGGGGATTTCAGGAGGCACAGCAAAACTGATGGAGTAACCCCAGCGTTTGGGGCTGGCTGACCCCTAAGCTGATGCAACTCAGGTCTTACAGAATGAAAAAACTAGGCAAAACATCAAGCCCAAAATGCTGCCTCCTGACTACCTGGGCACTTGCCCCTGGGTGTGTGAGTCTTCAGGGAGCTGTTCTTTTTGAGGAGCCTCACAGATCCCACGACTCCAGGAGCTCAGGCTCTAGAGGCCCCTATACAAACACACAGGGACTGGCAGTGAGACCTTCATGTAACAGGGACATTTCCTGAAACGGCACCGCCATGCTGGTCAGGTTGGTGCTCCCAAGTCTCTTCAACGTGTCACAGACACTTGGAGAAACCAATAGGCAGTGACTGCTCTGCAGGAGCCCCAGGGGCAGGTCTGGGGCCAGGGCTAACACTGGAAGCTGAGGCCACAGGGCAAAAGGGTTCATCCTGACCCAAAAGGCAGAGACAGAGGCTGGCAAGGATGTCCTACAGCTGCCTGGTGGCAGAGCAGAGCTGTCCTGTGCTTTCCCATGAGGCCAGGCTGTCTTTCAGGTGCCTGGAAATGACTCACTGAATTTAAGGGTGTCCCAGTTTGCAAAGAGTAGGAGAGTCTGGTGTTTGGAAACCACTGCTTAGCTCCTTCTCCTGCTGCTTCTTGCATCAGCCCCCAAGCCTGAGCCTCCCCCTCTTCCCAGCCACAATGTGGGAGGTGCACCCTGAGGTGCCCTTTGGAGTGGGGTGCAGGTCCAGATGTTGGGACAAATCAGGAACGTGTCAGGGAACCCCAGGAGAGAGAAAACATCTGCTCCACTGAGTAGAGCCCAGGCTGCCCAGGAGGCACTGAGGTTCTCAGAGGAGATGGACATCTCCAGCAGCCAGCCTTGGCTTTCTGGGAGTTAAACCAAAATCCTGCTGTGCTGGATGACTCAGAGAGAAGGTAACAGGGGAGCAAAGTGATGTGAGGGGAAAGGCACCGAGCAGTGACTCAGGCTCCCCCACCTCCTCCCCCTTACACATCAGCACATTTATCCTGCCTTACCACCAGCACCAACTGCATTCCCACCGAAGGGGCAGGCTGGGATGGGAACAGAGGAAGGATGTGCCATGGGGAAGGGCCGGACCCTTGCCCACTACAAGCAAGGCTGCCTGGAGTTATCCCAGGGCAAGGAAATGGGGCAGTATTTGGACTGCATCTGGGACTGCACAATTGCTTAATAAGTGCTCCCTCTCCTGGGCCGTGGCCTCACTGTCCCGGAGAAAATTTGAGGGCTTTGGAGAACTGGGAGGTATCGCAGGCTGGGCAGACTCCTGGAGAAATGCAGGGATCTTCCCTGGGTTTCAGAAGGTCCCAGTTCCACATGGGAACTGCTCCCCAACTCCAAAGAGCCCTGGGCACTCAATGAAGATACCATGTCTGAACGTCCCCATGCTGTCTGTGCCCACCAAGACACAGATTCATGCTCTCCATGGATAGAAGCTCATCTTCTCCCTCAAGCCTCTCCCTTGGGGACCTGGAGGAAAGATATTGGGAGGGATCTGGGCATTCAAGATCATGCCAATACAGAGCCCAGTGTGATTTAGAGGAACTGGCTGTCACCAAGGGCATTTTGTGCTGTGCTGGGAGCTTCTGAAGGCCAGAAGGGAACGTCTGTGTCAGCTTTCCATCAACCTTCAGCTCCAGGTGCTTCAAGGGCAGAGGAGATTTAAAAGAAAAATAAATAAATAATGCCATTTCCTTCAAAGAGTAGAAAGGTGGGGGATGCACCAGTGGGATGAATAGAAAAGGTTGCTCCTGGTTGGGTGTGACTCAGAAATGGCATTTTCTATATTCTAATAAGGGATGTCAAGTCAGAGGTAATTTATTCATGGCAAGCTGATGCAGTTGCTATGGAGAGCAGAACAGGAAGGAACTTTTTTAAATGCATAGGGTATTGAGGAGGAAAGAGTTTGTCAAAGGTAAAACCTTGGTGTGAAGATAAACGTGGCAAATGGTGATTAAGAACATATCAAAAAATGAAAGAAAAGCTTTCTGCAAGCACTTTCACCCCACCAGTGAAATGCAGGGGCTGATCTCATCCTGCTCAACTTCCTTCCAGGTGGGCAGAGGACTGATCCCAGGGTCTCCCATCCACCAGACACCAGCCCAAGAGGGCCCAGCATCCCAGCAGTCAGGTCTACTGACAGGGTCTGTTGGTTCAGAGAGGGCAAAAGCCAGGAGACCACCTTGTTCTGGCTGGTTCATGGGCTGGGTTCATCAGGGGTTACCCATTTCTTTTCCTCTCCAGCCATCACAGCATTTCTTCTCCCTCCTTAGCCAGCAAACTGCCTCACACAGAAGGTGAACCCCCCCAAATGAATATTTGGGGACTTGTGGCCTCAGACCATGGCAGCAGACCTGTTTGCTGCAATTTTATGCCAGTCATGGCATTGGGGTGATGACAAAGAGGACATGTCACCAGGTGCTGGCAGGAAGGTGAGTGGCAGTTTGCATTCCAGCTGGCAAGGAAACCTTCAGCATGGGATAGAAAGAGACAGGACACATTGGTCCAACCAGGTACTTTCTGATCCATTTCAATGGATTTTATTGCTTTCATTCAGCAGATAGGGCCTGCCAGTGTCCCTTGGTCAGCCAGTACCTGAAGGGGACCTACAAGAAAGCTGGGGAGGAAATTTTGACAAGGTAATGGAGTGACAGGACAAGGGGAAGTGGCTTTAAACTGGAAGAGGGGAGATACAGATGAGAAATGAGGTAGAAATTCTTTCCTGTAAGGGTGGTGAAAGACTGGCCAATGTTGCCCAGAGAAGCTGTGGCTGCCCCATCCCTGGAAGTGTTGAAGGGCAGGTTGGATGGGGCTTGGAGCAACCTGGTCTGGTGGGAGGTGTCCCTGCCCATGGCTGGATGATCTTGAAGGTCCCTTCCAACCCAAACCCATCTGTGATTCTATGATTGTATGTCCCTTACAGCTCTACTCAAAGGCCAAGCTGAATCCTTCCTCTTCCCTTTCCCTAGGGAGCTGGAAAGGAAGGAAACCCTCTCACTTCAGCTAAGGCAAAGCCAGCCAAGGCAGATCCAGCCTAGCAGAAAGACAAGCTCTTCTCGCATCACTTCTGAGACGCCAGAAGATGCCAGGCTGGATCTGTACTGGTCCTGGAGTCCTGCCCCAAAGAATGGACTATCAGGGCTGCCAGGGTTTCCTGGACCATCCACTATGCTCCCCTTGTCCTGCCTGCTGGAGCCACCCTGCTGGCTCGGGGCCCTCAGCACCAGCAGAGGCAATGGCAGGACCTGCTGCCCAAGCACAGTGTGCTGAGCATCACAAAGACACAGTTCCTACCAGCTCTACTTGCTTTTCTGGGCAAAGAGAAACCAATGTGACTCATGGTACCATGGGATATGGAAGCAAAGACTAACATCACCTACTCAGGTATCAGGGTTTCAGTTCTGTGATGCTGTGTATAATAAACAAGGGGGTTTTGTCTTAATAGCTTACCTACTCCTTGGGAAATTGCAGGGTTTGGATTTGTTTGCATTGTGCTTTTGGGTGGGTTTTTCTGTCAGATTTCTTTCTCTTGGCACAGAGAAGAGATGATTAAAGTATTGGCTAAATGCAAAGTCTGTTTTGCCTTTTGTTGATGGGAAATTCCCTGCACATTGAGGTGTTGTTATTGGCTTAATCTGGACTCTGTCAACATCTCCTCCGAAGCAGCCGGGGGGGGGTTGGTTGACAGCAGCTGGATATGAGCCAGCATGTGCCCAGGTGGCCAAGAAGGCCAACAACATCCTGGCTTGTGTCAGCAATGGTGTGGCCAGCAGGACCAGGGCAGGGATCATCCCCCTGTGCTGGGCACTGCTGAGGCTGCACCTCAAATCCTGGGGTCAGTTCTGGGCCCCTCATGACAAGAAGGACATTGAGGAGCTGGAGCGTGTCCAGAGAAGGGCAACAGAGCTGGGGAAGGGTCTGGAGCACAAGTCTGATGAGGAGCAGCTGAGGGAGCTGGGAGTGTTCAGCCTGGAGAAAAGGAGGCTGAGGGGAGACCACCTCAATCCCTACAACTGCCTGAGAGGAGGTTGGAGTGAGGGGGGGGTCGGTCTCTTCCCCCAAGTTCCTCCAGCAGAAGTTTAGGTTGGATACTGGGAAAAATTTCTTCCCCAAAAGGGCTGTCAGGCCCTGGCACAGGCTGCCCAGGGAGGTGGTGCAGTCACCATCCCTGGAGGGATTTCAAAGCTGTGTAGATGTGGTGCTGAGGGACATGGTTCAGTGGTGGCCTTGGCAGTTCTGGGGTAACGGTTGGACTTTATAATCTTAAAAGCCTTTTCCAATGGGAATGATTCAGTGACTCTGCTCCATCAGTGTGGCCAAGTGGTGCTCACTGCTTCACTCTGCTCTGTGGGGCAGCTCTGCTCCAGCACCCATGGTGGGATTCCCACTGGAGGGGCTTGTGCCCCAGACTGACCAGATGCAGAGAGGCCACCAGGCAGCCCCAGTGACAAGGACATGTTCTGACACAGAGCACGGCTCTACGGAAATGCACTGTCAGCTCCAGATCCCTTAGGATGCTCTCACCTGGAGCTCTGCTCCCTCCCCTCTTAGGCACTGTGCAAGGAGGCACAGGGACATCCCTGGGCTAGCCCTGACCACTGTCTTCAGCAGTGACTGCAGAAGACATTGCTGGCTTGTTAACCCCATGATTAACGCTTCTCCGGGACTTGGCATGCCAAGCACCATTGGGTGCCAGATGGCAAAGATGTAGAAGGCAAGAAACCCAAATCAGAGCATTGTTTTTGCACAGGCAGTGTCCAGCCACCTGACTCAAGAGAGGATGTGGGGGCCAGAGCTTTCTGGTCCCCTCTCAGCTGTCCCTGGCATCTGTGAGTGACTGCAAGCTTCCCTGGTCCTACACAATTGACGAGACCCAGCAAAAGCTCAGACTCTTTCCTACCTCTCTGCTCCTACTCAGCCCATCTCCCACCTCCTTTGTCTTCTCCAGCATGTCCACCATGAGGTGCTTCTCGCATGTTCCTCAATCACCCATCCCAAGGAGAGGAACCACCAAACACCACAAGACCCTAGAGCTTGCAGAGCTGCCACTCCTGCTCCTCCTCCTGAGAGCACCTGGGGGTTGGGCTACAGGACAGGGAGAGTCAGGGGGGCCAAGAGAAGAGATGGTGCAGCCAGACCCCCTGCAGTGCTCCAGTAAGCAAAGTGCCACCTATAGAAGATATTTCATGTTCCCCAACCCCTCTATAAACAGCCCCGTTGGGGCCTGGTGAGGACAGAAAGCTCTTACCAGTGAACAAATACATCAAAAGAGTTCCGAGCTCTCAGCATTAAAGGTTAGTAACCCAGGGAGGCAGTTTCCTGCCTTTGCAACGATTTTTCAGCCTGGCCCAAAGGTGAGATCTTAGGTCAGGAGCCTGAAATGGAAGGGCTGGATGTGTTGCTGCAGCAGCAGGAGCTTCTCTGTACTCCTGCAATACCAGGGAACTTCAGAGCCCAGCCTGGCTTTGTAGGATCTTGTTTCTGTTCCACTTCAGCCACCCTGCTGTGACACAGCCTGAGACATCCCCCCACGAAGGCCCCAGGCAGGGCAAGGCCTACAAACCAAGCTTCCAACAGACATTTATTTGCTGGGGTTGAAATCAATGCACATGAAACAGCGTCGCTCCCGTGTGCTCTGCACCTTTGCCATCAGTTCAAATCCAGGCCAAATAGCATCGTATGGCCAGGAGAGCAGCCTGGCTCCTTCTCCATGACCAGCCACCCAAACACAGCCAGCAAACACAGAACAAACCAGGCCAGGACCTTGCCCATCTCCCCCTGCCACCCTGCCAGCCTGCCCAAGCACTGCTCAGCAGCTCAAGTCTGGGTCTTGGGGCCTCGTGGGGTGGAGGTGGGGAGGAATTAGGGGGGCAAGGTTTGGACTGGGGACTCTTCTTGCCTTTGGCTCCCTCTTGGTCCAAGTGACTCACCCTGCCCAGGAAGACCAGGGAAGGTGAGGGCAGTGAGAGGGGCCTTCTAGGTCTCGAGCCTTTGGTCAGTGTGGGTCAAAGCAAACACCAGTATTGCCCCACGTACCTGACTGCAGAGTGACCAAGCAAAGCAGCCACGGGACAGTTTCTGGAAGAGCAGGGAGTGGCCCAATCCATCCCATCAGCTCCAGGTGGGTGCTACTGATCATGGCCTGTCACCCCTGCTTGGACAACAGCCCCAGCTGGGTACTGCACCTCCCTCCATCTCACCAGGCTAGCAAAGCAGAGAGGAGCTCTCTGTCACTTAATTTGACCCTGTAATCTACAGGGTCCTCCCTTCAGCCCACACTGAAGCTTCCCCCAAGCAAGAAGAGCACCAGGAGCTGGCAGGTGGCAGTTGTAGGATGCTGTAGGACATGAACAATGACCAGCACAAAGTAAGCAGGCTTCAGACTGAGACCATTGAAGTCAACTCAGAGGTGACACGAACCAAAGTGGGGTCGTTTGCTAGAGATGACCAGGTGCCATGGCAGCCCATTTGGGTCTTGCCCCCTGGTGTGTGTGTGTGCAGAGGGACTGGTTTAGTTTGTGGACTTTTCTGGCTGCTGGTAAGATCCGTATGAGGAGGAGATTGCTCAGGAAGGACAAGTGAGTGGAAACCCCCTTGCAAAGGTTCCCACACACTGGGTTTTCTGGCTGTGCTGATAAAGAATGCAGGAGGAACGTGGCCCTGCTTATGGTGCTGCACGAGGATCTCACCTGCATTGTGTTTTATAAAGATGAATGTGCTCTTAGGTGCAATGGAAAGAGCCAAATGGGTTGTGAACATCTCACAATCCTACAGGAAGCTGCAGCAGGACTGAGCTGGAGGAATCAGCATTTTGACCAGAGTGCAGTCAGAGCTCTTGGGCAGCCACCCACATGGGAGGCCACCCCAGGACACCCACTGAAGCCAGAGCAGCCTACAGGGCAGAAGGGCAGGCAGGACAGGAGGTGTGAGAGGCCTACACACCCAGTGAGGAGAGCCCCTGTCCTGTCACCATGGGCACTGGTAGCTCTGGCTGTGCTGCCTCAACACGGGTGGCTGCTCAGAAGGGACAACAGGAACGGTGGCACTGGGTGACCTCAGGGTGCCATGGGTCATTTGCACAGGACTTTATGTCCAGCTCATGGTGCCAAGCCCAGAGGTGCTGGCTGGGGCCCTGGAGGGCAGGACTGAATGCCCTCTTGGCAGTGACAGTGTCTCTCACCTGCTGTCTCCACCTTCCCCTGCCACCTTTCCAGACTCCTGTTTGGTTTCCCTTTCCAGACTCCTGTTTGGTTTCCCTTTCCTTCTGTGTGTTGCCCTGTTCTGAATTTTTATCCTTTTGCCTTTTGCTCCAATTTCCTTCCTTTTTCTTGGAGCCAAAAACTGAATCCAGTGACAGCGAGGTGGGGATAGCAACTTGTCTGCCCGTGGTTCAACACACCAGCTCTGTGCTCAGGTGAGAACTTCACAAGAACTAGCCCTTCATTTAGCCAGCTCTGGGGACTGCCCTCCACACTCTGCTCAGCTACACCCCAAGCCATGGAGCACCTTGCCATAAAACTGATGAAAACACACCAAAACCCAGACTGGAGACATTCCCCACCAAGAGTCCTCAGGAATCATCCCACAGAGACTCAAAAGGTGGTACAAAGCTAAGGATGAAACATCACCTGTGGCCACAGCACGTCTTGGATGTTGGAGCACAAAGGTCTCCAAACATCAGTTCCCAGTCTTTCTTTCATTACTCTGTCCAGGTGAAGGACTGTACTGGTCCTCCTTGTCATGGACTCCCTTGCTGCTGCTGCACACACCTCTTTCCAGCTGAGCTTGGGTGGAATTCGGCGTTTGTTGATGTCATGGAGGAGATGACCATTGATGTAGCACCAAGGACACATGCCATCATTCAAGCTTGCACCAGCCTGCTTAGGAAGTCTCTTCAGTGGTGGTGCTGCCGTGGGAAGCATGAACAATGACGGGAAGTTGAAACTCTCGGAGGAGAGCAGATCATGGACTCTGGCTGGAGACCTGGGCAGGAAAGGCAAGAGATAGGAAACCATGGGTTGCAACCATGGGATCCCCCTGGTGTTCCTCTCTCCCTTGGCCAGAGAGCCAACCCTGCTTTATCAAGCATCTAGTGCCAATGAGACTAACTGCTGGGAGTGGCCCCCTGCAGTGAAAATCTCCAGCAATATTAAAGATGAGACGTATCCTCCCACAGAGGCTACAACCCACTGGACCTCCATTACTATCATCATCCTCTCACACTTGTCACACATGCTCTCAGTCATGATCTAACACCAGCTTTGGCCATGCTCACCACCTACTGGGTGAAGCCTAGGCATGGAGGAAGGTGGGAGCTCAGTGGACAGGTGGTTTCACCCCCTTGCCAGCTGCCCTGTGATGAGCTGTAAGGTCTGGACTCAGATGTGTGGTGCTGGAGGGCAGGATTTCACTTCGACTGTACTAAAGGAAAGCTGGGGAGGGACTTTGGACAAGGGCAGGGAGTGAGAGGACAAGGGGGAATGGATGAAAACTGAAAGAGGGGAAATTTAGATTAGACATTAGGAAGAAATTCTTCACTATGAGGGTGGTGAGACACTGGCCCAGGTTGCCCAGAGAAGCTGTGGCTGCCCCATCCCTGGAAGTATTCAAGAGCAGGTTGGATGGGGCTCTGAGCAACCTGGTCTAGTGGGAGGTGTCCCTGCCCATGCAGGGGGGGGTTGGAACTGGATGATCTTTAAGGTGCCTTCCAACCCAAACCGTTCTGTGAGTCTTTGATAAAGCACAACCTTATAGATACAAGTTCATCCCAGCTGTGACTCTCCTCACCTGTGTCCTCACCACACTCTGGCAGGAGTGAGCTGAGCTCACCAGCTATCACCAGCTCAGCCTTTGCTCCATCCCACACCAAACTGTTCAGGCCTTGCTTGGCTTGTCCACACCCCCAACCACCAATGTTGGCAGCATCCATGGAGCAGTGTCAGACACAGACATAAGAGCAGGGAGACAGCTCAAACCAGGTAGAGCTAGTCCAGTGAGCATCCAACCACCCACCTCTGAAAGCCTGGTCACTTCAGCCTCCTCCTGGGACAAGGTGGGCAAGTCCATACCGGGTTGCACTGGCAAGAACCTCTCTGTGGGTCTGCCAGCCCCCGAGACTGCCACAGAGTGACAATGTTTAGAATGTGTTTATGTCCTGAACCACTGGCAGATGAATGGGGCATCCAGAGGATGGTCCTGGACAGCTGACACAGCCTGGCCCTTGGGAAACTGTTTAAAAACTAACCCCTTTGGGGTTGGGCACCTGTGGCTGTCAGCAGGTGCCAGTGATTTCCCTGCAACCTGCTGAAAAGGAGCAGGTGGGAAAAGGCAGGTGAGGACCCTCAAGGCCAGGAAGGCCTAATGACTTCTCCAGGTTTTCAGAGACAATATTAGGAGAAGACAAGGCCATAAGCACCAGGTGTGCACAGCAGTGGAACATTTGACCAACAACCCCCTGCTGTGCTTACAAGGAGCTGCCCTGGTGCCGAGGGTACTCTGCCTCAGGTGTGCCTGGTCCTGCTCCCCCCTGCCTGCCATCTCTTACTCCTCCACCCAGGTCACTCTGTCTCCTTGTCCCCCTCCAAGCCACAGCCACTGTTGTTTCCCCTCTAGCCCCTCTCTCAGGACTCAGTGGGGTTCCAGCACTTTGGAAGCTCCTCCAGGGCAGGACTGCAGCCTGGTGGTCCCTCACACCACCCCCTGCAGCACCAGGAGCTGTGCCCATCCCAGATGTTGATGCTCACCCACCCCACGCAGGCACTTGGCCATTTCAGCCCAGCTTCCTAGATGTGTGCCCTACCGTGGTCATGTCCTGTGCAGAGGAACTGGGGGCTGGCCTACATGATGGAGCAGGTGAAGCCACAGCACTCCTTCAGCAGGGTGAGGCCTGTTTTGGTCATGTATGGTGCAGAGGTTTGCTGCCCCCTGGAAGTCATTTTCTTCTCTTTGACAGGAGCTATGGAAAGAGGAATCATGTCTGCCTGGTGATGAGGCCACTGGCCCACCTCTTCTTCTTAGAGCTCCTTTCAGGGCTGAGATGCTAACCCTCCTCAGACCCACAGCTGGGCATGAGCTCCTGCATCCACCACCACCACGTGTGCTTCATGGGTGTCCCACAGGCAGGACACAGGGACCCTGGGCTGGAAATGCCTCCCACCACACTGGGGAGGTGTTCCTCCAGCAATGATGGAGGCACAGGGAAGAGGGCAGCCTGCCATCAGAGATCCTGAAGAGAGGAGGATAGGATGGATACCACAGCTTGTGACCTCAGGTAATGGTGGGATGGAATGTAATGAGCTGGTTGCAAAGGGTCAGAAGAACATCAGCCATGAAAGAACCTATCCATCCCCATTCTCATAGGACATGGTGGCTGGGAAATGCCCAGAGGGAAATGGAAGCATAAGATGTGCACTAACTGGGGATGTTTCCACAACGTGATTTCAAGCACCAGCATCCCCCAGTTGCCACTTGCCCACACCCTCCTCCAGCAACAGGCAGCTTCCAGGTAAGCAAGGCCCATGCAGAGCAATGAAATGCAGGGGACAGAGCACTTAGGAAAGGGGAGAAACTGCCAGGGAGGTTCAATGCAAGGAACAAAACCCATCAACCACCTACTTGCTTTCTGGAGGTAGCTTTTGGAGAGCTTACTTTGCAGGAACTCTGCCATTTCCTTGTCTTCTTCCCTTTCCCTGTGACAAAGACATTGGTTAACAGTCAGGAAAGGAGCAGCAAGGCATCCAGGAGCATCTGACAAGGCATGATACAGACCAGAGGACAGACTGCACTGTCCTCACTGCACCCAGCTACCTGAGCCTCTCAAACTCCACATCGTCCACCAGGAAATCCCGCGTTTCCACCAGCTTGTGTATCTGCTGCACCAGCTCCTCTTCCCTCTGCTTCACCTCCTTGGACTTCTTGTTCTCTGCAGCACAGAGAACATATTTAACACACCAGCAGGGGCCACCCCACCCATGCCAAAGCCAAGCTTGCTCTGCTTCTGCTGGACCCAAGAGCAGAGATATGAGTGGGAGTAAAAGCCAACCCAAACTAAGCACCTGGATCCAGACACAGGTTGCTAAATAAGCAACAACCTCATCCCAAACCACCCTGGCTGGGAGGAGATAGGTCTGGTGTCACAAAAACAAGGAACTTTGAGCTTCTCCCCAAAATTTTCATGGGGCTGAGCCAAGGTATCTCTGTGAGCTTTGCAGAGCAGAAAAAGGGCCCCTCAACATGGTGAAGTCTGTGGTGGGAGATGACCATGGCTTCCCTGGGCCGTCCACCCTGCACTGCTGAAGAGGCTGGATGCCAGGTCTCAGTGAGCTCAGCAGTGTCAGACCTTCAGCCAGGATGTGAAAACCCACCTTTCCCATACCAGCACACCCAGCCAGCCTCAGCTTGGCCCTGAGCTGGGTAGGGGTCCAGAGACCTCTGAACCAGGTCTTCCATGTGGCTGAGAAACCTGCTGGGGATTGAGGCATATGGGGAACAACCAACTACCAATGCCCAGAGGCCTTGGGAACAACTCACACCACTGTTCATCCCATACCTACAGAGACATGAAAACCAGTATGATCCACTGGTTTTGTAGCCCTATTCCGTTGCTGAAAATGGTCCCTGTGATCTCACCCTCTACATCTGACCTTTCAAACCACTGTCAGCCCCCTCCCCACCCCAGCGACAGGGATGACCACAAGTGTCTGCCAGGCTGTTGTGAATGTGGTACCCTGGGTTGTCACTTGAAGCCCCAGACTGACCTACCCGGAGCAGGGTGGGACCCATTTGTGCCACATCTCTTTGGGCAGTAAGTTAGTGAAGACCTGGAAAACCCTCACATCACTATGAAAAGAGAGATGTTGGTAAATAATGGTAAGTGGGATACGTGGAGATGATAGAGAGTAGTTAAATACAAATGGAAAGCTACCTTAGGTGGAAAATATGGCTGTTTGTGCTGCAGCTATTTAATACTGCTTCTGAATTCAGCAGCCAGCTCCAAAATCAATCCAGCACAGAATGGATCAATCTCCAGTCTTCCTTCAGCTAAATAAAAATGCAGGGAAATTCACAGCGTGGAGCAAACCCCACCAGCTGGGTCTCAGCAGTTCCCTCAACTCTGTAGTGATTTGTAGTTTGAAGTCTGAGATGTAGTGATTGGAGCTGCTGCTGCAGGGGTTGGAGTAGGAGGATCTTCTCATAATCATGATTATTCCTCTTCACTGAAAGAATAGTCAGGCACTGGAGCAGGCTGCCCAGGGAAGTGGTGGCACCATCCCTGGAGGTGTTCAAAAACTGTGTGGACATGGCACTTCAGGACATGGTTTAGTGAGCATGGTGGTGTTGGGTTGACAGTTGAACTTGATGATCTTAGAGGTCATTTCCAACCCTAACGATTCGATGAATCTTTGTTAGAAACATCCCCAGCAAAAGGTTTTTCCTACAGTTGTGGTCTTGTGCAGTGAGCTTGAGCTCCCTGGCTGAGCAAGATGATCTGGGCTCAGGTCTGGGCTGCAGCTGCTGGTCTTCTACCATGAAGAGTTAATGCAAAGTCACCTGGCCATGGGCACTGTCCCAGTGCAGCAGCTCCCACCTGCCTGGTGGGAACAGGAGCACTTTACTGTGTCATTTAGATGCTGAACAGATGGGAAACATCAGGCTGCACAACAAACCCACCAGCTCTCTGGAGTTACTGACCAACCTGCATTCCTGAGCTAGAGCACGTCAGAGTTCACACACCTGCTGTGTAAAGACTCTCCTGTGTATAAACACTGCACCTTTTATTCCAGCTGAAGTCACAGCCTATCATGACCACCATCTCTCACCTTGGCCTGGTGAGATTTCAAAGCCATGGGGCTGGCTGAGCTCGGAGTTAGCACTGGTGTGTTGGAATCTTTAGCTGAGCTGAAGTTCAGTGCCCATTTTTATGAACGATCTGCTGGGACAGTCTCACAGACCAGTGATTTGCAAGGCTTCTCCAGCACAGTCTGATGGAACCAAGTTATAAAGAAGACAAAAAGAGCACCCCTGATGCAAGCAGCATCCCTGCTCTCAGCTGAACCTGGGAATGCTGGCAAGGCTGGAAATGAAAGACCCAAGCCAAGGAAGGAAAGCCACATTTCTCCAGCTTCTGGAAAGGCCAAGTTTGTCTCTGGTCCCGAGCCATCATTTCAGTCAAGTCTTGTTTTATGAACTAGAAGTTGTTTGAATTAAAAGCCCAGGTGAGATTTGGGTCTGTGCTTTGCAAGCAGCTCCTGTTTTTGTGGCAGAATTTCCCCCTGCCCTGCCTGCTCCCCCCCACGGATGCAGCCAGGTTGCATTAAACTGCCCCAGAGCTGCAGGTCAAGCAGCAGTTGGGCTCTCGCTGTGGGCTGGAGGGTCACAAGGACACACAGCACAGTGACACGGTGGCATTAGACAGGGTGAAGGCTTCTTGCCACTCTTGGCTTTGAGATAACCTTGGGTACAGAACGGGTGAGCTGAGCTGCTGCTCTGGGAAACAGATGTGCACAGCTGGAGCCTGGTCTGCATCCAGGCACTGCCCCTGCTACGTGCTCATTGGTCTCAGTGAGGGCAGCATCTTCAAAGAGACATTGGAGTCAAAGAGTCACTGACTGGTTTGGGTGGGAAGGGACCTTAAGGATCATCTAGTCCCATCCCCCTTTCATGGCCAGGGACACCTCCCACTAGACCAGCTTGCTCCAAGCCCCATCCTTTAACACTTCCAGGTTGGCCTTTCCTGGGCTGTGAAGGGACAAGGGTGGCTCTGGCTGTGACAGGGACATGAAGGGTCATAGGCCATGACTGGGGTGGTGACAAAAGCAGCATTTCCTCCCAGCTGAAGTTTTCACACATGTTGCCCTGAACTGTTCGCCCCTTTTCATTACCTTGAATAATTAATTCACCTAAATCAGGGACATGGCCAAGCCCCTGTGTCATGACATCCCCCTAGAACCCACCCTACCCTGGCTGCAACTAAGAATCCTTCCCTGGCAGCTGCTGCCATCTGCCCCACCACCACCACACAGTCCTGACAAGGCCACAGCTGTCACTTTTCACGTGCTTGAGGAGGTACAAAGGGTCCCTCCATGATGTGATCTGACAATGTCCCCTGCTTGTCCACTCAGCCCATTTGGGGATCTCCTTGGTGTACGCAGGAGGTTGGCATTCATTGCCACCTCACTCAGCTCCTGCCCTCCTCCCATACCAGACCAATGCTCTTCCTCAAAGAACTCGTGTTTTTTTCTCTTCTTCTGTTTCCAGGCCTGGACAAGGACTCCCTGGCAGTACTGCAAGCAGAAAAGCTCCCCAAAGGTCTCAGGTCAGACCCAAGGAGCCACGTTCCTTGATGCTCAGGCACTGCCTGAAGCAGCAGCAGCATCTCTGGGAGCATCCCAGGGTGGGATCCATTCAAGAGCTTCTAGGATTTCATGGAAACCTTTCTACTGATTGCACTCTCTGAAGCTTTACAGAGCCTTACCTGGAAGAGCTATAAGTTTTTGAAGCTCCTTTTTCAGCCGGCTGATTTCTTTGCAAAGCTGAATGTCATCCATCCTGCAGAGACACAAACGAAACCACTGAGGGAAAGACTGGGAGAGGAAAGGTTCCAAACCTTCAGAACAACATCTGCCCAACACTGGAAGGCACTCAGAGCATGGATTTACTCTCCTGCTCATGGGAAACAGCAGTTCACTTCATCTCAGAGCTTTTTGTTGGAGCTACACGGGTTGTGTCACTGGTTGTTGGCAAAGCAAAAGCTTCATCGCTCTCATGACAGTGAAGCCTTATTAAAACCTGGCACACCCACCACACAACAGCACCTGTGTTTCATCTTCTCCCCAAAAATAATCCCCAAGCAGCAAAATCCAAAACCAAATGGAAGCTGCTCTTGCATAAAAAGACTTGACATTTTACACTGCCTTTCTGCAGAAATAAAAATAAAGGTAGAACAATGAAACGCAACAGAGGGTGCAAACTTTGCAGGTGAAGTCATGGGCAATGAAATCATCTCTAACCACACGACAGCAACAAGATCCCAGTCAGGGTGGGCTCAAATCAATGTCAGCAGCAACTGCTGATGGAGCAGCCAGGGGATGCACGGCCCTGCCCCTGCTGGAGGCAGTTTGATGGTGTCTCAGAAGGACCATGGACGCTCAGCCCCTCCATGGGGGCACCAGCTCAAGTGCTGCTCGCTGCTCACTAGGGCTGGCAGAGAAGACTTCACCCAATGTATTGATTGATTGATTTTGAAAAATCACATGCTTGTGCCCTCGCTAGAGCTCTGATGGACAAGACCAAGGAACTATGGTGTCTGGTCACGAGGAGCATCAGTGCTTCAGTTTGAAGAGCATTATGGCCTCATCCGTGGTGAGGGAACCCCAGGAGCCTTGTCCAGCTGGGGTGGGATGGGCAGCATTTGCCCCCACTAAGCATCATGGTCACGGACCAGTTTCATGAAGAAGCTTGTAAGCACCAACACCACAGGGCATGGTGCTCAACCCATCTGGACTGAGCCTCCAAGAGGAGCACCATATCCTAATGTTGACTATGAGGAATCAGCCAACACATTTTTCATCTAGACAGAGGCACCATACATCCTCCTAAAACCTACCAAGCACCCCAGCATCTTAACATGAGCTTCCCAAGGTTGTCCAAGCGTTTGATGCAGAAGGATTCCTTGGATGCTTTACAGGGCATATGGAACATCATTCAACCTAGACAAGCATAGCTGAGATTTCCAGCAAGCTGCATGGCTGTGAGTGATGAGAAGCCCTAACTCACAACCTGTATCTACAGATAATACATGACTGACTCAGGAGCTGCTGCCACCTTGAACAGATGTGCCTTTGGTTCCCTTTGAAGCCTGTGGTACTAAAAGCCCTGTCTGCATCTTCAACAATCCTGCTGGTCCTCTCCTGAGTCATCCTATCCACCCCTTCTGGGGTGAGTCATGTTTGCTGGAGCTACTTGAAGATGTAACTTTGTCAGCTGAGCTGAGGCCACCAGAAATACTAATAAGGGAAGGGAAAATAAACAGACTGACAAAAAGGGACTCTGTGAGATGTTGCTGAATCATAGAATCCTAGAATGGTTTGTGTGGGAAGGGACCTTAAGGGTCATCTAGATCTAACCCCCTGCATGGGCAGAGACAGCTCTCACTAGAGCAGGTTGCTCCAAGCCCCATCCAACCTGGCCTGGAGCACTTCCAGGGATGGAGCAGCCACAGGTTCTCTGGGTGACCTGTTCCAGGATCTCACGACCCTCACACTAAAGGATTTCTTCCTAATGTCCAACCTAAATCTCCCCTCTTCCAGTTTTAATCCATTCCCCCTTGTCCTCCCACTACAAACCCTTGTCAAAATCCCCTCCCCAGCTTTCCTGGAGCCCCTTCAGGCACTGGAAGGCGCTCTAAGGTCTCCCTTGCAGCACCAGGTCTCACCCTGTCCTGCAGGACCCAGGTCTGGGATCCTCCTTCCCCAGTGGATGCTTGGGGGATCCTCAGCTTTCCCTGCCTTGCAGAGCTTGAGTTTCCTCCAGCACCTCCAAACCACTCAGACACCTCATCCTGGAACTTCCAAGTGATCCCTTTTGCAGCCAAGCCCATCCCTGGGATGTGTTCTCCACTGGTGATTTCCTTTTGTTTTCCAAGTGCAAGTGAAGGAAGGAAACATATAAAGGGATAAGAGAAAGCAAGAGATGTGAGTTTTGACAGCAACTGTGAGGTTCAGGTACTTGTTGCCATGGAAAACATTTAAGAACTACACATTTTATGATTTGCAAAAATCCTTTTCAACAATATATTCCAGGGAAACTGTGCCTTGAAGAGGTCATGGCTCCCAATCCAAGCCCCTAAAGCACAGGCCAGCTCCCAGCCTCTCCAGACAGATTTACACAGGCATTCCCAGCCTTTGGTGATCCCCGTAGCACAGGTACTAGTGGGGACCCAGACACATGACCAAAGCACCACATAGAATCATCGAGTCACTGAATCATTCCCATTGGAAAAGGCCTTTAAGATCATCAAGTCCAACCGTTACCCCAGCACTGCCAAGGCCACCACTGAACCATGTCCCTCAGCACCACATCTACACAGCTTTGAAATCCCTGCAGGGATGGTGACCCCACCACTGCCCTGGGCAGCCTGTGCCAGGGCCTGACAACCCTTTTGAGGAAGAAATTGTTCCTAATATCCAACCTAAACCTCTCCTGGAACAACTTTAGGTCGTTTCCTCTTGTTCTATCAAGTGCTGCTGCCCAGCAAATACAATCTTTGCCATGACCAGTATAAAATCCCAGGCCTTGTGTTGACCTGACAGCATGAGATCGCAGAGGACTGGGCTGACTAGAGCAATTTAGTGGTATTAAAAAGCTTAATCAACCCAGACTATGAATGCTAGTCAGTCCTTTCCCTCTCAAACCATAAAATCTCCTGAAAATGTTCTTGATCACCCTAAGTGCTGGTTAGTACCACTGCAACACTGTGGCCATTGCCTTGAATATGAGAAGCCTACAGATTTTTGCACAAAACCTGTTCTGATTATTGAAATGGACTCTGGAGAAAATCCTTCCCTCCTCATCTGGCTGCAAAGGCTGTCCTGGGAGAGGAGAGTGGGATGCAGTGTGGGGACAGGCATCATCCAGCACTGGTGCTGGTCTGGCACCGGTGTGTCCTGATGTCTCTGGCAGCCAGGGGATGGGGGAGGAAAGGAGAAGCTGGGAGATGTGGAATACTTCAGTGTGGGAAGAGGAAACCATGGTCGTTCAACAGCCACATATCTGTGTGCTGGGGCAAAGCAACATCTCCAGAGAGCAGCAATGAGCCACCAAACCTCAGGTCCCTTCCCAATTCAACCCAAGAGCCGTGCACTGAGGAACAGCACAGACCCACTGGGAAGACACGGTACCTGTGGTTGAACAGGGAAACATTTATTGTAGTTAAACCCGTGTCATAAACTCTGTTTGCACTGAAATAGGCTGGCTCAGATCATCACAGCATCAGTGGCAGCTTTGTCACAGGGACCTGTTCAAGCCCCTTCCGTGAGCAAGGCCAGAGCGGTGGGAGAGGCTTTTTTTCCAGGTGGAAAACAAGGTGGAAAGTGGCCTCAGCTCTGCCCATCCCTGAGGACAACCCATGTTTGATTGGGCAGATGGAAAATGCTGGGGTGACCCTGGGAAGGGGGGACAGCACGGGAGGAGGGCAGGTACTCACATGTACCGCAGCTCTGACTCCCTCCTCACCAGAATCTCCCTGATCCTCTCGATTTTGAAGAGCTCCCCTTCGATGTCATCGATGGTGGTGGTGGAGTCAGCCATGGAAACAATCTCATCCTCTGCAAAGGAAACGGGAGCCAGCAAGACACGTCAAATAGGTGCTGAGGACAACAGGGACCACAGGGCTGTCCTGGTGTCCCCTGCAAACACCAGAACAGCATAAGCTCCAGGGAGACTTTAGAGCACATTCCAGTACCTAAAGAAGGCCTACCAGAAAGCTGGGGGGGGGGGGGGGCAGAACTTTTTACATGGGCAGGGAGTGACAGGATGACAGGAAATGGACTTAAACTGGAAGAGGGGAGATTTAGGTTAGACGTTGGGAGGAAATTTTTTGCCATGAGGATGTTGAGACACTGGAACAGGTTGCCCAGAGAAGCTGTGGCTGCCCCGTCCCTGGAAGTGTTCAAGACCAGGTTAGATGGGGCTTGGAGCAACCTGGGCTGGTGGGAGGTGTCCCTGCCCATACAGGGGGTTGGATCTAGATGATCTTTAAGGTCCCTTCCAACCCAAACCATTCTAGGATTCTGAGATAACCACTAAGCACCTGCACAGTTTTAAACTTATTCACAGACTTCTTGCTACTCTTCTGGGTGCTGCAGGAGGAGCCCAAGGGGCACACAGAAAGTCACCAACACACACAAGGGCACTGAGCTGCTGCCGAGGGGCTTTTTGCCTTTTTTTCTGCCTTTTTGAGGCTGGGCACGGGAACAGGGCTGCCCGTTGCAGTGTGGAAGCCAGCTCAGCTTGCAGAGCAGAGCTCCAAGCACACAGGCAATGTGCATGAAGGGTCTGCAGGGAAGAGGACCTTGGAGGCCACCAGGGCACACGCTGGAGCTCACAGCTCTCTGAGACTTGGGAACCAGCATCATTTCACCTGCTGGTGCTGGCTTTGCTGCACACCCTGCTCACACCACTGCTGTGCAGAGCTCTGCACTGCTGAGAAAGCCCCAGATTCCCAGGGGTCTCCCCCTCTGCTGAACAGCAGGAGGCCAAGGCAGCTAAAAACTGCTAGAGGGAAGGACAAGAAAGTCTCTTCCTTTTTCCAGACCCACATAAGCCTCAGGCATCTCCAGCACATGGACAGACATACCAAGAGACATGAGCCTGTTCTCCAGTACATGCAAGGCCCATAAAGCACAGAGGGGCCTCCTAAGGAGGTGCAGGTGAAGCTCCCATAGCTGATCCCTTTCCATCACAGCTGGATGAAGATCCCCCCCATCATTCCCAGCTCACTGCAGGAAAAAGCCCCTGTGGTACCCAGCAGGCCAACTGGGCTTCCTGATCCTCTGGAGTGCTGAGCATCACCTCTGTAACCCACTTGGGGAAACTGAGGCAGCGAAAGGGGATGTCACTTGCTCAAGGCAAGAGCCTCACAGCAAAATGCAGGAAAAAGGGGCTGTAATTTATATTTTAGAGGAGCACAGTGGCAAGCCCAGGAATGGACAGGATGAGAGCCCAGCAACCTCGATCCATTGCTCTGACCACCAGCTCTGCCTCCCCCTGCACTGATTTACACACAGATGTCCCTCTGATGTCCCCCTGGTGTCACACTGATTTCCACGAGGGTGCTGTGCTGATTCACATGGTGCCTGCACATCCCATGACAGCTCCCAGCCCATTTTCTGGGAATAGCTGAGGTTTTTGCTCCCAGGCCAGCTCCCAACCCCCAGCCTGGTCTGGCTCTCAGAGACACATCACTGAGCTTGTTACCAGTGACCTGCAGCAGCACATTTATCCCACCCGGGCTGACCTGGTTCTGCTGTGATGCACACACAGCTTGGGGAGAGGGGACCCAGCAGCTCCATAGCCAGGCTAGGAGAAAACACTGAATCACCAACGTCAGGGCCAAGTTCTGCTTCCTTTGAATCTTCACAGGGCTCATCTCCCCACCCAGATTTTGCCTCCCTGCAGTCCTGGGACTTTCCCCATGCAGGTAGAGGGGAAAGCACATCCAGGGAGCACCAACTCTGGAAGCAGGATTTCCCAGGCAGCTGAGGTCTGGGAACTGAAGATGTCAGAGCTGGAGCATGTAGCTTGGGGATCCCCAGGCCAGTGCTGAGGGTTACAGGGCAGGAAGAGACCAGCATTAAGATACAAAGCAAAACACTCTGCACTCACTGGTCCTCTACCCAGCATGTAAAACAGCTTGAGAAATCATTTCAGAGTGAGGCGTGCTTCCAAGACTGCTGGTAAAGAAGGCTTATCAGTGGAAATACCAGCAGTCTGGGTTAGTGTCACTGGTTTGGAGAACTGTTTTTGGCTGTTTCTGGCTTAGAATCTCATGAGGGCTACTTGGAGATTATCTCCCTCTTCCCATAGCCATGAAGGCCACGTTCAACTGCTGCCAGCATGCTGAACCCTCTACCCATCCCCATTCTAAGCCATCAGGATGCTCTCAGGAGCCAGCGCCTGCACAGGACAGACTGAGGAATATATGGCTTGGACAAAGTGTGGGGTTCAATGTGTTGTCCCCCACCAGCTCAACGGCTCTACTTCCAATTTGCACAGAAACCCTCCCTCAACCTTGTTTCTATGGGCCTGAAGGGGGTTGCTAAGGGACCGGCCTGTGGTTGCTACAGGGCCAGGATGCGGTTGCTAAGGGACCAAAGTATGGTTGCTAAGGGACCAGGATGCTGAGGTCCCTCGTCCTGAGCATCCTGCTGCTCTGCCACCCCAGAGCTCCTTTTGCCCAGGATATTTTCCTGCAGCCATGCCCAGTGCCACCGAGCTGAGGCCATGCCAGGGGACAGGCAGGATGTCCCTGCAGGCACGCAGGTAACAGCACACATGTGGTTGTAGGCAGCCACTTGCCAGGGCTTGGTTGCCCTTCAGGGCAGCTCGAGACCTGTCAGGAAAAAGCCTCATTGCTCTAAGTGTCACTTCTGTGACCAGGCTAAAATGACAGGCTGGTTATTTCACAGATGCTTCAATAAACAAAGATACGAGCTCACTGCAGCCCTCATTAGCCAAGGATTAATCTAATCACTCCTAGGAGCACAGGGGGGTCTGGGGAAGGGGGACTGTCACTCCTGGCCCACTAAACCACAGAAGAAATCAGTGAGTGAATCCCTACAGGTGATGAATATGCACCTGATAGGATGGTAAGATGAACTTCCTCATGGACCTGTCAGTTCACAGCCCACCTGCCTACACTGCCCAGGACCACAGGTCATCATGCCAAGACCTGAACATGTGAGTGAAGGCAGGGGCTGGAGAACATGGTGGATGAGGAGAGGCAGGTCAAAGCATTGTTCAGACACTGCAACAGGGATCAGAGAAGCTGTGAGATCTCCATCTTTAGTCCAGGATACCTTCTGGACATGGCTTTGAGCAACCTCATTTAACTCCTAAGCCTGCTCTGAGCAGGGGGTTGGACTCAGTATCTCCAGAGGTCCCTCCTGATCCAAACGCTCTGCACTTGCATGTGATGAGATCAGTCTGTGGTGACTGAGTGGGATGTGCACAGATCTTCCCTGCTAGCTCAGGAGATGCTTTCTCCAGGCAGCTACAGGGTGATGCTGAGTTCCCAAACCCAGCAGCTACAGGCATGAGCCAGGTCACAACTTCCCTGAGGTGGTGGTGAAACCAAAGGGCACCATGCACCCGTGAACCTGTGTGATGGCAGTGACACCACACAGCAGTCACAAATGGCAAGAGCAGACACTTGTAGCTCAAGAGGAATTAAAACCCGGCACATCCTGCAAGCAGACAGTTGGGCAACAGATTTCCCTAGAGATAGTTTTGCCAAAGCTGAGAATGGATTTTTTACACCTTCTCTAAGTGCCTGGCACCAGCAAGGCCCTAAGGCAGGGATGTAAACATTATCAAAGCTGTGCTCAAGCTCACAGTCCTGAGTGTCCCTTCGGGGATGGAGAAGGATGATGCCCATGTGAAGCCACACTGCCCAGGGGTCCCTGGGCCCCCACAGCCACACACACAACAGCAGAGCCAGCCACAGAAATCAACCCCAGCCAGACCTCTGACTGGCACCATTTCAACCCAGCAAACAAAGGGGAGAAAGCTTTGATTTAAACCTGGAGATGCTCTAAACATCACACATGGCCCAGAGGAAACAAGTATTGTTAACGAGGAGTGTAATAGCCAGAGACTTGCACTCCATATGGCTTTGGTGAAAACATTTAGACAGCCAGCAGCAGCCTTAGATGAGTCACAGCAGCCACCAGCACAGGGATGAGTTTCAAGCAATTTACTTCATGATTAATGTTGGGAGATTGATTGACAGCCCCAGGGGAGGGGGTCAGAGCTCTACTTGGGCTCCAAACCAAAGGGCCCTTAACTCAGCCATGTGCATTCCTCTGAAATGGAAAGCAGCATGGGCAGGGGGGCACTCAGCCCTGCCTGGCAGGAGGGACACAAGCCTCCAAGACTCCCAACGTGTGGCCAAGCACACCAGTCCCAGGGACAGCATCGTGCTCAGATGGACAGACCACAGCTACCAGCAGCCTGCAAACCCCAGCTCCATTGCCCTGCCACTCTCCCAGCTGGTCCCTCCAGTAAAGCGGGGAGAAACACGCAGCCTTGGCCCGTTGCAGCCAGCAGGGATCTCTCTGGCTGTGTTTGTGCAGCCCCTGGCACAGCCAGCACCACTGGCTGTGTTAGCCAGCCATTAAAAAAGCCCAGAGTTCATAGGTGGGGGACCCTGGGATGACTTAGGGGGTTTCACTGGGGGTGCACCCCCCCGCTGTGTGCTCACTCCCTGAGCCACCTCCTGAGCACAGGAGGGGTGAGAGGCTGTGTGTGCTCAGCACTTCCTAGGGCTGGCCTGAGGTTCCCTGGGATGGCAGCAAACAGCAGAGCAGCATTCAAAAAACAGACACCGACCACTGCCATGTTCTCACCCATCCTGAGGGTCCCCAGAAAGCTGGGAGTTTACAGAACTGAACCAGCAAACATTGCAGCCATTACAACCGTGCTCACAGAGTCAGGGGACTGCCTGGGCCATACCCAGCACCCTGAGCCTCTTCCTGGGGCCACCCTGATATCACCCAGCTGCCGGGACCAGAGGTGCTGGAAGTGCTCAGACCTCCACCAAGGGCAGGATCTCCACATAGACACTCTTCCCAGGAAGGGGAGAAGGACACATATTGCTGTGCTGGAGGGCACAAAGAAGAAAGACTAAAACTTTGGGCAGCTCACCAGGGAGCTGAGCAGCTTCACGGGTAGCACCCCCACACAGCAGTACCAAGCAGGATGCATTTGCTCTCTCCCTCCTTCCCTGCCTTTCCAGCTGCCTGTCCCTATCCCCTCGATGCAAGGGGCTGACAGGGAGCAGAACGGGATGGGCAAGGGGAGAGGTCATGGCAGAAGGGCTGCAGAAGCCTCCCCTCCCCAGGATGTTGACCACAGCCCAGCACTAGGTCTCTTCCTTCCACCCCACGGTTGCGGAGTCTGCCCTGGACAATCTCCGTGGTCGGTCTGTAGTCCACCCCCACTGCCCACCCCATTTCGTACGGGGGTAACTGGTCAGAGAGGGGAAAAGGCAGCGGAGGACAAGGTGCCCCCCCCCGTCTCCGGTCCCAGCCATGCCCACAGCCGGGCGTGACAGCACAGCGGCTCCGTGTCTCTCCGGGCAGCAGCAGCCGGATGGCGGGCTGCATCCCTGCTGCCACCGGTCCCTCCTCTCCAGCCATCCCTTCTCCCATCCAGTCCTTTCCCTCTGTCCTTTCTCTCCTACATTCACCCCTTCTCTCCTTCCATCCCGCCCTCCCATTCCTCCTGCCCCACTCCCCATGGCCGAGGCGCGGGGGCTCCGGTGGTGCCAGTACAGGTACGGGGAGCGCCCGGGGGCTCCGTTTGGTGGATGAAGCCACCGGTTCCCCGCCAGCTCTTGGCGCTCGGGTACACGGAGAGTCCCAGAGACACGGGGATGGGGCCGGGGGAGGGGGGTGAAGTTTGGCTGCGGTCCCTGCCGGTGCCGGTCCCGCCGGGCTCACCTGGCCCCGCGCCGGCGGGCGGCCACCGGGCGGACTCCAGCGATCCGTAGCGGAGGGGGGTCCGGCTCCCCTCCATGCCGCAGCCCTGCCCGCTCCGCTGCTCGCCGCTCCGCTCCCGCCGCTCCGCCGGAGCGCGCCAGGGCTCCCACCGCCCCGCGCCCTCCCCCCGCCAGCCCCGCCCCGTGCCCGGGCCCCCCTCCCCTCGGACTCAAAGCTTCCCCGGGACGCCCTGAGCCCCCTGACCCCCCCCGGTCCGGACGGGATCCCCCCCCGCTCCCTTAGGACCCCCCAGAATCACCGGATTCCCCCCGGAATCCCGGGCCCGCCGCTCTCCCCAGATAGCCCCTCTCCCTGGCGGGCCACCCGCTCGCCCTGGACCTCCTCTTCCCCGGGTCCCCCCTGCAGCCTCACCCGGCTTATTGCGCCGGGACTCGGTAACCAGCAGAACAGCCCCCCTTCAGCCCAGACCAGCTGCTTTGCCTCCACCAGGTGCTTCTGCACCCCTGCAGTCTCCCGAAAACCACCGCAATAAAAGCGTAAAAACAAAACCAGCCCCGCCTGGCCCCGCAGGTGGGGGGTGGGAACGCTCCCCGGGGGGGGCACCGGTCACTGCAGGTGACCAGGCCTTGCAGTCACTGTGCAGGACAAAAGCAGAGTGGTCAGCAGGTCAAGGGAGGGTATCATCCCCCTCTGCTCCATTCTGGTGAGAGCCCTCTGCAGGGCTGGGTCCAGTTCTGGGTTCCCCAACAGAAGGACATGGAGCTGTTGGAGCGAGTTCAGAGGAGGCCACAGAGATGATGCGAGGGCTGGAGCAGCTCTGCTCTGGAGACAGGCTGGGAGAGTTGGGGGTGTTCAACCTGGAGAAGAGAAGGCTCCAGGGAGACCTTAGAGCACCTTCCAGTGCCTGAAGGCACCACAAGAAAGCTGGGGAGGGACTTTGGACAAGTACAGGAAGTGATGGGATGAGGGGGAATGGTTTTAAGCTGAAAGAGGAGAGATTTAGATTGGATATTAGGAAGAAATTTTTCGCTATGAGGGTGGTGAGACACTGGAACAGGTTGCCCAGGGAAGCTGTGGAAGCCCCATCCCTGGAAGTGTTCAAGGCCAGGCTGGATGGGGCTTGGAGCAACCTGGGCTGGTGGGAGTTGTCCCTGCTTATGCAGAGGGTTGGGACTGGATGATCTTGAAGGTCCCTTCCAACCCAAACCAATCTGGGATTCCATGATGCTATGACATGGGGTGTGCTGTGGGGTGAGGAATGGCATTGAGTAGCCCCCCACTTACTGAGGAGTTAGCAAGGGTAGCTGCACTTTCCAGCAGTTTTTCTGCATGGCAAAACACAACAGCAAGTGTTCTAAAAACATTCAAAGGCATGTGTTGGTTTGAAATTCACAGGTTGGTTGGTAGCACTGTGGCAGCACCCACAGCAAAGGGGATCTCAGCTGCCCCTCTCCTCTGTCCAGCCAGGCTGTCCCACAGGACACAGCAATGACCAGTCCCACCCCTTCAGGCACTGGAAGGTGCTCTGAGCTCTCCCCGGAGCCTTCTCTTCTCCAGGCTGAGCAGCCCCAACGCTCTCAGCCTGTCTCCAGAGCAGAGCTGCTCCAGCCTCGGATGAGGGGAACGCGAGGAAGGGAAGTTGTGTCCCGGCTCCGCGGCGCTGTGTGTCACACCCCCCGCCCTTGCCCCACAAGCCTTTGCACCCATGAACTGTGGTGAGTGCCCCGGGGGGGGGCAGTAAGTTCACATCTCAGAGAACGTCCTGCTGCTGCGGCTCCGTTCGGGAGCCGGGGTCTCTTGGTGGCATTTCTCCCGGTGATGCCCCCCCTTTCCCTGTGACCTTCCCAGGGGAGGGGGAGGTGGGGGCTTTCTTAGTGTTCAAATCAATCTCGCTTGAAAAAAGACTTTAACAAAAAGAAAAAAAAAATAAAATCTACAGAACAAGAAAAAAAGAGTGGAAGATGTTTTATTAATTTAATTATAATTAAACCCAATTCAGCCCAGTTGAACCAGCCTTTTCCTCAGGCCTGCGGTCCCTGCCGGTCACTGGCCGGGATGGGGGGGTTTGGCCAGGGACCCCCAGTCCTGCCTGGCTGCTGACATCATGGTTCTGGCCCTAGGGGTCAAGATCTTTGGGGGGTCCTCGGTGGCTGGGAGAGATCCTTGTGGGCCGACTCTGTCCGTGTGTCCCTCTGCCTCGGGGACAGCCTGGGCTGGTCCTTCAGGAAGCCTGGCAGGAGAGAGCAGAGAGAGCTGGTCTGGGGGAGCCGGGGGTGACACGGAGGGGGGACAACCTGTCCCCCCGTGGGCACCCTGCCCACCCCGCTGTCCCCTTCACCCCCGGGATCCCCCTGCACACCTGCCCCAGCCGTTCTGTTCTTGAGGGCAGGCAGCTGCCTGTCCTGCTGGCTCCTTCCTGTCCCTGGGGCCATCCTGGCCCAGCAGCTCCAGGTCGTCCTGCTGGGAAGGAGAGAGCGGCGGGCTGAACCCCGGGGACACTCCTGCCTCCCCAGCTCTCCCTGGGGAAACTGAGGCACGGAGCCCTATGGACTCTCAGCACCCTCCTCCCAGCCCCGCTCACCCTCCCCTCTCCCTCCCTCTCTCATCCCTACCTTGCTGGGGGGCTGGAGCAGCTTCAGGGCGCTGGGTTGAAGGGGCGGGAGGTGCTGGGGATGCTGCTAGGGCGGGGTGAACCTGTGCTGGCTCCCGCCCTTCCCCTTGTCCACTTCCTCCCTCAGCCTCTTCATGCTCTGGGACAGATCCTTCAATGCAGAAAACAGCCCATGATGCCGCCGTAGGGTCAGAGCTGCCTTCTGGCCAGCCCAGCACCCACCACCTCCCCACCCTCAGCCAAAACCTCCAGGACAGGCATCTGGAACCTCCCTAGGGCTGCCAGCAGGTTGCCAGGGGGACAAGTCCCTTGTGGTGCCCAGCCTGGGCTCTGCCTGCAGGATGCTCTGACCCTGAGGGGCTTTCAGCCACCAACCTCGAGATCCTTCTCCTGCTGCTGAAGGTCATCAGTGAAGCTCCTGACGACCAAGCTGAGCTCCTCGCCGTCCCTCTGCAGCTGCACGGCTCTGACCTGGATGCTCTTCAGCCGCTCCTCGTCCTGCTTCAGGGAGGAAGATGACAATGTGGTGCCGAGCAAGGGGGGACTGGCTGCCCCGCAGGGACAGACCCGGGTTACTCGGCCAGTGGCCACAGGCTGTCAGTGGCAGCAGGACAGCTGGTGCCTGTGCTGCAGACGGGGCACGCTGCCTGCACCTCTGCCTGCACCTCTGCCTGCTGCTGCCCCGCGCTCTGCACCATCGCCTGCAGCTTGTCCAGCTGCAGGAAGGGGAGAAGGAATCGGCTGGGAGATGGGATGGATGTGGCCAACAAGTCCAGGTGCCCTGGAGGCTCAATGGTGCCATCCAGCCAGGGGACAGGGACAGGACCCCGGCCAGGACCACCCTGCCGAGCCAGTGGGCAATGGGAGCCCCCCCAGCCTCACCTGCTCCTGCAGCTGCTCGGCCGTCTTGGTGACCAAGTGCTCCAGCACAGCCTTGGTCATGTCCTGCTGCTCTCCCAGCTCAGTCAGGGCATGGCCCCCACAGCTCGTCCCAGCAAGGGGGGAGCCCTTCAGCTGTCCCCTCCCCACCCAAACCCCCCAGCATCCCCCAGTCCCCCCGGAGAATGCTGCTACTCACCTTCTCCGTCTGGCCCTGCGAGCCACTGGCCAGGCCCTGCAGGGAGGAGACCTGGCTCTGCAGGGAGGACACCTGGCGCTGCAGGGAGGACACCTGGCGCTGCAGGGAGGGCATCTGGTACTGCAGAGAGGACACCTTGTTCTTCAGGGAGGACACCCGGCCCTGCAGGGAGGGCATCTGGCCCTGCAGAGAGGACACCTGGCTCTGCAGGGAGGGCATCTGGCCCTGCAGAACGGACATCTGGCCATGCAAGAAGAACAACTTGGCCAGGAGACAGCGCAGGACACGGTGGATGCTCTCCTGATCTAGAGATAGGGTCCAAGGGAACACACTGTTAGTGAGGGGGTGTCATACTCAGGGACAGGCTCTGAGCACGACAAGCCCATGACCCAGGGTGTCCCCATGCAAAACACCCCCCCACCAATCCCTCCAGGGCTCCCACCTTTCTTCAGGAACAGCAACTGCTGTTTCCGCAGTCTGGCCTGGTATGCCTGGGTGGCTTGCAGCTGGGCCACCTGCTGCTTCAGGCCAGCGTAGAGGTGGCTGAGCTCTCCGACCTGGTGGAGAGCTGCCTGTGCCTGGAGAGCACAATGAGTGTCCCAAGTGGGGACATTCTGAGCTACAACAAGTCGGGCTGGGAGCAGACGGCGCAGGGCCCCAAAGTTCACCGTCCACATGTCTCTGGGCACGAGGACGAGGTCCAGCAGCTGGGGCAGGCCAAACAAGTCCATGACTGCTGTCCTGTCTGGTACACAAGCTGACCAGGGGACACCAGAGGCTTTCTGCCGGGGGTATCAGTCTGGGTGGGTGAGAGAGTTGGGCAGCTCGCAGCCTTCCTCCTCCTTGTCACCACAGAAAGTGACTCCAGCTGGGGGGTCACACGAGTGGCCAAGTGAGCCCCAGGGTGGGGTTTTTATAGGGGGGAGGCGCTGACGTCACAGAGCAGGATTGTGACCTCACCCGTAGCCAGGCAACGCTGGAGGGCTGGGGGCTGCCCTCGGGATGCCCCAGCACTCACCACCAGCACACCTTGGCTGGCTCCTCCTCCTAAAGGAGATCTAAACACTTGGACAGTCTGAAAACTCTGGTGAAACAGGTCAGTGTGTTTTTGGAGCTGTGTGGAGTGGTTGACACCCTAGAGGGAAGGGCTGCCATCCAGAGGGACCTTGACAGGCTGAAGAGGTGGGCCAATGCCAACCTCATGAAGATCAACAAGGCCAAGTGCAAGGTCCTGACACCTGGGTTGGCACAACCCCAGGCAAGAATACAGGCTGGTGGGAGAATGGTTAGAGAGCAGTCCTAAGGAGAAGGACTTGGGGGTGGGAGGAGATGAGAAGCTGCACATGGGCTGCCAGTGAGCACTGGAACCCAGTGAGCCAACCACATCCTGGGCTGCATCAAAAGAAGTGTGGCCAGCAGGGCCAGGGAGGGGATTCTGCCCCTCTACTCTGCTCTGGCGAGACCCCACCTGGAGTGCTGTGTAGAGCTCTGGTGCCCTCAGCACAAGAAAGGTATGGACCTGTTGGAGAGGGTCCAGAGAAGGGCCACCAAGATGATCAAAGGCCTGGATCACATCTGCTATGAAGACAGGCTAAGAGAATTGGGGCTGTTCAGCCTAGAGAAGAGAAGGCTCCAAGGAGATCTTATAGTGGCCTTCCAGTACTTGAAAGGGGCCTACAGGAAAGCTGGGGAGGGGCTTTTCATCAAAGGTAGTGATAGGACAAGGGGCAGTGGTTTTAAACTGAGAGAGGGGAGATTTAGGTGAGATCTTAGGAAGAAATTCTTCACTATAAGGGTGGTGAGGAACTGGAATGGGTTGCCCAGGGAGGCTGTTGATGCCCCATCCCTGGAGGTTTTTAAGGACAGGTTGCACGAGGTTTTGTGCAACCTGGTCTAGTGGTGGGGTTCCCTGCTCATGGCAGGGGGGTTGGAACTTGATGTCCCTTCCAACCTTACTGATTCTATGATTCTATGACCAGGACCTTTTCAAGGGGGGGAAGCTGCCAACAGGGAAGCCACCACTGGAGAAGCTGGGTGCTGCTGGGATCATCACTGCTGCCTTACTGAAGAAGCCTGCTCACAGAGGGACCCATTGCTGTGACTCACGGAAATGCTGCACCTGCCACTACTGGAACAGCTGCCTCCCCCACCACGAGCCTGCTGGTTGGAAAAGAAGCTGCAAGTCACACCGAGACCTCACAGGAGGGTGACAAAACCATACACCCTATCCCTTAAATCCCTGACCCCACTGCCCTTCCAGGCCTCAGACTCGCACACATATCGTGACCTCTAAAGAGGATTTTCGTCGGGCTCGCCCTCCTCCCTTTTACTCCATTGATCCTTGCACCCCTCCCTCGGAGCGTGCATTTAATAAGGGCACATTACCTTTGAATTATTTCCCTGATATAGCCATCAGTCTGCCTTTCCTGAACCCTTGTCCCTTAGTTTGGCTCTTCCCTTAATAAACCGGTAAATTCGTAAATGTAATTTGGTGTCAGTAACAGTTTGTGGGCGTGGCGAGGGCGGCATCTTTCTTTCCGCTCTAAAATACAGCCCCCAAGTGGCCGTTCCTCTGTGCGAGGGGAACGCTGCGCGCAGCCCTGGGGCTCTTTTAAACATCCCTCTCAAGAAGAGAGGAAGTCACGGAAGCCTCCTGACTGCCGGCGGCCGCTACTGCTGCCGTCGACCCGTGACAAAAACCCACCAAAAAACCCCATCACTTCCAAAGAAAGTTTCCCTTCTGGGTCCTGGGAAAGGCTGATGGGAAAGAGATGGGCAGGGTCCATTTGAGAGGCAGAAAGAAGCAGGACATCAGCTGCTCCCACTGCCAGGAGTCAAGGCACATGCTTGGGTGCCATGCCGTGGCCATGGACCAGTCCCTCCATCCTACATCTTTCCATACCCTTCCCACAGGCCCCCCAGTCGGCCACAAACTTCCCATGTTAGTCGGTTCTGCCTTTCAGGGCACATAAAAACAAGTTAAAGGACATGACACACCAAAGTATTTGGAAGAAGACAGAAATCTTACATCTGCCTCTGTAACAGGAGTCAGCTTCAAATTTGCTTTAGGAGAATAAATGTACATGGGGTGATCCTTGACACCCTGCAGTCCACAGGCTTTGTTCCAAGCTTGCAAAGCCTCTGGGCAGAGGCTTGGCACTTGTGCCTCATCTGACTTTCTACTGGCTTCTACTTTGTTTTAACTTGGCTTAGCTGTAATTCCAATTTTTTTTCTTCTGAGCAGGTGGTTCTGGCTGATTTGTTTTCTTTTAACTTGCTTCATGGAACCTGTTTCATACAGATTGCACTCTGTGTAGAATAAGGTATTTGTCACTAACATACGGATGCAATATAAAGAAATTCAAGCCTGATAGGACAGCAGAGACCTTGAGAAGCTGAGACAAAGGATGGTGTGTAGAGAAGTGCAGCCATGGGATGATAAGAGGTGGGGCAGAGACTTGGCCCTGGAGGTTGCACAGCCATAAACAACTCTGAAGTGGCCAAATAAAGAAATACAGACCTGCAGGTGTTACCCATGAAAACCAGTGCGGTCCAGAGACCAAGTATCCAACAGAGACAAAAATGCATGAGAGATGAAACGCGGAGTCAAACAATGGAAAAAAGGGAGCGTCTTGTAGTGTGACTGACTTCATTACAGAGTCAGTCCTTGCTGCACAGGTAAGAGATGTGAGCAGTAGGTGTCTGACAGCAATCAACTATTATCCAGCAATCATGTTTAACCAACCTGATAGCCGTTTAGGAGGACATGACCAGGTGGATAGATGATGGTAGAGCAGTGGATGTGGTTTATCTTGATTTAAGTAAAACATTTGACATCGTCTCCCACGGCATCCTTGCAGCTAAACTGAGGAAGTGCGGTCTGGATGATTGGGCAGTGAAGGTGGGTTGGGAACTGGTTGAAGGAAAGAAGTCAGAGAGTTGGGGTCAATGGGACAGAGTCTAGTTGGAGGCCTGTATCTAGTGGAGTCCCTCAGGGGTCGGTACTGGGACCAGTACTATTCCGTATATTCATCAGCGACCTGGCTGAGGGAACAGAGGGCACTGTCAGCAAGTTTGCTGATGGCACCAAACTGGGAGGAGTGGCTGACACGCCAGGAGACTGTGCTGCCACTGAGTGAGACCTGGACAGGCTGGAGGGTTGGGCAGGGAGAAATTGAATGAAATACAACAAGAGCAAGCGTAGAGTCTTGCATCTGGGGAAGAACAACCCCATGTACCAGTACAGGTTGGGGACTGACCTGTTGAAGAGCACCCTAAGGGAAAGGGACCTGAGGGTCCTGGTGGACAGGAGGATGACCATGAGCCAGCAATGTGCTCTTGTGGCCAAGAAGGCCAATGGCTTCCTGGGGTGTATTAGAAGAAGTGTGGTTAGTAGGTCGAGAGAGGTTCTGGGTGATGTAGAAGGCAGCTGTGGGCAGCTGGGGGGATGCAGGAGCAGGAGAGCTGCTGGGAGGGGGGGTCAGGAGAGGGGCTGGGGCTGGCAAGGGGGCTGGGAGGGGTGGGAGGACTTCGGTTGGCAGAGATCACCTAGTTCCACCCTCCCCCCTGCCATGGGCTGGGACACCTCCCACCAGACCGGGTTGCTCCAAGCCCCATCCAACCTGCCCTGGAACACTTCCAGGATGGGGCAGCCACAGCTTCTCTGGGCAACCTCGGCCAGTGTCTCACCACCCTCACAGGAAGGAATTTCTTCCTCATATCTCATCTAAATTTCCCCCCTTTCACTTGAAACCATTCCCCCTCATCCCATCTCTCCCTGCCCTTGTCCCAAGTCCCTCCCCAGCTTTCCTGCAGCCCCTTCAGGCACTGGAAGGTGCTCTGAGCTCTCCCCGGAGCCTTCTCTTCTCCAGGCTGAGCAGCCCCAACGCTCTCAGCCTGTCTCCAGAGCAGAGCTGCTCCAGCCTCGGATGAGGGGAACGCGAGGAAGGGAAGTTGTGTCCCGGCTCCGCGGCGCTGTGTGTCACACCCCCCGCCCTTGCCCCACAAGCCTTTGCACCCATGAACTGTGGTGAGTGCCCCGGGGGGGCAGTAAGTTCACATCTCAGAGAACGTCCTGCTGCTGCGGCTCCGTTCGGGAGCCGGGGTCTCTTGGTGGCATTTCTCCAGGTGATGCCCCCCCTTTCCCTGTGACCTTCCCAGGGGAGGGGGAGGTGGGGGCTTTCTTAGTGTTCAAATCAATCTCGCTTGAAAAAAGACTTTAACAAAAAGAAAAAAAAAAAAATCTACAGAACAAGAAAAAAACAGTGGAAGATGTTTTATTAATTTAATTATAATTAAACCCAATTCAGCCCAGTTGAACCAGCCTTTTCCTCAGGCCTGCGGTCCCTGCCGGTCACTGGCCGGGATGGGGGGGGTTTGGCCAGGGACCCCCAGTCCTGCCTGGCTGCTGACATCATGGTTCTGGCCCTAGGGGTCAAGATCTTTGGGGGGTCCTCGGTGGCTGGGAGAGATCCTTGTGGGCCGACTCTGTCCGTGTGTCCCTCTGCCTTGGGGACAGCCTAGGCTGGTCCTTCAGGAAGCCTGGCAGGAGAGAGCAGAGGGAGCTGGTCTGGGGGAGCCGGGGGTGACACGGAGGGGGGAAAACCTGTCCCCCCGTGGGCAGCCTTCACCCCCGGACTCTCAGCACCCCTCTCCCAGCCCCGCTCACCCTCCCCTCTCCCTCCCTCTCTCATCCCTACCTTGCTCGGGGGCTGGAGCAGCTTCAGGGCGCTGGGTTGAAGGGGCGGGAGGTGCTGGGGATGCTGCTAGGGCGGGGTGAATCTGCGCTGGCTCCCGCCCTTCCCCTTGTCCACTTCCTCCCTCAGCCTCTTCATGCTCTGGGACAGATCCTTCAATGCAGAAAACAGCCCATGATGCCGCCGTAGGGTCAGAGCTGCCTTCTGGCCAGCCCAGCACCCACCACCTCCCCCCCCCTCAGCCAAAACCTCCAGGACAGGCATCTGGAACCTCCCTAGGGCTGCCAGCAGGTTGCCAGGGGGACAAGCTGCAGGAAGGGGAGAAGGAATTGGCTGGGAGATGGGATGGATGTGGCCAACAAGTCCAGGTGCCCTGGAGGCTCAATGGTGCCATCCAGCCAGGGGACAGGGACAGGACCCCGGCCAGGACCACCCTGCCGAGCCAGTGGGCAATGGGAGCCCCCCCAGCCTCACCCGCTCCTGCAGCTGCTCGGCCGTCTTGGTGACCAAGTGCTCCAGCACAGCCTTGGTCATGTCCTGCTGCTCTCCCAGCTCAGTCAGGGCATGGCCCCCACAGCTCGTCCCAGCAAGGGGGGAGCCCTTCAGCTGTCCCCTCCCCACCCAAACCCCCCAGCATCCCCCAGTCCCCCCGGAGAATGCTGCTACTCACCTTCTCCGTCTGGCCCTGCGAGCCACTGGCCAGGCCCTGCAGGGAGGAGACCTGGCTCTGCAGGGAGGACACCTGGCGCTGCAGGGAGGGCATCTGGGTCTGCAGGGAGGACACCCGGCCCTGCAGGGAGGGCATCTGGCGCTGCAGAGAGGACACCTGGCTCTGCAGAACGGACATCTGGCCATGCAAGGAGAACACCTTGATCCGGAGAAAGCGCAGGACACGGTGGATGGTCTCCTGATCTAGAGATAGGGTCCAAGTGAACACACTGTTAGTGAGGGGGTGTCATACTCAGGGACAGGCTCTGAGCACGACAAGCCCATGACCCAGGGTGTCCCCATGCAAAACACCCCCCCACACCAGTCCCTCCAGGGCTCCCACCTTTCTTCAGGAACAGCAGCTGCTGTTTCTGCAGTCTGGCCTGGTCTGCCTGGGTGGCTTGCAGCTGGGCCACCTGCTCCTTCAGGCCAGCGTAGAGGTGGCTGAGCACTCTGGCCTGGTTGAGAACTGCCTGTGCCTGGAGAGCACAATGAGTGTCCCAAGTGGGGACATTCTGAGCTACAACAAGCTCCATGGCCTCCTGCTGGGTGCCCACGTCCACTCTGGTGGGCTCGGTGGGGGCAGACAGGCCCCCACTGCCGTGCTGGGAAGAGAAGGCAAAGGGGAGCAGGGTTACAGGCAGCCGTGCAGCGGCACCGGGGGCTGGATGGGACCCACCAGCACTTGCTGATGGCAACGTGGGGACAACCCAGAGCAAGCGGAGCAGCATTTCAGCCCCGGCTCTTCCTTCCCAAAACTCCATCCCTTTCCCACAGGGAAGCCCCACGTCCCTCCAGGAACTCGGGCTTAACTCAGACCCTGCTCTAAGGGCAGCAGACGGGCCGTGCAGAGCCCGCAGGAGGGGGCTTGGGCAGGGGAGCACCCAGGGGACAGGCCAGAGCCTCTACCTTGGAGATGCTGCTCTCCTTCTCTGTCTGAATGCCCTGCCTGACCCTGGTGGCCATGGAGGCGACCTGGTGGTCACTGGAGGTCAGGCTGGGCCCCTGCTCCTGGGCTGACTGGCCCTGCAGCTGCCCCAGCCCGGCTGGGAGCAGACGGCGCAGGGCCCCAAAGTTCACTGTCCACATGTCTCTGGGCACGAGGACGAGGTCCAGAAGCTGGGGCAGGCCAAACATGTCCATGACTGCTGTCCTGTCTGGTACCACAAGCTGACCAGGGGGCACCAGAGGCTTTCTGCCGGGGGTATCAGTCTGGGTGGGTGGGAGAGTTGGGCAGCTCGCAGCCTTCCTCCTCCTTGTCACCACAGAAAGTGACTCCAGCTGGGGGGTCACACGAGTGGCCAAGTGAGCCCCAGGGTGGGGTTTTTATAGGGGGGAGGCGCTGACGTCACAGAGCAGGATTGTGACCTCACCCGTAGCCAGGCAACGCTGGAGGGCTGGGGGCTGCCCTCGGGATGCCCCAGCACTCACCACCAGCACACCTTGGCTGGCTCCTCCTCCAAAAGGAGATCTAAACACTTGGACAGTCTGAAAACTCTGGTGATACAGGTCAGTGTGGTTTTGGAGGCAGAAATCCAGGCAAAAGCAGGTGTTCCAAGGCGGGTGGAGGACGAGGTCCTCCCTGCTCTTGCCCGGGTAGGGAGCAGCAAGGCTGCTGGAGGTGAAGGGAGTTGGTATTTCGAGTGAAACCAACTCGAGGATGTTATTTTGTGGGTTAAACGGGTAAAAACGGGCCATCTCGGGCCATCGGTTGCCCACCCGTACGTGTGCTGGGTATTACCACCCTGGCTCCTGCAGAGAGGAAAACCTTCTCCAGGGTTTCCAGGCCGGTTTCTGCCAGGAAAAGGGCTGCAGCCCAGAGGAAATCAGGTACTCCTCGAGCCATACAGCAGCCCGTTCAGGTGAGGAAGCATTTGTCATGGTTTTCCATTTTCTTCCAAAGCTTTCCACCTCAAGAGTAAACAAATCTGGCGGCGTTCCCCTCCATTTTATCAAAAAGGAAGAATTCATTTCCAGAACCCTTTTTTCCACCTTTTTAAGTGCAGTGAACCTCTCCAGATGACAGCAATTAGCCATTCCCATGCATCTGAACAAAACTGTTGGGGAGGGGGGCTTTGTTCTTCATCCTATGTGAGAGAGTCTGTTAGTTACCGATGAGTTAATGGGTTGTCAGGACTGTTGGTGTACATTTCTGGAAGAGCAAACCAGGAAAGTTCTATTTTCTGCACAAATACATCTTAGACTTGGGTCTGAGGACAAGGAAGAGCTGGGAAACTGAAAGATGGCAAAGGAAAAGAGATGCCTAGTTACCCAACTGGCTAAGTGCTCTTCTTGCTCTGCTCCAGCCCAAGGTGTCTCATCCCTCTGGCAAGGAAGCCATGCTGTTCTCCAGCTCTCAGAGCCCTTCAAGCTGTGCAAGCTGTCTCCAGTCCTGAGCAGTACAGAGTGTCCATATCCAGAGTTTAGGATTTCAACTGAATCAAGAAAGGGTAGAAGGAGCAGGAATAAATCTTTTAAAAGGAAAGGCATGCAAGAGCTTGCTGTTGATTCTACTGGTGGAGGTAAGTCTCAGTCCAGCTGGCATTTTAAGGTTGTGCCAACTTCTTTTGTAGCTTCAGCTTTGCAAACTTTCAAGTCCATGGGTGCTAGAATCAGTTCTGCCAAGGTGTCACACCTGGGTCAGTCATAAAAGATCAGAGAGGCCCCAGAGAGGGGCAAAAGCCAAGAAACATGGCCTAGCAGGACTAGCTGTCTACTTCTCTAATGCTCAGCTAAGCTCTGGTTCCTTGAGAAGATCTGACATGTCAGCACAGCAGTAATGCAGGTGGCAGGACGTTTCCCTCCACTTAGCACCTCCCCCAGGAACAAATCTCTTCTGCAACAAAGCTGATGTGAAACTGTGATATAGTGTCTCTGCACTGGACTAAGGCCTCTAGGCCTTTCAGGCTGCTGAACTGCTAGCAGTTTCCCCTCCGTCTAGTTCAGCTCCTCAGAAAGTCAGATTTCTTCTTTTAGATGCATTTCTGTGAACGTTAATCATGAAGCAAAGGCTTCCTTGTAAAATGCTTTCTTGCCCTCTGAAGCAGACATCAACATTTTCAGCCCAAGGAACAAAATGACTCGGTGCTTTATTTATTTTAATGGATTACTTTGTGTGTGTGCACAGCAGGAGCTGATTTGAAGCACAGCTTGGCTGATTCTACCTATGAGAAAAGCTCTGCAAACCACTTTGTGCCCTCTTGGGCTACTCAGTCTGTTTCCATGCACCTTCATCATCCCTTTGCTCTTCCCCATCTCCAGCACACAGCAGCACTGTACACGAAATAAGGTGTGAAAACAGAGGAATGGAGCAACTTGCTGAACATTTTAGGCAAGTTCCCCCTCCTGTGGCTGCAGAACTACATGCAGTCAAACACAGTGTGAGAGGCAATGCGTCTTACTCGAGGGTAGAGATGAGCTGCTGTTTCTCCTGCAGAGCTGTCCAGAGACAGAAGTCCTGTCACAAGACTATTTAGCTGGTGCACACCTAAACCCTTAACCCATGACCCTAGACCCTTAACCCTAGACATTGAACTGCAGACCCATAACTACAGACCCTTAACCCTAGATGCTTAACACTAGACCATTAACCCTACATCCTGAACCCAAGACACTTCTCCCTCAACGCTTAACCCTGGACCCTTAACCCCAGACCCTTAACCCGCCATGCTAAACCCTAGATGCTTCTCCCTGGACCCTTAAGCCTAGACCTTTATCCCTAGACCCTTAACCCTAAATGCTTCACCCTATATGCTTAACCCCATAATGCTTCACCCTGGACCTTTAACCCTATATTCTTAACCCTAGATGCTCATCCATAGACCCTTCAACCTAGACCCTCATAGAATCATAGAATGGTTCGAGTTGGAAGGGACCTTAAAGATCAAGGAGTTCCAACTGCCCTGCGTGAGCAGGGACACCTCCCACTAGAGCAGGTTGCTCCAAGCCCCATCCATATTTCCAGACCATTTTTGGGTCTATGGGGAAGCTATTTTGGGGAAATTTTGTGCTCAAAAGAGGATATATAGGGGTAATTTGGGGTCAAAATATGCTATTTTGTAGCTTTTTTGGGCTCAAAAAGGCTAATTAGAGGCTATTTTGGGGTCAAAAGTAGCTATTTAGCGGCCTGTTTGGGCTCAAAATGGGCTATTTAGGAGTAATTTTGGGTCAAATGAGGCTATTTAGGGGCCATTTTGCTCTCAAAAGGGTATTTCTGATGCTGTTTTGGGGTCAAAAGGCACTTTTTAGGGGCAATTTCAGGGGTCGAAACAGGCTATTTTAGGGGCAATTTTGGGCTTAAAAGAGGCTCTTTAACGGCAATTTCTATGTCAAAAGAGACTATTTAGGGGGCTCAAAAGACTCTAAGTGGCAATTTCGGGGTCAAATGGTCTATTTAGGGGCAATTTTGGGGTCAGAATAGGATATTTTGAAACCATTTTGGGCAGAAAATATGCTATTTAGGGGCTATTTCAGGCCTCACACCTTGTATTTGGGAGCAACGGCTGAAATTTTTCACATTGTGGATTTGAATTTTGGTGAGACCAGGAGTACTGGTGTAAAAATATTTGACCTTTTAGGTATCAAGACAAGGCTGGAGCGCCAGTGTTGGTGGAGCTTTGAAGGGTGTGCCAGGGAAAGTGAGGGCCAGCAACAGCTTTCAGGCCTCACACCTTGCGTTTGGGAGGAAAGGCTGAATTTTGTTAAATTTTGGAGCTGAATTTTGGTGAGACCAGAAGTACAGGTGTACGAATGATTTCTTTTAGGTGTGAAGGGAAGCCCAGAGCCCCAGTGTTAGTGGGACATTGAAAGGGGTATCAGGGAAAGGTGAGGGCCAGCAACAGCCACGCCAGTCTTGGTCATTTGGAGATGTAGAAGTTACTCTATTGTGTCCTTTAGGTGAATTTAGATTATTATAATGTCATTGTAATACTAAAAATCGTAACCCCCAGGTCAAAAAGGCCCCTGCCCAGGTGAAGCCCCTTCCCCTGAGCATGCCTGATAGTAGAAATAGTGATGTAACCATATTAGAACTATATGTAAATTGCTAACCAATCACTATAAGGAGGATGGACTTGGAAACTTACTAACTCTATAGTTTTGTGAATAAATATGTCATGAAAAAAAATTTCCTTTGGTGTGCTTGATTTGTGGGGAGGCACCAAGCACCCATCTTTGTACAAACCCAGCAGCAGCCTGGGGCCAGGCTGGGCCAGGTAGAGGCTCTGGCCAGTCCCCTGGGTCCCCACCCCTCTCCTGCGAGCTCCGTGCAGCCCGTGTGCTGCCCTTTGACCAAGGGCTGGGTTAAGCCCAAGCTCCCAGTGGCAGTATGAGTGTTTTAAAATAACACCAGGAGAGCCTTCACCAAGGTGTGCTTGACCAGCCCTGGTCCCGTCTGTGCGTGGGGGCCCATGCCAGTGAGCAGGAGGGCTGGGGGTTTGGACCCGTGGTGCTGATGTTCTGCATCCCCCCCCAGACATGAGAGAGCCTGTGTTTGAGTTTATCACCCTCCACAGCTGAAGTTCCCACGCCACCAGCCTCTGAGGTACCTGGACAGATACCAGGACACCCAGGAGCCCACCTATGGCATTTACTAGGGGCCTGTCCCCCTCTCCAGCTGCTCTGGAGTGCTCGCTGGGCAGCTGGGGCTGCTGGATTCCTGCACCCACACAGCTGGGAGCCAGCTGTGCCGCTGAAGGGAAACAACAAAGTCTCAGGCCCTCGGATCCCAGTTCCCTTGGGAGCAGTGTGCAGCTGGGGGCAGCAGGCTTTGGTGTGTGGTCACACAGCTGAGGGCACTGCCAACGCCTGTTGCATCCAGCTGCGTGGTCACAAGGCTACCTGAAGAGGACGTTGATAGATGAAAGCAAATCCAGGCTGAAATCTTGCTACTGATTCTGTAGTAGAGCTGATCAGTAAGACCGGCAGGGAGGGAGCTCCACAGGAGTGCCCTGACGTGCTTCTTGCCAAGGATCATGTTCGTTCTTTTTGCCTGTTTATGGAACAAAGAGAGCCAGGCCAGCCTGGATCCTGGATTTTCCCCCACTTACACACCTGTGGTTCAGGACTGTCAGCTTTTGTTTATGCAGCCCTCTTAAAGGGATGGGTTCGATTAAACACATTCTCAGCGATGCTGGTGGAGCTGCCTTGTCTTTCTTGGGGAGAGCTTGGTATCCTGGCCAGCTGGCACAGAGCTGGGGAGCTCAGCAGGGTGCAGGGGAGAAGAGCAGCCCTTCCCCTGGCTGAGGTCTCTTTCCCCTCTTAGATGTAGGACAGGAAGGGTGCAGCTGCACAGTGTGGCAAACCTGTGCAAGGCCCGTGTTTGTGCTGCTGGCTTCTCCCAACAGCTCCGTAAAAATGTGGACCTCGAGTCTCCTTCCCCTCCCTCCCTGGACAGCACGCACTTGGTGTGGATATGTGGGACAAAAGCAGATCTGCAGAGCTGCTGGGGCTGGGGTAGAGGCACAGTGGTGGCCTGGCACTTTTCTCTCCTGAACCCAGGCTGTGGAGAGGCTCTGCTCTGCAAGGCTCTGTGCATCCCCTTGTTCACATGTTTAAACCCCCAAACACCACCATGGTCCTGCTGTTGCAGCTGCTGGTTCCCAGCTTCGATTCCCAGTAACTTTTTCTGAGGTCCCCCCCTTCCTCAGGAAATAAGAGCCTCCAGCAAACAACTGAAACTGTGGCTCAGAGCCATTTCCAGCTATGCCTAAGCTCCCTGAACTCTCCTGCTCCTGAAGGGGTTTGGGGTCTGGTTTAAGCTGGGGTAACAGCCAGTGATGGGACCACAGGTAAGGAGGTGAGGTTTGGACTGGAAGCTTGGCAGCTTTTTGTCCTGGAACAGAGATGTGAGAAGCAAGGGGAGGTACGTGGTGCCTGGGCACTGCAGTCACCTCTAGGCAGAAGACTCCACCTGCCACCTAAATGGGGCTGGTTGCCCAGATCACATCTTGTGTTCTGGAGTACCAACGTGCACGGGTGTTGCAAGGAGCTTTGTAGGAAAAGGAGTGGTGGGTGTGCACAGGGGCACGTGCCAACAACAGGAGCTGTTGGTTAAGATGGAAAAACACACAAGGGTGGGATGTGGTGCTGGCTGCTGGCATGTGTCACAGCCCTTGTCACTGCAGAGGGAGGCAACAAGTGGGTGTGGCAGCAGTGGGTGCCCCTCTCTGCTGGTTCCCAGGCTGGTAGATGCCATGAGAACCATACTGAGGTCTTTCCTCTAGGTGTGATTGTCATGTTCTGTCTGGGGACCCAGCAGAGGCAAGGATGCCAGAAAATTCGCTCAAAAAAATGAGGGAAATCAAATTATACATCGTGTATGTACCCATGTAAACACACCCATGGAAATGCACATTGCTCTGAACCTCGTCAGCCTCTTCTTGCATGTGTCTCCTTGTGCAGTCTCTGCAACTGTTATATCCTCTCCTGGGCCTCCTGCTGTGCTTTGCAGCCCTTCCTGTCCCCGGGGGGAGCAGCTCTGACCCTCCCCATCATCTTCCCAGTGCGTGGCAGAGCTGACGGTGCACCCGGTGGGTATGTCTTTAAGAACATGCCTGGCTCTGAGCCCTGACCCGCCTCTCGGCTCAGCGTCACTGTTTTTCCTTCCTCTGTGCTGCCGAGTTTCTATTTCTTCGGTTTCTTTCTCCCATCGCCCCGATCCCCGGCACAGGCAGGGATGACATCGCCCATCTCGCAGAAGCTGGAGGAGAAGCTGGTGTGCTCCATCTGCCTGGAGCTCTTCAGGGTGCCCGTCACCTTGCCCTGTGGGCACAACTTCTGCAAGTGCTGCATCAGTGACCACTGGCACAAGCAAGAGCAGGCTCCCGCCGGGGCCGGGAATGTCTACACCTGCCCCGAGTGCCGCAGGCGCTTCCAGCAGTGCCCGGAGCTGGAGAAGAACGTCTCCCTGTGCAGCGTGGCAGAGCTGGCACGGGAGGGTGAGGTGCGGGTCCTGGGCGCCGAGAGGAGCGAGGTGGCCCGTGGCGAGCTGTGCCCGCAGCACGGGCGCCCGCTGGAGCTCTACTGCCAGGATGAGCAGCGCTGCGTCTGCTGCGTCTGCACCCTCCAGCACTGCCAGCGGCACCGGCGGGTGCTCTTGGAGGAGGAGCGCTCTAAAAAGCAGGTGGGGATGATGGGTGGCAGGATTGGGGTGGTGAGGAGGGGGGAGCAGGGGGAGCCACGGCAGCTTGGGCACGGCATGACATCCAGCTCTGCTGTCCCCGCGGTCAGAGGGCTGCGACTTCCCTGCATTGTGTCCTGTGGTGGGGGTGTGACATGTCTGTGTGCTGAGCTGTGTCTGGCCTCAGCTGAACGGGGAGCTGGCACGAGCTCTGGCTGGGGAGGTTCCGCCAGTGCACAGTTGCTCCCTGAGAAACGGGGTAAATCCAGCAGCACCTGATGAATGGTGCCATGTTTGTGACTCCTGCTTCAGAGGAAACACCTAAAAAGGGGTGAAAGGCAGCACAGGATTTCAGTTCTCAATGACCCTGGATACAGCCTCTGCCCTTCCCAAGCCTTCTGCTTCCCTGCAATACTTGTTCTGGATGGCTCCAGAGGCCAGGCAGGCAGCAGCGTGCTGCACTGCAGGGTGTTGGTGTCTCCTTTTGCAGTACCTTTTGAAAGACTCTGTAGAAAAAGCCCAGGAGGAATCGGAGAGGATTGCGGGCGAGATGCAGGAGCTGGAGGAGCAAACTCGCAGCATCAAGGTAATGCTGTGGCCACCTCCATGCTGGGTGACTGGGTGGGGTTGTGCTGGCTCTCACAGTTCTTCCCCACCCAGGACTCCTCTGAGGAGCTCATATCAGTAATTCTGAGCAAATTCACCCTCCTGAGGAAAGCCCTGGATGAGTGCCAGTGGCAGACAGTGGCCAGGATCGAGCAAGAGCAGGCAGCAGCTCTGGGGCGCGTGGGGGACAACTGGAGCCTCCTGAAGGACCGTCTGGACATCCTTAGCCAGCACAGGGAGAAGGCTCAGCATCTGCTGGTCTGCCCTGACCACAGGACCTTCCTCCAGGTACCACGCCCTCCAGCTGCTGGCCCCCTGCCCTGTCAGTGAGGGCAGAGGCGTGGGTGACCCCTTCCCCAGGGGGAACATGTCCTCGCCTGCCTCACGGATGGCACAAGGGCTAAAGGGAAGAGCTGCTTTTCCAGAGGTTACTAAAAAGATGAGGGTCAATGCTAGATCGGAGTGGGTGATGCTACTCAGGGGGACTTGGGCAGCATCTCCCACCCCAAACTGCTCAGCAAGGCTTTAACAGCTAAGGGCAGATGTTTTGGGGATGCTCCTGTCACTCATTGGGGAGATATGGCACATGGGGATGGGATTCTGAGCTGCTCATCCTCCCCAGACTGGTGCATGAGTGTCTGTGCATCCATCCACAGGAGTTCCCCCTGCTGCCATCTCCAGGGGGCCCAGAGGTGCTGCTCCCTGTGGAGTTTGATGCAGCTGCTGTGGTTGAGCCTATCACTGAGATCCTCACCGACGTCTCCAGGCTCCTGCTGGAGTATCTGCCCAGCTCTGTGGCTCACAAAGCCCCCGACCCTGTTGGCCAAGGTAACAGTCCTCCTTGCAGGGCCACCCCGAAGGGCTCCAAGTCACCCTAAACCACAGCCTGGCCCATGTCACTGTGCTGGGGACACGGCTGATGGGCACAGGGGTTTGGGATGGGGACACACATCTACTGTTCAGACGATGGGTATCAATGGGGTGGGATGGGCTTCCCTGTGGCCCCCCACCTTGATGGCAATGCCAAGCCACAGTGGCACATGTCCACTCCTAGGTCTGGGTACCATGAACTTGGTCCTTCTCCCATCAAAACCAGGAAGGGACAAGTTTTTGGGTGGCATCACTCAAAATGCCTGTCCCCGTTCTCCACAGACCTGGTGAAGCCCAAGGAGCCGACGCTGAAGGTGGTGGCCCCTCTTCCCAAGTGCCAGCTCCGAGCTGAGCTTCTGAAGGGTGAGAAGAACATGGGGGTCTGGATGTACGGACCCCAGTGGGGTCCCCAGCAGGCAGAGGCTTCACCAAGCCAGGCTCTTCCCTGGGCGGAGGGTGGTTGTTGCTGCAGGGACCAGGGGCTCCTTCCCTAGCTCTCCCAGTTCCTCTCCCAAAATGCAGAGAAGGGCCCTGCAGGGCTGGAGGACTCTGTGTGGCTGCAAAAGGGCTCGCTGGGGGGGGTTAGCAGCTTTCCCATGGGAACTTGGGCTGTCAGTGCCCAGCATTGGGTCGGTCACTGCCCTGGATCTTGCCCTGTCTCCATCCCCTCCTCGTTACCCATCTTGGGCATCTCACCCAGGCAGGACTGATGTGCCTGTTCCCAAGGACCCATATCTCAACCCAGCGTTTTCCCACAGGCAGGCAGGCAACATCAGCACCCACAGGGATGTGTCGTGGGCTGCTCCAGCTGCCCTGCACGGCACAGCACCAATCCAGAGCCCTGCCTGCACAGCCCTGCCTGCAGTCACTGCTCTCTGTCCAGGGATATGGCCCCAGCACTCCCAGCCGCAGTCTCTCTTGTCCCCTTCCCTCCCTGGGCCCACCCCACTCCAGTTCCTTAGGGATTGCCCATCTCCTCCTTGATGGGAAGAGGGCTGGATAATGTGTAGGGTATGTTGGTCGAGTCACTTTTGCCAGGGAGGCAATCGGTGCTTATAAGATCTGTAAAGATTCCTTCCATCAGGCCCCATAAAATGTTCTCAGGGTTATTAATAGTAAAAAACCAAAGAAATTATTTATGAGCAGCAGGCATGAGCCCCTCCCTCTGCCTAATCTCATCATTTTTGCTCTTGAAATCAAGCACATCTCTTCCAAAATGACCGTGGAGCTGCTGCTGTTTGCTGGCTGTGAGCTGGTCTGGTCAAGGCCAGCAAGAAGCATTACATGTTGGTGCCTCCCCAGCTATTTCTGGGTTATTGTGGCTCCTTCTAGCGGCCGGGTGGGCAGGTATCACACCTCACCCTGCTCCCCTTGCCTTCCAAACATGCTACAACTTGTTCCCTTCCATTTTGGGAGCGAGCCCTTCGCAGTTTAAACCACATCACCACTGGGGGGTCTCCGACTAAGGGCGTGATGATGCGTTTCATCCCCATCCATGCCATTGCTCTTCCCAGACCACCGCAACCTGACCTTCGATCCCGAGACGGCCAACAAGTACCTGGAGCTCTCAAAAGATAACCGGAAAGCCAAGCACGGCCCCAGCGCCATCTGCGGGCGGCAGGAGCAGGGACCCCGCTTCCAGCCCTGGCAGGTGCTGTGCACGCAGGGCTACGGCTGTGGCCACCACTACTGGGAGGTGAAGGTCTCCAGCCACTCCGTCATCCTGGGGGTCACCTACCGTGGCCTCCCCTGGCAACGACAGCAGGGCTACAAGTTCAACATCGGGCTGGACGGGGGCTCGTGGGGGCTGCAAGTGCGGGAGGATTGCTACCTGGCCTGGCACAAGGGCCGGGCGGAGAAAATCCAGGAGCAGCTCTATGAGAACTTGGGGGTCAGCCTGGATTACAGCAAGGGACTCCTCTCCTTCTACGGCCTTGGGGAGAGGACACAGCTCATCCACTCCTTTCACAGTGTCTTCACCGGGCCTCTCTATCCCGTTTTTTGGCTGTGTGAGGGGCGGACAGTGACGCTGTGCTGGAGGGACTGAGCTGAAGCCACTGGGCTGCTCTGTTAGCCAGGCTGGCAAGCTCCAGGCTGGTGCTGTAGCCAAGCTGTCACGGTGTGAGGGGCACCCTGATACAGAGATGGGAGTGGGGTGCAGTGTTTTAACACGAGCTGATGAGGACTGACATCGCAAACGAACCCACACTGATTTGCATCTGCAAATATTAAGCTGGTGACACAGAGTAGGGCAGGGGAAGGGGCACAGGGTTGAGGGCTGTGCCCTTGTGGTGGGGATGAAGCCTCTGGTCACTGTGCGTGTCCCTGCAGATATGGGTGAAGGAGGGGGACAGGGAGGGTGCAAGAATTAGGTTTTTCCTCTTTCTTCCATCCTGGCCAAACCTCCCAAGCCTGGGGGAGATTTGAGGGGGACCTTGGAAGAGGGTGCTGCAGCCACAGGGTGCTGTGGAGCAATGCAGAGGGAGTTTTGTGCTCCCCCAGCCTCATGTGCACACAGGTCCTGCTCCCCCCACCCCTCCTGGTCCCCTCCTGACACTCTCTGATGTAGCAGACCTTCTTTCTGGGGTGCCACGCTGTGGTTGCTCTGTGCAAAACTGCTTTCCCCAATAAAGCTCTATTTTCCTACTGGTTTGACTTTGGTGGGAGCCATGGGACCCAGTGGCACTGTGGGGGTGAGCTGGGTGCCCCTGCAGGGCCCCATCCTGCCCCTCCACATCCTCTTGGGGGGGCCAGCACTGGTAACCAGCCCCATGTAGTGACTGGCTGGCAGCAGAACTAAAAAGTGCTTTATTTACAGGAGCTGTGATAAGGAAACCTGGTTGCCTATGGCCCTGCTCTAAGGTTCATCTGGCACAGAAGAAAATCTGAAGTTTTGATTGAAGCTTTTCCAAGGCTGAGGCAACAGGTCTGGCATCTCCTGCCACCCCCCACGGGGATGCTGGTGAGGACTAATCGGGTGAAACTGGGCACGGGGTTCAAAGGTGCTGGGAATGTGCAGGCAAATACTCAGGGAATTAATCACATCAGCTTGTTTCCTTTTGGGAAAAAAGGCTTCAAAGCATTAATCTCCTTCTTTGGGCGCAGATGCATTTTGTCCTGTGTGTTTCCTCCTTCACTTCACGCCTCCCAACTCCTCCTGGCCTTGTCCTTGAGTGGGACCTTGGGCCAGCATGGACCTGGGAATGTATCCAAGCTGAAAAATCATCAGTGTACCCTCCACAGGAGGTGTTCAGAGATCCCGTGTTTACCAGGCAGATCCTCAGACCGAAAGCATGTTGGTGTCTGACCAGCCCCATCCCTGCCTTGTGCCTGCTGGCTCCTGCTGAGCCCTGGAGGAAGAGGGGACAGGGACTGAACCAGGACACGGGCACTGTGGCCCTTTTTGGCCATGGGAATGGCTGACATGGGGCCACTGGGCCAAGGGAAGGCAGGAAAGCACCCACAGCCATATCCTGGTGTGAGCTCAGGACCCTCCATGTGGCCCCATGTGGTGTGAAGCAGCTCCTTGGGTGGCAACAGGTTCTGGGGCAGCAGATGCTTGTGAGGGGCAGCAGACTCCTGGGAGAGCAATTTGAATGGGCTGGCAGTAGCTTCCCTGGGGGCAGCAGAACCCCGGGGAGGGTCCAGAGCCCAGTGGGACCAATCTTTCATCCTTCAGGAGGGAGCAGACCCTGGATGGGAGGCAGTACATCCTCAGCAGGGCCGCCTCCCCCCGTGGGGGCAGGTATCCCAGAAGGCGGCAGATGCCGGGGAGACAGATGAGATGCCCGGGGGGGGGGGAGCAGATGCCAGGGGTGAAATCCTCCAGGGGGACCCGGTCGCGGATGGTGCGGGGGATCAGGCCCCCCCGGGAGACAGCAGAGCCGGTGGGAGCAGAGCCTCGGCGGGGCAGTGGCAGCTCCGGGCTTCGTTGGGGCGGAGCGGGCGGGCGGGGCGAGGCTGCCGCCCGCCCCCCGCCGGGGCTGGGGTTGGGGCCGGGGCCGGGACCGGCTGGTTGGGGCGTTCAGGAATGGAGACCGCGCCCGGGAACGGCCCGTCTTCCTCCGCAGCGGCGTTAGGGCTGGCGCTGGCGGCTCCGGGGCTGCCCGACGGTCCCTTCGGCTGCCCCATCTGCCTCGACCTGCTGAAAGACCCGGTGACGGTCCCGTGCGGGCACAACTTCTGCCAGGGCTGCCTGGGGGCACTCCGCCAGCGACAGGGCCCCCCCCGACGGCAGCAGCGGGGCGGGCGGGGCTGTCCGCTGCCCGCTCTGCCAGGAGCCCGTCCCCGCGACGTTGCGGCTCCGCAAGAACCGAGCCCTCTGCGAGGTGCTGCCGCTGCTGGCAGCCGCCACCGCCGATTTGTCTCCTCCATCCCCACCCGCCGGCTCCCCCATGGCCCCAGGAGCCGAGAAGGAGGACGAGGATGCGGCGGGGGAGGAAGGAGCGGTGGTGCTGTGCGATGTCTGCCCGGCGGGGTCGAGGGCGGCGGCGGCGCAGTCCTGCCTGGTCTGCCTGGCCTCCTTCTGCGAGGCCCACCTGGAGCCCCACCGCCGCGCCCCCGCGTTCCGCGCCCACCGCCTGGTAGCCCCTCTGCGGCGGCTGGAGGAGGGGCTCTGCCCCCGCCACCTCCAACCCCTCGACGGCTTCTGCCGCACCGAGCAAACCTGTGTCTGCGCCCGCTGCCGCGCCCACGAGCATCGATCCCACGACGTGGTGCCCCTGGAGCGGGAGCGAGAGCACAAGGAGGTGGGTGGGGTGAGGGTAGGGGGGTCCCCACGCGGGGATCGCTCCGGCGGGTGGGCGCTGTGGTGGGTGGGGATGGATGGGGAACGGTGGGAGGGTGCCGCACCCGTATCCCCACGTGGGGATCTAACTCTGGCATGGGGGTGTCCATATGGGGTGCACTCCCAGTGGGGCATCCTGGGTGGGGTGAGGTGCAGCACCCCTGTGAAGGGTCCATGGCAGCACCCATATCCCACGGGGAACCTAATCCCCACGTGGGGGAGTGTGCAGGTGCATCCTGGTGCACGGTGGATGCTGCAGCCCTATCCCCACCGGGAACCCCACCTCAGCGTGGAGGGACGGGGTGCTGTGCCGTTGGGTCACCCTGTGGGGTGGGGACATGACAGCCAGCTCCAGGACAGGCACTAGGGCAGACCCGCTGCCAGTCAGCCCCTAGGGTTTGGTCCCACTGTGGGGCCAAGCTTGCAGTTGTCGTGGGTGTAGGACGGGGGGAGAGCGAGGTTGCCTGGGACAGCCCACCATGGCCACCCCCGCAGTCACGGGGCCCCCGGCTGCTCCGTCTCGTTCCCACAGCTCCCCCCACGCCGGTTTTTCTCCGCGTGCTGGCAGCCCGCCCGGGCCCTGCTCCCGCTCCACCAGCCCTTTGTGTCCTGGTGTTTTGGCAGCAGGGTTTTTTCCGTCACTCCCATTCCCAGATTCGGTTGAGTCACCTCCCAAATTCACACCCACGAGTCTCCCCAGGAGCCGGGGCTCCGAGCCCGGCACACTGCTGCCTTCCTGGGCACTGCTGCCTTGAGTGCGCGGGGCCTCTGCAGGGCTGCAGGCAGATGGGAGCTTGGGAGGCTCATGGCATGGTGGCATCCCCAGGGCAGGGTGGCATGGTGGCATCCCCAGGGTGGCATGGGGCATCTGGGGACCTTGGGAAGGATTTGCTTTTTCTGTTGCAGACACGCTGTCGGAGAGCACAGCGGCAGCTCCTAGCAGACTCCCACTGCCTCGCAGGGTCTTGGGGCTGCAGGAAAACCCTTTTGCAAGTGTTATTGTCATCAGGTTCCTTAAAATAGAAAGTGTGTGTGATTCCAGCCCCCTAGGAGCTGTCAGGCCTCAGCAAGCACTGTTTAATGTCAGCCGCACAGCCTCTGCAGCCTCTCTCTGCCACCGCCCTTGCACTGCGGGGTCAGAAGGATGGACAGGGAAAGCTCCTGTTCCCCCTGGCTGTGCACAAGCACTGCAGGGGGCTGGGAGCTGAGCTGCCCTGGTTGGGGAACGCAGTGCCCTCCTGGCTCCCGAGGGACCTGCCCTCCTGATGGGCCATGGCTGGAGCTAACAATAGTGTGTCAGGAAACACGGTGTTCGGATGGTGCTTCCTTTGCAGCCACTCAGCACCCCGTGCTCCTGAGCTGGATTGCTTTGCTCCTGACCTGAAATATCCAGGAGGCTCCACGCTGCATTTCTGGAGTGCTCTGGGTCTGCCTTTAGGCTTCCCCACCCATCCCAGACGGATTGTTCCCAGCCCTTAGAGCACGTGGCTTAGCTTAGCTCGCTGCAATCACTGCCCAATGGTTTTGCTTTCAAACTCCTGTTTTCTTTGGTTTATACTGGGACCACAGTAGGGAGCATGGATCTGGGCACGGCCCTTTACAGCCCAGCTGCTCCTTTCATTTTCCAGCCGAGTGAGGAGGGATGATTGCAGGTTGGATGTTGCAGTGGAGGAAAACAGGAAAACAACTGGCCATTCCCCTTGCACCCTTCACCTGAAGCCTGATAGCGAGGTCATGGTCAGGGGGCTGTGGGTTGAAATCAGGCAAAGGTCCCCCATGCCTTCCTGCTGCTGGGATCAGGGGCAGAGCTCAGTGTTTGTCCCTTGTGTCCACAGGCCCAACAAGCCAAATTCCTCAGCGATGTGGAGAATGAGCTAGAGGAGCTGTCAGTCACCATTGCTCAGGCCAAGAAGATGGTGGAGCTCATTAAGGTGAACTCTGCAATGGCTTAATTCTGTTAGTGCAGCACTGCTGGGCTGGGGAGTGGAGGCAAAGGGGCTGTGAGTTTTTGGAGTATGTGGGGTTTAGAGATGGTGCTCACAGGGGAACAAGCGCTCTGTAAAACACAAATGACCCTGGCAACGATCCCTGAGGATCCTTGTTTCTCATCTCTGCTAAACCTCACAGCATCTATGGTTGCTTTCCTTTGCAACCTGGAGGGAGGAATGGGGCAAGGACCGTGCTGGGGCACCCACTGGCTCTTGCAGCTTCTCTTCCCAGGCTCATGGAGGATTTTTGTCCCCTTTGGCCCTTGTGCAAACACATCATCTCACCACCTGAGGACACAAGATGTGGTGGAGCAGTAAGCAGCCATGCCCATTCAGGTCCCTCTACACCTGGGCTGTAAAGTCCTCCAAGCTCTTGGCTGAAGAGGGTTATGGGGTGTCAGGGGGAGCGTGCAGAGCTGAGAACTGGGTGCTGGGCAGGGGACAAGGGTGCTGTCCCACAGCCCCTTCTGCAGGAGGTGACCCTGAACCCTCTCTCCTGTGCTCAGGGCGCTGCCACGAAGGAGAGGGGAAGAGTCAAGAAGCTCTTTGCAGAAGCCTCCGAGGTCCTGGCGACCTTCCAGAAGGAGGTGGCAGGTTTCATCGAGGATGGGGAGCGCTCCATGCTGGGCGAGGCCGAGGCCGATCTCCGCTGGAAGGAGGAGAGACGAGCCAAGCTGGCCCAGTGCAAGCAAAACCTGGAGAATGTCCCCACCACTGACACCATCTACTTCCTCCAGGTGCCTGGGTGGGATGGGGCAAGGAGATGGCACTGATCATGTTGTCCTTTGTTCCATTTCATGTGGACCTGGGTGGCAGGAGCCATGGAACTGCAGAGTTTCAATCCTCCGCACAGTCCTCTCACCTCCCTGCTCCTGGGGCATCTGGGAAGCCAAAACTTTCTCCTCTGTCACCCCTACCTCCATCCTAGTTGTGACTCTGGAGAAGCTGTTGTGTTGCCCAGGCTGGGCACCTTGGTGCAGGGGGCAAAGAGCAATATGTTGGGGTGCCCTACTGCCCCCATCCAGCATCACCCCCTTGCTAGCAGCCCAAAAAAAGTAAAGCTTTTTGGGAGGAGGTACTTCTCCATGTGAGGTGGTTATGGTCTGGGTCCAGGTTTGAAAGGAAGCAAAGAGAAGGTGCCAGGGACACGTGGCCAGGAAAGCTTGCTCCTCCCTTCTGCAAGGCTGTCCTTGAGCCAAGTCCTGCGAGCTGCCAGTTCCCAAATCCTCTGGGGCAGGGAGGGGTTGCAGAACAAGAGACAATTTCGGCTTGTTTGAAACCTCCTGAAACTCTGTCTTTTTGGCTCAGGAATTTCAGGCCTTAAAAGTAGCCATGGAAGAAAACCTCTCCCCAACTCTGAGCTTCCAGAATGAGCTGAACTTCACCAAATGCGCCCAAGCCATGGGTGCCGTGAAGGATGTGCTGTCTGCTGCCTGCAAAAAACAGTGGGACCACTTGCAGGGGAAAGGAATCGATGGGCTGAGTTTCCAGGAGATGGAGGAAGGTTTGTGTTCACCCAGCCCCTCTGCCCAGAGGTCACCTCATCACCCTCCATCCCACCCCACGTAGGTGGGAGACGTCTGCAGGCTTGGTGGCTCCTGCAAGTGCTGCCCCCCCTCCCACCAGCCCTGGAAGCTGCCCGGCATGGTTGTGCTGCACGTTGCACAATCCCTGTCTGGGCTTACGCCTTGTCCTTGAGGTTTTATGAATTTTTCCACGGAGACTGGAGGCTGGAGAGGCAACAAACAGCCTGGGAGTTAGGCAGGGCCCTGTGGGAGGGGGCAAGGGGCCAAAGTGGCCTCCCCTGAAAGGAGACTCTCTTCCCAGGATAGATGATCCTCTTCATGGGGCAGGCTATGGTCTCCCAAACCTGCCAGGCTTAGAAAGCCACGCAGCAGCTTTCTCCTGTGCTCCCTTGTTTCTGTCTTCTCCCTCATTTCCTTGGATGCCTGTGGGAATTGCAACCAGTTCCTTGCCTTCCCTGCCCATCGCCCTGGGGTGGCAAAGGTGGCATCTGTCCTTTCCTGTGTCTGAGCTGGCAGGGCTGTGCAGGGGGAGCTGGGGATGCCAGCTGGGTGCCACCAGGGTGTGGGGTGGGTGGGCAGTGCTCCAGGAACACCCTGTTTTGTGGCCTGGGTTTCTTTGCTGATGGCAAAACCCTTCTGTCCCCGTCTCTGCAGCCGAGTCCCGGTTTCCAGACAAGCCCAACAATCCCGCCTGCCTGGAGAGCCGCGATTACTTCCTGAAATGTAAGTGAGGGGCTTTTGCTTTGACAGTTGTTGCTAAGGTCCCTCTTCCCTTTCCTCTCTCCCAGCTCCTTCCCACGTGCTCGGCCAGCGCTGGTCCTGAGCCGATGGCTTGCAGGAGCGCAGCCGCCACCAGAGGAAATATTGCTCAGCTCACAGGGAAGCCTCCTTGCTTTCCTGACAACAGTCATACTGTGTTTAGGTGACTTTTTTTTTCCCTTGTCTGTGGTTCTGCCAGCCCAGCTGCCAGGGGGGAAGGCTGCAGGCGTTCCGTGTAATTTCTGCTGCCTTCCAGCCCCTGACGAATTGGATGCTCTGGTAAATTAGATCAGAGTTTGTGCATCTGCCTTATTTATCTGATGAGGGTCAGCTTCAGTGGCAGCAAAGCAGAGGGATAATTCAGGGGCTGAAGAGGCTGAGGCTGGAGGCTGCAGGGCTAGGTTTGGGTTCCAACACCCCGCGTGTCCCTCCCCAGCCTTAAAGGGGATGTGGGGTCACCTACTGAGGTGTCCACAGGGGACAAGGTCTGCCAGGTGGGTTCTTTGATGTTTGGTGTCATGGTTGAGCTCACTGAGCAGCCCCTCTGCTCTCTCTCTGCCTGGTTCACTACTTGTATGTAGTATGTATGTATACTTGTATGTAGAACACATACCTGTGTTCTCTACTTGTATGGAACACCACCTCTTTCAGCCCCTCATCCTCATCAGCTGAAATTGGCCCTAGGATTTAAAAGCACAGGGACAGAGTGATGGTGGAAACTGGAAAGGATCATGCTGATCACCAAAGGCTGGAGCAGGGGATCAGAGCAGGGAGGGCTGGAGGAATTTCCTCCTCTTTCCCTCCTCATGTCTCCTTCTTGCCCCACGCAGTTGCCTTCATCATTGACCTGGACAGTGACACGGCTGACAAGTTCATCCAGCTGTTTGGCACCAAAGGGGCCAAGCGGGTGCTGTGCCCCATCCCCTACCCAGAGAGCCCGACCCGGTTTGTCAACTGTGAGCAGGTGCTGGGTGTCAACCTCATGAACCGGGGCAACTACTACTGGGAGGTGGAGCTCATCGATGGTTGGGTCAGCATTGGTGTCATTGCTGAGGATTTTGACCCCCGGGACTCCTACAACCATGGGCGACTGGGGCGGAACGAGAAGTCCTGCTGCCTGCAGTGGAACGGACAGAACTATGTGGCCTGGTTTGGTGGACTTCAGTCTGTCATCCAGCAGCCATTTTTCCAAACAATCGGGGTCTTCTTGGAATATTCGGAGAAGGCCCTGACCTTCTATGGAGTCAAAGACTCTAAGATGACCTGCCTGCAGCAGCTGAAGTTCTCTCCTTGTGCCTCGGGTCTGGCTGACCCATTCCAGAACAAGATCAACCACCGATTTGCCTCTCTTTTCTTGTGCAAGCTAAAACCAGCCTTCTTCCTGGAGAGTGTGGATGCCCACCTGCAGATCGGGCCACTGAAGAAGGATTGTGTTTCAGTGCTCAAGCGTAGGTAACTGCCTGGGAAGCAGGAGCACAGGAAGACCCAAAGGGTCATTCCTGCCATGTCTTGTCGCCATCATGGCTTCTCCTTGGTAGCATTGTATTTCTCTGTGGCAGCCCTCCCTCCTTGCTCTGTGCTGTTGTTGGCCTAGGGGTGGATGAAGCTGTCTGGTGGACAGAGCTGTGGGCTGGGAGCCAGGCGGGAGCTGGATCCAAGTGCCAGCTCTGCCGCTGGGCTGCTGAGCCAACTTGGGCAAGTCTCTGTGCTGCTTCCTGCCCCTCAGTTTCCCTTTCTGGGCAGCAGGGACAGCGACACAGCCTTTCTTGGTAAAGCACATTGCCCAGGAGAAGTGCCATGTAGATTTGAAGCTGTGTCTTGGCCAGCTGCCAGGCTGCCCAGTCCCTCTCCTGAATATCTGCTCACACTGCCCTGGTGACTCGCACAGATGCTCCACTTTGTGCCTTAGCTCAGGCTCTCTGTCTCTGCTGCTGCTTTTTTAAGCTCTGGCTCATCAACATCTTCTGCACGCTCCTTATGAAGTGCCTTTGAAGCAGCAAACCCAGCATGGACCAGGCGAACCCCCAAAGCAATGTGGTCACTTCCCCAGTGCCCACATCACCATTGTGCCTTGGTGTGGGTGACCAGGGTGCTACAGCGGGGTGGGATGCAGAGGAGCCCTGCTGGATGCAGGAGGGATGCTGGGGTGACACAATACCTCTCCCTGCAGGACTGGCCACCCATTAGTGTTGCCAACGTGAAATGAGGATCTCTGCCCTCCCTCTTGCTGTGGCTGGTGGGTATTTTGAACTCTGGTCTGTGGCCAGGCTCCTCTGGCGAAAGCTGTGGTCCCACATGTGCTGGAGGCCCGTGGCCACAGGGCTCTTCCCCACCACAGCCAAAAATCCCAGCTGGGAAAGGAGAGAAACCTCCTGCTGAGAGGCAGCAGCACCGTTCCTGCCTTGAGGTGGTGAAGCAAGCAGCCCCAATGCTTTTAGGAAACGTGTTCCTCAGGAATTGCTTAGAGAAGCTTTACAGCCAAATTTCCCCCCGGCATTTTTGGTGGCCCTAGAGTTTTAGGGGATTTTAGTACTGTTAAACTCCCAACTCTTAAAGTACCCTGAGCACACTTGAGTTGTAAATGTACACCCTAGCTTAGAGAGTTTAAGTGACAAAGAGGTGCCATGAATATGTCCCAGGGGCAAATACTGCATTTTAGGGATAGCTGTGAGTGCATCGATACAAGGTGCAGCATCAGTCAGCTACTAAATGACCCTTTAGCCTCTGGCAATAGGTAACAATTAACAAAAACTACTCTCAAGCAAGTCCCCTCCAGGAAAGGTGGAAACTTGAGGCTGAGAGCCAAAAATGCCAGGGTCCTGAGGGAGCTTTTCCAGCAGGGAAATACAGAATTACTGCCTGTATGGGCAGCACAGTGCAGCCCCTGTCTCAGTGCAGCCCCTGTCTCAGTGCAGCCTGCCTTTCCACAAGTTTATTTTTCCTGGGATTAGTTTGCTTCCTACCTCCCAAAGCTTTCTTTACAGGATCAGAATGCTGTGTAATATATACCTAGAGAGAAAATACATTGGGTCAGGTTCTTCGCTGGCGTGAGTCAGTCAGTGCTGACGCATTAACGGGGATGGAAAATGGCCTGTTTAGCTAAATATATGAAATATATATATATATATATATATATATATATATATTTTCCCCAAAGGATAAGCTGGAAATCATAGTGGTATATTCAGGGGGAGCCAAGGGAAAAAAAATGTGAGTAAAGAGGCAGCCACAACGTTGAAAGATTTAAAGCCACGTTTACATAAACACTGAAGCTTAAAGAGCTCCTTCACTGTGACCCATTTGCCAGTGCTGCCAATTCCTGCTGGGAGAGGTGCTGGACCCCAGCAAACAGCCACGATGGGCTCTCTTTGGAGGGGTTGAAGGGTCCGAATGCGGCCACTCCCTTCCCAGGGCAGGGTGGGTGAGTTGGTCTGGGAGGGGGACACCTTGGATTTGCCTGAACATCCCTTCTTTTCCTCCTCCTCTGCATGCGGCCACTCCTAAAACACCACAGGCAGTGGGCAAAGGAGAGGTAGGGCTGCCAGAGTGAAATCTTCAGATGAAATCCTGGCCTTTCCAGGTCAGTGGGAATGCTGCCCGGACTTCTGTCCAGGTGGGAATTCACTCCCTGTGACCCAAGCACCGACCTCAAAACCTCTTTGTTTCACTAGTGCTGCTCGGTCCTCTGCACGACTCCGCCTCAGCACGAGACGCCAGCGGTGACACAGCGCAGGCATCACTGCTGCTGTGGTAGCACCAGAGAGGACTTGCTATCAGAAATGCCTTACCAGGTAAGAGAAGGAGAGACGGGCAGCAGCCTGTGCGTGGTCACATCCCGAGAGGAAGAGGAAGGTAACCTTGATCTCTGCAGGAAGAGATCTCACATGCCGGCTGCCACCTCGGCTCTGTCCGAGCCATAAGTCTCGTGTATTCAGGCAAAACTCCCACCGTTTGCAGTGAGTTTTGCCAGAGTAAATAGAGCAGATCTGGGCCTTTGCCCCATTTAGTTTTGCTGTAGGCGGGTTGATTGCTCCATGGGGAAACTTGTGCTCGAGCCATGCATCCCTCCCTTCTCCCTGTTGCCCAATGCACAGACGCAAGTCTCGGAACTCCTGCAGGATTTGAGATGGCTCAGCAGGATCCTACATCTTTCCCTTTCCATCCTGTAACTGCATGGGAGCAGCTCAGGAGTCTGGTGTTTGGGCTTTGTTTCTGGTTGGGCTTTTGCTTAACTCACCTCTGCCCAAGAGCTGTGATGCTGATCCACAGCTTTATGGCAGGTTTTGAGGGCTCCTGTGGATGCCATGCCATCGGGAAGTGCTACCCAGCCCTCTCCTTCCTGCTGCTTGCTTTTATCCTGTCTGGAAGCTGTATAAATCCTCATGGTTTAGGGCATAAAGCAAATTCTGGCCTGTTTAAGACGAGAGCAATCCCCCTGGGTCATTGGGCCAGAGTTTGCTCTGTGTTGCCAATAATTTGAGTGTAAACTGGAATGATTAGGATAATGTGCACTATGCCAGCTCGGGATCACTGGTTTTGCTGCACATGAAGGGCTAAATGTGTGGTGAGTTTAGATGGCTAGATTGCACTTGGCAATTTAAACAGCCTTTTCATGTTCCCTCGAGTTATTTCTGCTGTCACAGAGTGTTCCTTTTTTAGTTAGGACTTTTAAAATATAGTTACTGTAGAGTATTTTACAGTGTGTGAAAAAACTGTAACAGAATAATATAATTATGTTAGAGACTATGATTATTTGCCATTAAATAATATACAGACATCTCTCTGGGTTGTCTTTCCTTTAAATACTAGACTGTTAGAGCTGTCCCATTATCTCATGTTTATTTTTCTGTGTCCTGTCCATCTGGCTTAAAATAACAGAGGTTTTATTTTCCAAGTGTGTCAAAGTGAATTGAGGCAAATATACATTTTTATTGCTTGACTGCAAAAGGAGTGGAAGACTCCTAAAATCCAATAACAATACTGTCACCCCTGAGCAATTCAAAACAATGAATCGCCTCAGTTCTCATTACTACCTCAGTCCTGAGCTTAGAAATAAAACAGATTAACAGATTAGGCACTTTTTCCTTAGTGTTTTTAGTCTTTAGAGTCTGAATTTCCAAGATTTTCTATGTGATGAGGAGGTCCAGAGCTTCCCACACACGCTGGCACTCACACCAGCACCTTTTTAAAATGAAGGCTGCATTTTTTTAATACCAAATGTTGGCTGGAGCTAGAAGAAAACCATTATTTGGCGAGTGTTAGTTCATGCAAGGTGGCAATGCTTCAGCTGGGCACTCCCCTGGAAGCCAAATGGATGTTTGCTACTGACTTTAATAGGAGAAGAATCAGGGCTGTTTGTTAGAAGCATTTCTTAAAAGGGAAACTTAGAGTTTATTGAAAAAGCGGATATGAAAAGCACAAACTTGCTCTTTCCTTGCCAAGAACCGTACAGATTATGTCACTGCATTTATTTAGATCTGGTTTCTATTATGGAGCTTTTCTGCTTTTTCCCCCACGCCCCATCTGGTTCTTAGGCACTCAGGGCTGGGCTGAAAATGCTGCAAGGAAAAGCTTGAATCCATAAAAAATACATAAATTGGAGTAAAAAAAAAAGTATCATTTAGGGTAATATCTGCTCTTAATATATTTGTATATTATTGATACACAGTTTTCAGTTGTTGCTATGAGGAGTCCTTCAAAACAGTTGATGCATTTTGCAGGGCTCCTGTTTTTAAGAAAATTATGCAATCGTTAATTATTTAAGTGTTTCTCCTTCTGGCTTATCTGGAGACAGGAGATTTTACCCTTACTGCAGCTCTCCAAACACTGCAGGTATTTTCCTGTTCCCAGATTCCCTCTCTCCAGATAAACAGACAGACAGGGTCCTGCTTTGTTTGTAGGGCAACTGTCTAGTCCTTCCAGTTTAACACTTTCCAACATAAAGGGGTAATTTTGGGATGTGATTGGTTCCAGCATGAAACAGCCAAAATTGGGCTCAAAAATCCATTCCCAAGTGTGGGAAACACGAAATATGCATCAAACATGAAATAAATTGTTGGAGCTGTTTCAGGGGCTAAGCCTCATTTTATGTCATGTATGTGGAATGATTTTTATTCTGCTCTACCAAACAGCTGAATTCTACCCATACCACCTCTTGAAAGTCCAGTTTTGTCTCCATTTCATTTAATTCCAGGCTTTTCCCTGGGAGAGCCCACCAACTGGTGTTAAAAATCTCGTGGTCACAGGGGGTGTGCAAACAGCCCCTTCTTGCATGCAAACTGGACAGCCTCCCAGGGAAAAATGTCCTTACCAGCTCATGAGCAGGCCAGGAAGTGTCTTCAGGATTTAAAGAAAAAAAAAAAAAAAGGCAGGAAAACTCATTTTGAAACAGAACGTTGATCTGAACCACCAAGTGCTGCTATGCCGGAGCGCATTACAAAAACACCTGCCAGAAAAACCACCCTTGCTGCCAAGATCAGGCGGGCTCTAAGTAACTTAAATCATTTTATTATATATGGTCAGCGGGACATGTAATAGGACGATGAATGCGTTTGTAAACATGTTGGAGAGCCCTCCCAAAAAGGACTAGGCGGGAGGTAGGGGGGCGGAGGCTGCGGGGCTCCTCAGGGCTCATCATACCGGGGAGAGCTTGGGGGAGCTATGGAGGGGATTGGTGAGGGTTGGGGGCCAGGTTTGGGGCAGAGCGGGGTTGGAAGCACCTCTCAAACCGAGTGGTCCCAGCGTTGCCGGCCATGACACCCCACCCCTCCCCTGCGCAGCATCGGGAGGAGTGTCATGGCCGGCGTCGCGGCGACTACAACTCCCATCATGCTCCGCGCCCCGTCCCGTCATGCCGCGTTCCGCCTTGAGGCGCAGCGCGTCTCTCCTGCGCAGGCGCAGAGCGGGCCCGGCGCTGTGAGGAGGAGGCGGCGGCGGCGGCGGCGGCGGCCATGGCGCTGAACAGGAACCACTCGGAGGGTGGCGGCGTTATCATTAACAACAGCGAGAAGTAAGGTGCTATCCCTTCCAACCCCTAGGATTCTATGATCCCCCTCTCCTTCCCCGGCTGTAGTTGGTGGGGGTTGGTAGGGAGCTGCCTTCCCCGCCCCCCCCACCCCTTTCTTCCCTAAACGGGGGAACGGGGAACGGTTGTATGGGGAGGGGGGGTTTGGGGACGGGGTTTAATCCTCTCCGTGTCGGCATGGCTGGGCTTGTCCTCCTCTGCGGCAGTAAGGGCTCTACGTATCCCCTTGGGTCTTCCCAGGAGAAGCTGTGCTAGGCCTCAGCCGCGGGTCTGCCCCCCAACCGCTCCCCTCTGCAGCCTGCCTGCTGTCCCTGCCTGCTGCTGGCTCTTACTGCTGTCCCTAGCATCTCCCCAGTGGCAGACCTCAGCCCCCAGTCAGGGGATTGTGGCCTGGACCCAAGCCTCAACGTTGTCTCGCCAGCCGGTGCTGCAGGAGAGCTGGGGCTGCACCTGCAGTCTGCCTTTTCAAGAGCTCGGGAAGCGCTGCCCCGTTCGGTTTGCAGCGTTCCCTGCTCACACACCCCATCCTCCCTGTGTTCGGAAAGCAGCAACAGTGTTGGAAAAAGGTGCTGGGATATAACCATGGAAACAGAAAGGCTCCACAGAGCCGCCTCTGTCTGCATGGCAATGGGCTGTCCTCGCCCTCGGTGCCTGCCAATGTGCTTTGCTTCTGACGTGGCAGTCACCTGCTTCTGGGACAAAGGAGTAGTTCATTCTTCAGGGCTGCTTTCCATGAGGCTGGTTAAACACTGGGGTAGGAATTCTGCGCCTGACTTCCATTTGAGATGTGACTCTTGGCAGACTTCAATAAGATCAACTGCGATTAAATTTGCGTTCAGTGAATCAAATGACTTGGGCAGCTTAAGGTGTTACTGGTCCAGCTTCCCTGGGTCGGGGGTTGCCTCTGCCCAGGCTGCTGGTGGTGGTGGATTCAGCTGATGTGCTGTGGTGTGAGCAGAGCTGCTGGCCCCTCTGCTCTCCTGGAGCATTTTCTGGAGGGACAGGTACTTGCTGGCAGAAAGGAAAGGTGGGTGGTGGGATGGTAACACGTAAGCTGCCAAAGGTGGTGGAGGCTTCTCCAGCTTTAGGGATTAGAGTCCCTAATGTGGATGCTGTTGTGTCAATACAAGTTACCCACTTCATCCGTGCAAGGGTATTGCACTAGTCTTAATCAGGTCTGTTTCTAATTAAGAATTAAGGAGTCAGTGCAGATGACACAGGTTAATGAAGTCTAGTGACAATAAAGGGGAGTTCCTCCTGGTCACATTTTTGTGACAGTGGGTGGACCTTCAACAGCCGTGTTGCGTAAGGCAACCCAAGCAGTTCTTCTTTCAGCAGTTCTTCCTCTGTTGTGTTACTTTTGGCCAACCAAATCAGAGAACTGATGTAGCAGAAATGCAACACAACTTAGAAACAAATAGAATATGTGTATATATATATATATATATGTTTTGAGATCCTGATCAGTTCAATTAACCAACTACACAGACAGTGGTAGCTGTGCCAGTGCACTGAGGAGGGAACACAAAGCTGAGAACAAGCAGCCAGTGCTACATAAACTGCTACTGCCAACCAAAAAAAAAAAATATATATATGAAAAGACTGATTTTGTCTGTCTGAGGTTAAAGGCAGTTCTGGTAGGTTTGTAAACTTCCATGCATCCTGCATTGCTGCCTTGAGCTGAAGCGCTGTAACATCATGTCTGTCCTCTCACCCTGTTTGCAGTGTTTTGATGACCTATGATCACATAGAAATTACCTTCAGTGATCTCGAACCTATGCCAGATGCCTTCAAAGGGACCAAGAAAGGGAGTGTTTTCTTGACTCCCTACCGAGTAAGTAGTAAAAGGCTTTATCTTGTATAAAGAGATAAGAGCTCTTTGCAATTCTGTGTTTAAATGTCCTCAATGCATGAAAGTCAAGGTAATCTTGAAGTATGGCTCATCCTCTCCCTCAGGGGAGCATTATGAATCCATTGCATATCCAATCTATTTGTCAAAAGATAATAAATCTGATTATTTCTTATACAAACAGCTGTTTACTCCATCAGGCATCTCGAGATTGGAAATTAGCAATGGTCTGGAAATGCTGAGAGCAACAGCACAGCTACTAAATCATAGCTGTGAGGAGCAGCGAGGTCTCTGGAAGCTGTGAGGAGGATAATCTGGGCAAGGGTAGTCTTCCTGGAAGGCTTTATTCCCTTGAGGCTTCAATTTATCCTTGTGGCTGTTCTGTGTAGCTTTTGGTTTGCAGAACTGACGAGGAGCTTGAGATGTGGGGGGGAGTTTCAGTCCATTGAAAAGATAATAAATCAGGGCTGTGTTTTCCATCTTAAATACTCTTTATGATGTTGTTTTCTTTTCAGGTTATCTTTGTATCAAAGGGAAAGGATGCAATGCAGTCTTTTGTGATGCCCTTCTATTTGTTGAAAGATTGTGAGATTAAGCAACCTGTCTTTGGGGCAAATTACATCAAGGGTACAGTGAAAGCAGAGGCAGGAGGTATGTATATTCCAGGTGTGTGTTCTGTGTCCAGCTGCACAATCCATAGCACAGTGGATATCCAGTGGATCCCAAACTGACCCAATGAGTTGTTACACTACTGCTAAAATGTGTTTGTTTCTTTGAAACGAGCAGCTACATACATTCCCCTTACCTGCTTCCTGTGCAGTTAAAATGAACAGGTCTGTTCTGCAGCCCATCCCATTCCTGCCCCCTCTGCAGTTGGGGTTACCTGTTAATTCTGCATCCAGGTCCTCCTCTGCCAAAGACTCGTGATCCTTTCTGGGCCTGTTTGGGTTTTCAGGTGCAGATCTTGGGAGTTCTCATCATCTCGAGCAATTCAAGGAAAAGCACATGGTTGCTCTAGTGCATCTTGGCAGTAAAAGTGACACTTGGAAGAGAATAGACTGCCTTGAAATCAGGGAATCTTCAAGGGGCAGTTTCATATTACCTTCAATGAGAAGGTTATGGAAGACATTTTCAAGAAAAAACTTTTTTAAATCACTGTTTTATGCTTCCCCTTCTTACCAAAGCCACATAATCCAGCAAATTCCTTCATCCCAAGCTTGATGTAGTTTGTGGCACTGAAATCACAACACAGTGCTCAGGAGAACTCAGTCTTTAATCCTGACATCAACATGGTAGCTTCTGTGTGGGACCATCCAGTGTCAGAGGAAGCTTGAGCAGTAATGGCAGACTCTGTAAACTGGGTGAAAGGCAAAGGGCTTTAGCTAAATCTTTGTGAGCTTTCCCCAGAGTCTGTCTCCTTTCATGAGGATGTTGCTTTACCAGCCACTTGAGTCTGGTTTAGCTCAAAAGTCTCTTTAATCTCCATGTCCCTGTTTCAGCACTGACACAGCTTCAGCTTTGATGCTTTGTTGGGACACTGGGCTGTGCATGTTTTTCTTTTTCACTCTGCAATGTGAGATGTCACTAATTTATTTTTCTATTACTATTATCCTGACTTGAAATATCTTTCATGGACTCTAATGTATTTATGTGGACCATGTTTTTCATTAAGCTCTCTGCTTCACTGGGCACTCAAACTCCCCAACTAATTTCTAGCTGACAGTTAAGTGTAGTTGCAAAGGCTTTTTAGCAAACGAGATTAACAAAATCCCTCTCTTCTGCACTAATCTTCTACAAAGCAAATCCAGTGCTTTTGATAGCTGGGTCTGTTGGCAGCTGGTGTGGAAACAGGCACAACTTTAAGTAAGCTTTTGATTGTCTCCCTCATGGATCTGTCTTCTTCAGGTGTCTCCTTACATGGAAATTCTGCCCAATGGGAATTTTTCTAATAATAGAATAATTCTGCTGCATTATCTGCATGTTTTTCATGGATATTTGGGATAAGCTCTTTAAAGAATTATATACAGGGCATCTGTAGATAAAGCATGGAAGCTTAAGAGCATCAAAATGGCTTCTCCTGGCTTCTGAATTCCATCTTTCTTCCCTGCAGGAGGCTGGGAAGGATCTGCCACCTTCAAGATGACCTTTTCAGCTGGGGGTGCCATTGAGTTTGGGCAGCGCATGCTGCAGGTGGCATCACAAGGTATGGGAGCCTGGTGGTGTCTGCCAGAGGGTCCTGGAGCTTCAGGAGGCCTTGCCTTCAGCCCACAGCAAGGGCAGTTTTAGGTTGCAACGGGTCAAATTCAAACAGTTTCAGGCTGTGTCTGAAATTTGCTTGCTTTAAAAAATAGGTTTTTTCACATCCAGTGAACAGCAGATTTGTCGGGGTGGAGCTTGTTTGTTTTTCAGAGCCTGTGTTTGTTGAGGTTCTTGGCCTGCATTTGTTGTGGGCTTGATGTTGTGCTGAGGTCAACTTATCTTTACCTTTCCAGTCTCCAGAGGTGAAATACCCAACGGAGCTTATGGCTATTCCTACATGCCAAATGGATCCTATGCTTTTGCACCAGCTGCAGCTAATGGGGGCTATCCATACCCACCACCTCCTCCTGGTAAGCCTGGGGATTCAGGAGGGGAATTATTCTAGTTAAAAGAATAAATAGTTAAAAAGTTAAACACAGTTTTTTACATCGTGTCTTAGATTGGATCTCAACTCGTGCAGCTTTTGTTTCTGAGCGTTTGCTTGTGGTGTGTTTTGGCTCTACACTGTCACCCTCCCAAAGGAGTCAAGTGTTTGGCTGTGCTCTTTCCTTCCCTGACAGAGTTTTACCCTGGCCCTCCGGGGGCAGATGGGGACATGGGGTACATGCAGCTTCCACCCCCACCCTACCCAGGGCCCATGGAACCCCCAGTCAGTGCTCCCGACCTGCCCACCACTCCTGCAGGTAAGGAATTAGCTCACAAAGGTTTTGTGCCCTGTGAAACAGACATTGTTTATTGTCTGTTAGCCCTTGGGGCAACTTAGAGTCAACTTAGAAGCCTCACTTCGAAGTTAAAATTGTTTTAAGAGAGGAATTAGGGAGCTCCCCTAATCTCCAGCCTTGTATATCCAGCTCAGTCTGGATGCCAGCCTGATTCTCTCTAGGGTAGATACCATTAGTGGGTGTTTTGCAGCTGGTTTTATTATTGTTGTGACAGAAAAAACAGTTTGTGATTCTCCCTTTGTGCTAATCTCACTCTGATAGGTGAACAAAATTAAATGGATGGTGAAATTGTGTTCCTAGTCCATTTTAGTCAGCAATGTGGCTTGGGTGATATTCACTCCTCTAACCTGATTACTTTTGCTTAAACAATATGGAACAGAGGATTAGATGATGGAAAGGAGCTGGGGAAATACCAGTCTCATTTTCACTCATTTAGGATTAAGCAAAATTATTTTGAACGTGGCTTTAAATGGTCTGCAGGGGCGGGGGGGGAGGAAAAAAAAGAGCTTTTGTGGTTGGACAACCACAGATCCCTTGCAGGTAAGGATAAGATATTTGTCTGGATAAGGCTTTAACTTCTCTCTTTGGCTTGAATAAATCTCTGAACTATTACTTGGAAGGTGGCACTGATCCAGGTGGTTGTCCAAGATTTTTGTATTCTGCAGGCATAGAGGATCTGGATTATATTCATATATTGCCACCTTTAAAGTATGAATCCCCTGAGCTGCTATAAACTTATGCTGATTTTTGCTTTGTCTTGTGTTTTCACTCCCAAGAAGGATGGGTTGTTGACTGCCTTTTACTGTCTGTATTCAGGCAAGACAGCTGCCAGCATTTATTTATTGGCTAATCAAATAAATAAAGGCAAGTCCCACGTGACATCTCCAGGCTAAGTCTTGGGCTGTTTCACTTCAGACTTGACAATTCTGTCGCAACTGGAAGAGATAATGGTCAATTGTTGTGTTTGTTGTTGCTGTTTTGCAACACAAGAGTTGGTCAAATCGTGCTCTCTGCTAGTAACACTTGGTGGCCAGGAGTATGTGGAGCTTTTTGTTTGATTGTGAAAGTTGTCTGTGCATCACCAGATCTGTAACTTCTCTTTCTGTGGCAGCTGAAGCAAAGGCTGCTGAAGCTGCTGCCAGTGCTTATTACAGCCCAGCCAACCCCCACAACGTCTACGTGCCCACGGTGAGTTCCTGGGTCGTTCTGGGTTTGTAATGGGAGACCAACTGTATCTTTAGCAGTTATTTTTAGCAGTTCTTTTTCTCGGTGGCACAGCAAAGTTGGTCTGAATTGATTTTGGTGGTTTGTTGTTTGTTTTTTTCTTTTTTGGTTTGGTTGGTTTTTTCTTAGCAAGGAACTGATGTTCTCTCACTGTCTTTCAGGACCAGCCACCCCCTCCTCCGTACTTCCCACCAGAGGACAAGAAAAACCAATAAGCTAACTCAGAACTCCTCCAGCACTCCTTGCTTTCTTACTTCCCACTTTGGCAGAATCTTGGGCTGCAGTCCATAGCACTGAGGAGTAGAGCCTTCCCCCAAGGCACATAGCTTTCCCGGACTCTAGTGGTAGGTGTGTGCAGAGCAAGGGGAGAGATTCCAGCAGCCTGGATGACCTTGGAGAGCTCTGAGGGTTCCCTGTCCTGCCGCAGTATTCCCTTCTCCCTGCACGTGGCATGGCTAGCACTGGAGGTTCTCTTCATCTGTGGTTGTGTCCCTTGTGTCTGTTTCTTTTGATACTTATACCTCCTCAGAGAAAGCAACTACTCCAAACTGATCATTAATATAATCATGACATGGAAACAGGGCTCTTGGGGGTGTGGGGAAAGGTGTTGAATTTACCTTAGTCTGCAGCCAGGAGCATCCCTGAACACAGGGATGTCTCTGGTTATTCCTCTCAACCCAGAGCATCCCATCCAACTTTTCCCTCCACAACTGAGAAAGGGCTTCAAAGGGAACCTTTGGGATCTCAAAGGAAATAGATATCTATTACTTTTTTTTTTTTCAGATATCTATTAAACTTTCTTGGTTCGTTTTTGGTTTTTTGTGGGTTTTTTTGTTTCAGCCAAGTCATTCCTGACAATCCTAGCAAACCATCTGGTAGCCCTCCACATTTCCCTGCTGTGCACTCTGTGTGGTGATGCTGATGAGCTTCCCTTCTTAAAGCAAACATACCACCCTTACCAGGGTTGATCAGTAGCATCTAACTAGTTAGAGGTCATATGGGAACACTAATTTTCTGTGGTCTCTTTTTTCCAGTTAGAAACGTGGGCTTGAGATCACCAAGTCCTGAATATTTTCTTTAAGAGTATATCATGCACTTTTTTTTTGTTGTAACATGATTAACACTTTTTGGCCAGTGAAGCATCTTCCTGCTGTGATTTAACCAGTGAATTAATAGCTAATGGGGAGAAAAGAATTCCTTTATTTCTGCCCTGGAAGCACTGGAGAGAATATGCAAAACATTGGAATAAGGTGTTAGGTACAACTGAGCTGCTCATTTGAATGTCCTTTGATGCTGTTGGTGTTCCTGGATCAGCTGTGAATTTACTTGCCAGGAACTTGAACGTGGGCTCCTTGGACTGAGGGTCCAAGTGTTTTCCTTCTGTTGATTCATTGCTTTCATTAGCAACTACTCCAGGATGCTGAGCCTCTGCAGGACTGATCAGAAGCCAGGTGGTAAAACTGTGTTGTACAAAGCTTTGCACAAATCAGGCTTCAGTGATTTCTGACAGTGTCTGTGAGGGAGAAAAATCCTTCCCAGCAAGTGTGAAGCAAGATCATGTGCTAGGGAACTGCTGAGACTTGCTGCATGCAGCCTGCTTGGAGAGAAAAAAAGGTCCACCTCTTGTTTTCTTTTTGTTTGAGTCTAGCTGATTAATCAAATTGCTGCTGTCTGTGCACTGACTTTTCTAGAATTGCTACTGCAGTGATGTAAAGAAATGGTTATTTTAAAAAACATATATATTTATTTTGAAAATGTTTGATTAATATATTAATGTGAAACGACTTTTGAATGCAGATTTGTTTTGCCGAGACTGTGAAGTAAAGAGAAATCAGCTCAAAACTTGGAGGGTTTGGTCATTTGTGTGTGTGTGAGTGGGCAGACCTGATGGTGACTTGATAGCTTTGAATGGGGAGAGGGAGAATGAAACAGCAAAATCACCTGGATTTTGTTGTTGGCTAATCACTGGTGACACTGGAGGTGTTCAAGGCCAGGTTGGATGAGGCTTGTGCAGACTGGTCTGGTGGGAGGTGTCCCTGCTCATAGCAAGGAGGTTGGAACCTGATGATCTTTAAGGTCCCTTCCAACCTGCACCATTCTAGGATTCTATGACATTGGTCACTTGATTTCTCGACTGACTTTGGGAAATGAAAATAAGATGTTAAAACCTTTTAACAAATGCCCGTTTCACAATTCCTGTTGTAAACCAGTGAGGTGGCTGCTTAACACTTCACCCAGATGCATTACCCAGATGGTTTTTCCAGACCAATTGTCCTTGTAAATGTTGCAGCTCCTGCTAGAAGAAGCAGCCAAGGGAGGTGGCATAGTTGTTGCCACTAAAATATGTCTGTAATTGGGAGCAATTAATAATTTCATCTTTAAGTGTGCTGAGAAGCCTGGGTAGTTCTGCTCAGTTAGGTCTGGACTCTTGAAGATGCTGTGGTCCACCAAGTAGCCCTAGAAGAGCTTGGAGTTGCTGCTCCAGCAGCATAACGTGCTCCTCTGGGGTGTGCTGCAGCAGCAGAGCCAGAGCTGCTCCTCCTGGTGTGACAGGTCCCTAGGTACAGTTTGGCAGGATGCATTCCATGTGGGACCTGGTCCCGTGGGTACTGAGATCAGGTGAGTCCCTTCAGTTTGCACTGATGTATGTCAAACAAGTTACTCAGAAGCTGCTCTACAGGTAACATCCAAACCTTACTTGGCTTCATTCCTCCTCCCAGCAGTCACTGGCTGCCTGAATTCTCCTGAACTCCCTGATCAACTGGAGTCTCCCAGATTCTGCTCTCCTTCTACACCACTTTAGACTCTTGCATCCTCCCACGGGGCTGTTCTGCTGCATTTTAAGGCTGCTTGAGCCACTTGGGTTTGTCTTCTGTAGCAAGAGGTGGGTGGGGAAGGAAAGCATTAAGAGATAAGATGTTACAGCCCAGTAGGAACATAATAAATCCTGTTCTGGGAGTTAAATTGCTTCAAATGAAAGTTTCCTGAATCACATCAGTCCAATTGCATGATGCTGCAGAAACCTCTCTGTACTCTCTGCTGTTTTAAAATGGCTCCTTCCCAGTTACCCTCTGCTCCCAGAGAGACAATCCTAGAAAACATGGATTGCACAAAGTTTCCAGGTCTCTTGCCTGGCACTGCTCCCTGTGCCAACGATCAGCACAAACTCAGGTTGTCGGGTTTTTTTATACCTCCTCAACTAAGTGGGCTTGGGAGAAGAAACATTCAGATACCTGCTCTGATGAGAACTTGGCTCCATGGTTCGAGCTGAGTCTCTTTCCCTGTAGCGTGGACAAGTGGCAAGATCTCCAGAGACCATGAGGTTTGCTGCCTGGAAAAAGGAAAATATGTTGAGAGGATGAGTCAGGCTGGAATAAATGGAATATTCCTCTCAACATGGGTATTAGTGAGCTAAACCAGTGGCTTTTGAGCTGTGAGCTTTTACAGTGGTTTGTTGGTGAATGTCCCTGTTCCTCCAGGCTAGAGCTTGGCACAGTCTGCAGGGAGGTGAGAAGGAGCAAGCCAAAACAGAGATTGATCATGGGCTTCTCAGTGTGTTTGGAGCACGTGGATGAGAAGTGAAGCACATTTTGGGAATACTGAAGCTGTGGGACCAAAAGCTTGGGCAAGGCAATGGTCAGCAAGGCTCATGCAAGTATTTGAGTGGAACAGCACGATTCTGGAGAATGCAGATTTTGGCCAAGTAGATGCTGGTGAGAATCCCTGCCTCACTCATTAAAACCTGAAAGCCTAGATTTGGCTTAGACACTTGCTCCATGCTCCCTGGTGGGAACTGGGAGCTGTGTCCTGCTTTGGAAAGGGCTTAGGGAAGGTGGGGGAGTCAGCTGGTCCTGCTGCCCACGTAGAAGATTTTAAATGTTAAAGCAGGGAAGTGCAATTGAAAGTCTGACTCTGCTCTGGAGTGGGGTGGGAGCAGGGCAGGAGGAAATGCTGTGCATTCATGTGTCTCCAGGTCTGGTCCCTGCTTGAATGCTTAATCAGCTGTGGAGCAGAAAGCTGTCATGTGAAAGCTACGTCCCTACCATTAAATTCCAACACTTGGGTGGTGTTATACTATTGAGGAAAAAAAAGGGGGCATAGGGAACAGTTAGGGTGGGATCCAGTTAATCTTTTGGCATATGCAGATTTTCCAGCACCGTGTACTGTTCTGTCTTCTCCATCTGACTTAGGCTCCTGGTTGGAGAAGTTCCTCTCCACACCCTGTGCTTGCGTTTCCCTCCTTCAGGGGGCTGTGGTGTAACTGGCTGTTTCTAAAGTGCTTTGAGATCTTGTGCAAAAAAAAAACCAAACCCAACCTGTCACTGCAGGAACTGCAGGTGCTACTTCCAGGTTTCCTACTATCAGCCCTGAAATCTTGCTGATTTCCGTGGGGGCTGGGGAGGGTCTTTACCCTGGAAGGACCAGGCATGTGTTTGCTGGACCAGGCATGTGTGTGCTGGCCCAGGAATGCCTCCAGTCCTCCTCCTTCACACCATTCTGCCCAGATTTTACCTTGAACTCCACAAAGCTCCTGCTTTGTGCAACCTATTATAAAAAAAGATGAAAACAAATAGTTATTTCTCATGAATAGCTGGGGGATGCACTGATCAGTTCTAGGGACCACGGTTAAGCTGGCCTGGCCAGTGCCTGCCAGCCCTGTGTGTGTATGTTCCTTTGGGAATCATGGGGGCTTCCCACCACTCTCCAAGCAGAAGATGGTCAAGTTGCATCTCCACAGCATGATGGGCACCATGACTGGAGGCAGCAGGAGGTGTGGGGTGAAGTTGGGACCCAGCTGTGCCCGGAGCAGCTGGTGTTGGCTGGAGCAGTCACATCCCAGGCACCTCCAGCTGTAAACAGCTGCCGGGTTGGTATCAGGAGGTGGGTTTTGCTAAGATAGGCTGTGATCAAGAGGTGGTTTCAGGTTTAAAGCTGTAGCAGTAAGCCCAAGTGACAAATGTGGGGTTTTTTGGGGGGTTGGTATGAAGTGCTGGGACATGCCGGGTGCAGATCTGCATTTCAGGCAAGGGTTTTCTCTGCAGCCGTGCCGGGTGTTGCCCACGCCTGCTCTCCTGTGTGAGTCAGCTCAGAGAGCATCATGAGACCGGACTGGAAACTGGTATTTCAGCACCCTGCTTGCTCAAGGGCTGTCACTGTGCTGCCAGAGAGGCCACAACAGGAGGTGAAGAGACCCACGTAACAGGCAGTGGGGACCCGTCCCTGCTGGCTGGGGCTGCGGGATCTGCTGCCTCAGGGTGCAAAGGGACCAGGATCCACATCTGCTGTGTCCTCCCAGCCACCCTCCTGCCATTTCCCACACATTTCCTATCGTCTCCGGATATTGGAGCAAAAGGTATTGGCTTGGACTCCATTTTTGTGAGCTGGATTCAGCAAATCCTGCCTTTCTAAACCTTTCCTTTCCCTTGCTCAACTCCAGTCACTCCTCCTCCTCCATGGACTCTGCTCCAGAAGGGTTGGGCTCTGGCAGGGGCAGAGTCACTCCCTCCCCAGGCACGGATCAGCTGCACTAATATTCCATGTTCTGGTATGTCTGTCTGGGACCTGGGGGTGGTGTGGGGGGATTCAGCCCTGCAGCCTCCTCCTGTCACCCAAGCATGCAGCTCCACAGGGCTTGGTGAACTCCTCAGGGGGCTTTGACACCAATGTGGGGAGAGGTGACAATGGAAAAGCCACGGGGGGACCGTTTTGGTGCTGAAGCTGGTCAATAATTTGGCGTGTGTGCCCCAGGATAGGCACAAAGGTGCTTAATACACACCATGGTGTACCCCAGTGTCAGCCCCAAGTTCTTCCACCTTCACAAACATCTAGCCTGCTCCCTTGGCTCACACACATGCTGTAGGTCCTGCTGCTCTCCACTGCATGCCCCTGCAGATGAAATGGCCTTGAAATCTGTGTGTCCTCCGTGAGGGGATGATAAATCCAGTGGCCAACACTGAATTCATCTCCCTGGGAGAGGGAGGGGGAAGACACGTTTGCTGCACACACATTTCACATGGCAGTGATGGAGAAAACAAAACTGTCACAAGGTGCTGCAGGACAAACAAATGGCATCCTGGTCTAGACATGAAGTATGTGACCTCCTAAAGGACACGGTGGGCAGCTGTTTGGGGGGTGGGGGGGTGGAGCTGTGCTTTCCCCCTGCCTTGTGCCACTGTGCAGGGAGCCAGACACAGGGTTTGAGCTGGGATGGTGTCTGGGCAGGTCAGCCCTGTGTTCTGCATCCCTGGGAGATGGCAGAGAAGTGGGATCAGGGTGGGCAGGACATGTCCTTCTTTCCCCTTTGGGACCCAGCTCTGAGCAGCAGCCATCAGAGCTTGGCATCGTGGTGGTGTTTCCTCCAGAGGGGCTGGCACTGGCTGGTGCAGCCTCTCCAGGGTGACCAGGGTGGTGGCTGCCTCGTGGGCAGCGTGGCTGGAGTCACCCTTGATGCCCCTGCTGTGGAGCTGGTAGGTCCCATGTCAAACCCGTGCTCCTGCCCGGGGCAAATGCAGCTTTCACAACCGCCCTGCCCTGCGGGGGTGGCTGGAAGTCCCCCTGTGCTCTTCCCAGAATGATGGGGTTAGCCTTGATGTCCTTCTAAGATGTCTCAAAGGGGTGGGAGGTGCTGTCTGTCCCTCCCATCCTTCCCAGGTACCATCATTTTTTGCGAGGTGGGCTCAAAGCACTCGGGAGAGCACGTGGAAGGAAAGTTGTGGGGTCAGGGCAGAAATAACTGGAAGATCCCATAATAGACAAGGAGAGGAAGAGGAGAGGAAGACTGACATCCCTCCCAGGTATGGAATTGCCATTCCCAGAACATGCAGCACCCAGAGACCCTCCTCCAGGGGGGATACCCAGTCTGGGCAGCCCTGAGGAGGGGGAGCAGAACTGGCCCTGCTCTTGTTTTGAAACCACCGTCCTCTCCTCTGTGCTCTTTCTCTGCCAAACTCTGGCAGACACAGCCAGGTTCTGCCGAGTCATTGGGCCCCGTGTTTAAAAGCAGAAGTGAGGGAGGGAGGGACATGTTGAAATCAATTTTTTTTTTTTGCCTCTTTGCCCATTTCCAGCCGAGAGATTGAGATAAGGGTGAGGGCAGGCTGCAGCTCCGGGATCATCAAGAGGTAGGTAGATAAACTGCTGTCAATGCTTGTGCAGGGTCCTTTCATCCCCCGTTTTTCTGTAAAGGGAAGAGAACTCTTTAAAGAGGGTGATAATGCTTGTTCTTTGGAGAGCTGGTCTGTCAGCAGCACCTACAACCCATGCACCAGTGAACTGTGGGCTTTATTTATACTGGGGCAGCCTGTAACCCCACAGGGGTAGAGCCCTATAGCCTGTAAAGAAAAGGAATTTCCTTTCAGATGAGTTGTGCTGAAAAGGAGTGGTGAGGTTTACTCTAGATTGTATTCACTCTGTGTTGTGTGTATATATGGTATGTGCCCCTGGGTAGTTATTTTTTGGGGGGCAGGTTGATGTTGTGGGGAGGGAGGGCAATTTTAGGGAATGCTCATTTTGGAAAACAAAGTCCCTTTGCAGCTCCTGACTGGATGTTATGCACGGACCTGCCTAGTTGTCCTGCAGGTTTGAGGCACAGAGTTTCTTGGGACTTGTCTCTACTAACCAGAAATCTCTGCTAATTCTGGAGCTGCCTTTAGAGCTTTTGCTATTGTTTCCTGTACATGAGTAATTTGAGGTGTAACTATGATGAGATATGTGAGCTCAGTGATTTTTGTCACTGGTGTTCCGTGGAGTGAGCAGGTGGCTGCTGGGGCGGGTTGGGAGGAAAGAATATTTGCAGCTCTTGAAACAGGATCACCAAGTAACTCTCCCTTTGCACACGCAGAGGCTCAAAACTGTGGAGCCCTGGGGCACAGAGACCTGCTGGGCTGTGCCTGGGCATTTCCAGCTGGCATTTCAAACTGGCCCCGAGCAAGGCAGTGACCAGCTGGGGAACTGGTGGGGAAAGTGTTTTTACTGGACACTTCCACACTGAAGCTGAACTTTTCATCTCTAAAACCTGCAAAAACCCAGCACAGCCACCAGCTGCTGGCTGGAAAATGATAGCCTGGTGCTTAGCAATATTTATGATTGCAGTGGGTTTTATTTCTTCAGTTCCAGGGAGAAGGGAGGTGGATTTGAGGATTAACTAAACTGTTAGCTGTCATTGTCTGTGTGCTGGATGAGGTAAGAGACTTTTTTTGACCTCTGTCACTTTTTGTTGGCAAGAAGCAGCAGAAGGTGTGAGCAGCTCAGGGATGCTGTGTCTGTGCCCTGCTTTAATCTCTGAGGTGGCTCTTTGCTAGGCCAGATTTTTCTTGTGCAATCAAAGCTAAAAGCAAAGATGACAGCAATAATTTGAAAATGCTGTCGTGCACACTACATCTCTACTTCCCACTGACATTTTGCAGTGGAGCATGGCACTAATGTCCCAGATCAATAAGCAGGGAGGGGGGTGCAGGGTAGATGTCAGCTCCTCTGAGGTGTACCCCTCCATTGGCAAGGGAGGACACACTTTGAAACTGTTTGCCCAAAGTGAAGCAAATGCTCAGCTGGATAAAGCAGGGCTGAGGCTGGCAGGGCTGGGCAGGCACCTCCAAGCATCTCTGCCAGCAAAGAGCACGGGAAGTTGTGGCTGCCCCATCCCTGGATGTGTTCAAGGCCAAGTTGGATGGGGCTTGGAGCAACCTGGTCTAGTGGGAGGTGTCCCTGCCCATGGCAGGAGGGCTGAAACTTGAGGTCTTTAAGGTCCATTCCAACCCATTCTAGGATCAGACATCTAGGAGCAAACCAGCCCTTCCCTCCTGGGCTGTGGCTCTTCCTGGTGCCCACCCATGCCTCCCCCCACCCCTTGCCACCAGCACAGACGTTTCAATAGGGATCTCCAGGGGGGTGGGTGCTGCTGCCTGCCTGTGATAGGCAACTGCCTTGCGAGTTGCAATCAGATAAAGTGTTTACAAGAATGAAAGCTGACAGTAAAGCACAAGTTTTTAATTCCATTTCCTGCTGCTTTTTTTTTTCTCAGTAACCAGCCTTTTCCCGGTACCGTCCCCAGCACATGCACTAACTGCGTCAGTTCTCAGCCCCACCTCACCCAGCACGCCCGGGTGCTGCAGGGATTTCCCACCCTGGAAACCCCGGGTTTCACATGCCCCTCATCCCCCAGGGCTGAAGGTGACTTCTGCCTTCTGTGGGGGTCCCCGTCTGGGCTTGCAGGGCACGATGGATCCCAAACACCCATTGCAGCCCAGATCCTCCACATTGCCCCTACCCATCCTCCCCCCCCCATTTCCCTGCTGGGCTTTGGCTTCTCGGGACTATTTTTGCTCCCGATTCCTTGCCCATCAATAACAGCACGGAGTGGATGTGCCCACCCTTCTTTTGCTGCCACCCCATGGCCGAGGGGCTGCCCGTGCAGGACGGGGCGGTGGGAGCGGGGCAGGGCCCGCGTCCCCGCGCTGTGAGGAGGCCGGTGCACGTTTCCGCTCCTTCAAAATGGCCGTGGCCAGATAAGGCTGCGGTTTCCTTCCAGCATGTGAGCGAGGGGGGAGAGGCAGCAGAGGCAGCCAGAGCTGCAGCAGCTCCTCTGCCCTGCACTGAGTCCCCCCAACCCGAGATGGAAACTACCAACGAGACCCCCGCGGGGACCCTGCCTGGGGATGAGAGCTCTGATGTAGGTGACCTTGACCCTTGGGGAGGACGTTTGGGGCTGGGGAGAGTGTTTGGGGTGTCCTAAGGGAGGGGTCAGGTTGGATGTGTCCAGGGGACCCCAGGGTGCAGGACTGGGGGCTGAGGATGTAAAAGGGCAATGAGAGAAACGTGCCCGAGTCCATGTCCTGGCTGAGATGTTTTGTGAGGGCCAGCAAGGAGCAGGGGTGTGGGGGTGCCATATCTGTGCAAACGTGCACCTGAGGGCTGTGTGTGTGGGGTCGACATGGCTGCAGCTCTTCAGCAGCACTGAGGGTCCCCTCTGAGCTCAGCTACAGACCCCTGGGGCTCACTGCTGCCAGCAGACCCCCCCCCAAAGCTCTTCTCGGCCAACCCAACCCAACCAACTTCCTCTGCAGTGGCCGGACAGACAACGTCCCTGTGTCTGTCCCTGTGGAGATGGGACTTGCTGCTCTACACTGCTCTGCCCGGCAGTGCTGGGTTGATTCCCTCATGCTGGACTCCTGGGTTAATCTGTCCTGGTGGTGTCCCCCACCAGGGACTTGTCCTCCCTCCTGAGTGTGACCATCTCTGCAGCTGAGCTGGTGTCCGGCACGGGTGACGCTGCCACAGCTAATGGGATGGGGGGATGCTGGGGGCTGGATCCAGACTGGATTTAAACACTGCTGCTGGATTTGACCTGGGCTCTCAGTGTGGGGATTAACAGCAGTGTAAATATCCTGGTGGCTCAGCTCAGCTTCAGCTTACCCAGTCCCATAAACATATGGGTGAGCACAAAGCAGATCCCATGGTCACCATCCTCAGTGGCAGAAGGGAGCAACAGGGATTTCCCCACACACACAAAAGAAAATTAGTGATTCCTCCCCCTGCCCTCTCCTGCTACTCCACTGCTGGCCCAGGAGCAGATACTTGTGCCTTGCTGATAAATAATGACAGCAGAGCTAGAAAGTCCTTTTCCTCCCCTCTCTGTGCTTGTGATCCTGCTATGGGGCTGCCTGTGGGTGGGAAGGGCAGGAGGATTTGGGGTGGGCAGGAGGATTCGGGGTGGGCCATGCCCTGGTGAGGGCAGGATGGTACTGGGAGCAGCAGAAGGTGGATGGTGCCCTGGGCAGGGGCAGGCAGGAGCAGGGAGGGTCCTTCCTGGGTGCAAGAGGTGCCCATCTCACAGGGGCTGCTGAGCCAGCTCAGCCCCAGACACCAACCAGCCATTAAAGAGGGGACATGGAGCAAGTGGGAGAGAATCAACTCAAGGGTTAAACTCGCTGGGGGTGGGAGAGTTGAATTCAGTCCAGATGGCCGGGGGATTATGGCAGCCCTAGATTTGTCATGAGCAAATGTAATGTTCCAGCTCTGGGTGTTTGGTTTTGTTGTGTTGGGTTTGTTGTTATGGTGGTTTTTTTTCATTACAGGAATCTTAAGGTCATTTCAGGGCCTGGGCTGACCCAGAGGTAGTGCTGGGGTGTCCATCTGTCCCCACCCGCCCGGGCTGAGCTGGGCACCGGGGGGGCCAGGCTCAGTGAACATCCCTTGGCACAAAAAGGGCCAAATTCATTTCAAACATTTGAATTAATGTTTTGGTGGTGCCCCATTGCACTCCCAGGGGCTCCGACCGTGGGAGTCAGAGTGGATGGCACGGGGACACTGGTCACCCTCCCTCTGGCTGTGTCACCCAGCTCATGGTGGTGGTAAAGTCACTGTCACCCGACCAGGCTCTGCAGCAGGAACAAGTTGCTCAGCTGTGGTGGTGGCTGAATCCAGGCCGTGGTTAGAGGAGCAGCTGCAGGACAGGCTCAGCCTCCATGGTGGGAAGGGTGCAGGGGGTGGGACAGGCTGGGGCTTACCAGGGAAAAGGGTATTCTGGGCAGAGCTGGTTTGATCTCCCAGATGGAGTCATGCAGAGCTGGGATGAGTGGGAGGTGATGTTTGAGGAGGGGGACCCCCCCCACCGGCCCAGGGGCTGAGCACCACTGGTGCTGGGCTGTGCCTCATCCTGTTTCAATTGAATTGACTTGTAGAAAGCAAATGCTATTGCTGGTCAGCCTTCAAGTGGGGAATGGACCTTCAGCTCCACAGCGAGCAATGCACTGTTGCAGCAGCAGCACTTGTTTTTCTTTCTGTCAAAGGGTCTCAAGTCACCCATCCTGATGGCTTTTTGGTGTCTCCTTCCCCATAGCTGCCTTGCCCACCAGCCTGCAGCAGCTCGCTGTGGTTTTGGCCTCTCCCTTGGCTGTTTTGCTCCTCCAGCCTGGTCCTGCTGGGCCAGCAAGCAGCTCTGTGGGGTGAGAGGTAGGTGGGTGGCTTTTAAAGCCTCCTGTGGGAGACCCCAAATTGCAGTTGCCATCTTTGTCACCCCCTCCTCAATTAATAGGCCTTGGTATTGAGGTGTCTGTGCCTCCCACTGCGAGGAGGATGTGTCCCCCACAGCTGTGGGATGTCATGGTGTCCTTTGGGGCTTCCCACCCTGGTGGGCTGTGGGTGATGCCACCACCCCTGGCTGCCCTGCCCTGCTTGGCTGCAGTTTCCTCCTAAAACCACCCTCTATCACGAGACCTGACAGGACACCTCTCTGCTTCTCTGTTTTTCTCTAGATGGATCTGTCCCACCGGTTCTCCAAACAAGAGGTATGATGTGGCCCTGCCATGGTCACCCTTACTGGCACTGGAGGGGGTGGCAGCACTGCTGGGGCTCAGGGACATGGCTAAGCTCCCAAAGATGCTCCCCAGGAGCCAGCTGGTGATGGCTGGGCAGGGCTGGGACGCTGAGAGGCAGGTGGCAGGGACCAGCGGGGAGCCTGAGGACCTGGCAGGGAGGGACCCCCCCCTAATCTTGGGGGATGCATAGAGAAGGTCCCTGCTGTCCTGGCCCCATGTGAGGTGTGGATGTTCACCCCACAGCTGGCCCTACTCTATGAGGAGGTCCTCTACACCATCTGGCACCGCCTGGGCAAGCCTGAGCACCACCACGTTGCCGACTCCCAGGAGCTCTACACCTACGTGCAAAAGGTGGGTCCCATTGGGGTCCCCAAAACCTATCCCCTGCATATCCACCCTCCCAGACAAAGGAGGTGGGAAGCACTGGGAGGGAGTTTCAGGAGCTTGCTTTTAGCAAGCCTGTTGAAAGACACATCAGCAGCATCCAGCTGGAGGGCTGGGACAGCTTGTGTCTGGGAAATATTATCCTTGAGGATAAATATTTATCTTAGGCTCAGGCTGGTGGGAAGAAGGCTCTCCCTTGGGAGCTTTCAGCTGGTCCCCAGCCCTTCTGCTGGGCTCTTTGCTCCTCTCCTCTGCCCTGGAGCTGCATCTGGCTCACAGAGAGTGGAGGGAAGTCCCTGGCTTCTCTCCAGCCATGGTCCATCCCTTACCCACCCCGATATCTCCAACAGGCTTTCGGCATGGATGCGGAGGAGCACAGCATCATCATGCAGCAGGTCAAGGACCTGGAGGTATGTAGGGAGATGGCAGCCTCATGGCTTTGGGGTGCCCCAGGTTGTCCCAGGACAACCACCCAGGAGCTGTTCGCTGGCCTGAGCTGCAGCTGATGGTGGTCCTGCTCAGGCCCCATCCTTCCTTGCAGGGTTGGTGACCTGCCCTCCACCCCTTAATAGTTTTATTTTTTTCATTCTTCCAGAGCCCAATTTTCTGCCTGAAAGCAACTGTGAAGGAAGCCAAGGGGATTCTGGGGAAAGACGTCAGCGGTAAGTGGAGACGGGTGGGTGTCCCATGGGGAAAGGGGCAGAGGGAGAGCTGCTGCTCCCAACAGGAACTTGCACTCCCCCACCCTTGCAGGGTTCAGTGACCCATACTGCCTGCTGGGCATTGAGGCCAGGAGCCAGGAACCAGCCCACCCTGACCACAGGAAGCGGATGAAGGCCGTGGTCAAAGACCTCATCCCTGAAGACCAGATCCATCGCACACAAGTCATAAGCCAGACCCTCAGCCCCGTGTGGGATGAGACATTTATCCTGTAATCCACCACCCCTTGGCTCTGCTCGTGGGGGGGGTGGCTGGTGGGGGAGCCCATGGCCCTCGGGGGTGGATGGGGGGTTTTATCATTCACCCCAACCAGGAGCTGGGGCTCTGCCAGGGCGAGGCCCACTAGGGCTTGTCAGGCTTCTGTTCTGACCCATGTAGCAGGTCCAGGGAGGTGAAAAAGAAAGGCATGGAAAAAAATCCCTCCCCCAGGGCTCTCCCACCACTTCTCCAGGCTGTGCGGGGTGGCTTGGGGTCTCTCCCAGGGAGGGGTCACCTACCTGTGATCCCCAGCTGCCCTGCCTTGCTGCTGGTCCCTTGGGTGCTTGCTACTCGAATAACAGCATCCTGCTGGTGCCTTGCAGGGAGTTTGAAGACACGGAGACAGCCAGCTTCCACCTGGACATGTGGTGAGTGACAGCACTGCTGGCCAGTCACCCACACCACCCCTGGCCCCTGGGGTCCTGCCTCCTGGAAGGATCCTTGGGGTGGTCCTTTAGCCTGCACCCTTTAAAAAGCCCCAGAAACCAGCTGGGAACTCTCTTCTCCATCAGTTTCTGCCGGAGCAGGATGGGACCAGCATGAGCCAGGTTGTCTTTGCCCAGCCAGGGCTGGTCCTGACTCCTGATTTTATTTATGGCAAGAAGCCATGTGGTTGAAGATTTGAGCCGGACAGCTGGTTTTAGGGAGTGGCCTCAGTCCCAACACATTCCCCTCCTGGTCCCAACACCTTCCTTTCTCCGCTGTCATTGCAACTCCCTGAACTGTTTTTCAACCACCTGAATTTCCTCTTTGCCCCCCCCCCCGTGGTGGGCTCCTACCCTCGCAGGGACTTGGACACGGTGGAGTCAGTGAGGCACAAGCTGGGGGAGCTGACAGACCTCCACGGCCTCAAACGGTTGGTGCTGGCGTGGCTCTTACCCTGCTGGGGAGAGAGGGTTTGGAAAATGTTTATTTGCCTGCTGGGTTTTAAAAAATTGCTGTTGGAGGGAGGGAGGGAGGGTGGGCAGCAGGTTTGTGTCATCCTGCTTTGCCCCATCCATACTGGGTCATGGCTGCAGGAAACCTTTTCACCCCTCTCTTTCCTTCGTGCCTTTCAGGATCTTCAAAGAGGTTCGCAAAGACAAAGGGCAGGATGATTTCTTGGGGAACGTGGTCATTCGCCTGAAGGTGAGAACTGTGATGCATCCTCTCCTCCAAGTGACTCCCCACGGGATCCAGGCAGGATCCCAGCCCTGTGGCAGCTCACCCAGAATCCCAACTCAGAGTGACAAGTTGATGCCAGGTCCTTAGGTTTGGTGGCAGGTGCCCCAGCCACCCCACCACGCTCACTCAGTGCTTATACATCTTTTATTTTTAATCCAAGACTAGAGTTACCCAATACAGCACCTTCCTGCCCTGGAAATGCAGCGGTGTGACCTGGTCCCTGAGATGGGTCCTTCCCTCAGGAATGCTGCCCGAGGCTTCACCCTTGTCTCTGTGCATGCAGGACCTGCACTGCTGGGATGACCAGTGGTACCAGCTGGAGCCACGGACGGAGACGTACCCCAACCGGGGACAGTGTCACCTGCAGTTCCTGCTGACCCACAAGAAGGTAGGAGGGGGGGGGGCCACTTCCCATGGGACTTGGAGCAACCTGGTCTAGTGGAAGGTGTCCCTGACCATTCCAGGGGTTTGGAACAAGATGATCTTTAAGGTCCCTCCCAACCCAACCCATTCCATGATGATTCTCTTGCACGCAGAGTTTCTATGCCTTGTCTCTTTTCAGAGGGCCACCACGTGCAGCCGGACACAGCCGAGCTACACTGTCCATCGCCACCTCCTGCAGCAGCTGGTGTCCTATGAGATCCTTCAGCACCAGGTATGGAGGGAGAGAAGCAACTCTCCAGTGGTTGGGTGAGGGGTGAGGCCTTCCTTGGAGCCCACCACACCGGACCCATTGCTGCAAGGAGACAGGGAGGAGGGTCGTGGTGCTGCCTGGCACCCTTATGGGGCACCCATCCCTCCTGTGGTCCTGCAAACGCATCCCGTCCCAGTGCCTGTCACCCTCCTTGCTCAGCCCAGCTGGCTCCAGGACATGTCACCCTCCTTTTCTGTCCTGACAGGCCGGCAGCATCTCCTGGGATGGGGAGCTGAGCAGGCACGCCAGCACCGTGCTGTACCTGCACGCCACGCAGAAGGATCTCTCTGACTTCCACCAGGTCATGGCGTGAGTACCCCGACACCTGGGGAGCCACCATGAAGCATTGGGATGGGGGGGACAGGGACCCCAACACCTTCCTTGGGGCTGGTCTCTCCCATGAGCTCCACAGGGAACTTGTTGCCCCTCTGCCCCGGGCAGCAGCAGGAGATCCAGGTCTTGCCTCTGCAACCCCAGCCATAGCCGTGGGTGTGGGACCCCCACGCTGGCCCCTGGGTGCCCCCTGTCCCGGGGGCTCAGCCCAGCCTCTCCCTCCTCCCCAGGCAGTGGCTGGCATACAGCAAACTCTACCAGAGCCTGGAGTTCAACAGCAGCTGCTTGCTCCACCAGATCACCAGCATCGAGTACCAGTGGGTGCAAGAGCGCCTGAGGCCGGAGCAGGTGAGGGGGCTTCAGCACCACATGGGGGGCCACAGACCGGGGACACGTGGCCCATGCCCCCAACCCCAGCCTCTTCTCCCACCTGCTGGGGCCATTTCCCTCCCTGTGGTCCAGGAAGGGCAGGAGGTTGTGGGATACAGGGCTGCCAGGGTGGCTGGAGGGCATTTCTGGGGAGCAACCAGCCAGGGGGACCAGGACAAGCCCTTATCCTTGGCACCAACACTCCCCTTCTCCATCACTGCTGTCAGGGCAACCACAACCTCCTGCTAAATTTAAAGATGGCCCAACTTCTGCTCTTCCCTGCCCATTTTCCCAGGACATCCCAGCACCCTGCTGTGACTCAAGTTTTTCAGGCTGAAACACAAAGCTCAGTCCAGCCTTTCCATGAAGCAATTATCCCGGGTGTCAGGGGATTGTCCCATTCCTGGAGCAGGCTAGAAAGGAGCAGAAGCCATGGGCCCTGCTGACATCTCTGGCTGCTGCTGAGGATGACAGCACATGTTTCCTTCCTTCTCCCCAGAAAGCAGAGCTGGCTGAGTCCTTCCAGTCCTTGCTGGCTTACGGGGTCTCCCTCATCCGGAGGTACCGCATCATTTTCCCCCTCTCTGTCCCGAGGTCCATGGAGAGGCTCCAGTCCCTGCTCCGGTGAGTTGAGCACCAGTGCCAGCAGCACATGGGGTCGTAGGGCTTGGGCACCACGATGGACAAGCCTGTAACCTTGAGCAAAAATCCATGTGAGCCCTTTCTGCCCCCTGCTGTGACACTTGTCCTGTCCCTCATCCCAGGCTCCCCATGGGGAATGTTGTTGGGAGGGGAAGGTCTGTTTGGGTAGGGTCTGCAGGGGAAGAGGTGGTTGTTTCTGATGTTTCACTCGGGGTTCTTGTTTTGCAGGGTCCTGGTCCAGATGTGCAAAATGAAAGCTTTCCATGAGCTGTGCACAAGCAGCCCCAACCTCCCCCAAATGGTCTCCACGGCGCTCAAGGTACCAGGATCCTGTAGCCCCAGGGAGGTGGGACTTCACAGCTCTCCCTTCCTATCCATCCCTGCCCAACACCCACACCTCAGCAAAGCTACACAGACCATCCTGGCTGGGGAAAATACCTGCCCCTCTTCAACCTGGTGGTCCCAGCCTGTGGTTCCTGGCATGTGGAGCTGGGTTCTGCCCACACCCAGGGGACAGGGAGAGTGAAGATGGTGACAGAGCTGGCTTTGCTCTTCCTGCTGTCACACCAGGACTCCTCTCTTGCAGTCAGGCACAAAGGAGTGGTTTCACATGAAGAAGCAGCACCTCCAGCCCATGGTGAAGGTCAGTTCCCATCTCTGACACTTTAAGAAGCAATTTGCTAGGCTTGGGGTGCGAGGCCTGAGTTGGTGGGAACACGAGACAGAGACAAGGCTTCTCCAGTTTTCTGATACAGCCAAGACATTTGGGTTTCCAGCTTTAAACACCATGAGCCATGTTACTTGCAGCTGTGGGGGTGCATTGAAGCTTCAGGTCTTGGTGTGATGGTCAGTAGAACAAGAGGTGGTCCCCAGACCAGCCACACAAACATCTGGTGACAACTTCTTGGTGCTCTTAATAGCAGATGGTTGATGGCTGCCCCACATGAACAAATCATAGAAATCAGTCAGATCAGAACAGGGCTCAGGTTATGTCAAAATCATTGAGTATCCAGAACAAGCCATTCCTCCCTTTGCAGAGCATGGAGGAGAATGGTAAAGCCTTGTCCAGACTGCTTGTGGAGGTGATAGGAGATCTCCAGCAGTGCCAGAAAATCTGGAATAAATTCTTCATCAGGTAGGTTTTGGAGCTTGATCCCTCCTTATTCACCTTCCCTGGGGCCAAGACCAACAGGACACTTTGCTGCCTCATTCCTTGGCTCTTGAGCTCCACAGTAGCAACTGTGGTCCCATCTCTGCCTCTTAGAGCTGTGCTGTCTTCACCCTTGTGACAAGGACATGGCCTGGGAGAGTCTGCTGGGCTGGGTTTGCTGGGCTGGGCTCCTGACTCCTTGTCTCTCTCTTGCAGCACCTTGAAGTTAAATCTCTTCTCCATCGCCTACCTGGAGCTGGAGAGCCTGGTGAGTGAGCCTGGGCTGCTCTGCACTTGTGGGACTAAGGTCTAAAACCAGGTTGAGGTTTTTGGCCACCCTTCAGGTGTCAACTGATTGCTGCAAGCCTGAAAAGGGAGCAAGCCAGGGAAACTGTGTTCCCCTGCGTGCCCGTGCAGTGACTGCCATCTGTTTACTTGACCCAATGAATCTCCTGAAATGCCACCCAGAAGCAAGAGGAGTCCCCCGAGCTGACCCTCACCCCATGGCTGCAGAGACCCCACAGCAGGCCAAGCCTTCCCAGCTGGACCCTCATTGACAGCAGTCCCCCCTTCCCTTGGTCACTGCCAGGTTGCAGAACATGTCCAGGAGCAGCTGCACGAGGTCGACAGCAGCATGTCCAAGCCCACAGCCGAGAGCCTTTTCCAGCTCTACACAAACCTGCAGGAGCTCTATCGGATGAAGGACTTTGTCCCAAAGAGGTACTGACCCAGAGAAAGGGGAGATGCTGGGTGGGAGAAGGATCAGTAAATTCAGAGGAACTCCAGATCCTTCCCATGCATCTCCATCACTAATTACACCCAAGGCAGGCAGACCCCGGTTGTTGGTGTCTGAGCATCACCAGAAGGGTTTCAGGCTCATCTCTTGAGTGGTGTTGGTGGAGACCTCAACTTTCAGACAAGTGAAGGTTTCTCCTTAGCACATTGCTACATGCTGCCTCTGCCTCAAGGCAGTTTCTTGCCTGTGAGAGCAAGGAGGAGTGATGGCCCCATGCCATCACTGTGCAGTTTGGAGAAGCTTGTGCCTTTATCCACAGGGATGGACCTCTGGCTCTGAGTAATTTCCACCAGTGGTTCAAGGAAGCTGTGCCCCAGTGGCTGCAGAAGGCCTACACTATTGCACTGGAGAGGGCACAGAGAGCTGTCCAGATGGACCAGGTAAGCTGGGGAGGAGAACATCTCCCTCTGCCCCTTGGGGACACTCCAGCTCCTTCCGTGCCTTGCTGCTGTGCCTGGCTCACATGTCCCCTTTGCTTCTGACCCTTAGGAGGAGGGGAGGGAAGGCAGCCATGGGGCCACAGGCTTCTCACCCCACTCCTCAGTGAGGTCCAGCAATGCTGGGTTAGAGACTGGTGGGGCACAGTCCTGTATGTGGAGCTGAGGATGCTCTATCCATCCTCATCTCCTCTGCTTTTCAAAGTGACTGGGCAATGACATCAGGATATATGGAGCTGATGATGGGCCAGAGAGCTCCAAAGGAAAGGAGCAGCTCTGCTGTTTGAGATGGCTCCTTGCCACACAAACCAAGTCGCATTTGCTTTCTCTGCCCTCCCAGCTGACACCCTTTGGGGAGCACAACAAGCACAGCACGTCCACCGTGGACCTGTCCACCTGCTACGCCCAGATTGTGAAGACCTGGCAGCAGCTCAACTGGCCAGACCCTGAGGAAGCCTTTATGATCATGGTGAAGCTTGTGGAGGTTTGTACACTGGGCCCTGCCATTAGATCATAGAATCATAGAGTCATTTTGGTTGGAAAATACCTTTATGATAATCAAATCCAACCATTAACCCAGCCCTGCCAAGGCCACCACTAAACCATGTCCCTAATGCTCATGAGATGCCATGCTCATGAACATCAGCAGCTGGACTTTCCTCTCCTGATCTTGGATATGTGTCTCCATGAACGGGGCCAGTGTCCCATGCTGATGTAGCAGGGTCCCCTGTCACCATGGTGGTCCCTGTGCTGCCCAGCTGAGTCCCATTGGGTTCTCCTCTACCCTGCAGGACATATGCAAGATCTCCCTGATGTACTGCCGGCTCATCAAGGAGAGGGCTGAGGCTCTGTCACTGAGCGAGCAGAGCGAGGCCAAAGCAGCCAACAGGGTTGGTATCTGGGCAGGGTCCAGTGCTGAGGGAGGGGCAGGATTTGGCCATGGTTTTGGGGCAGAGAGCACCCAGCTGACATCCCGAGTCTGGCTTCCATGGGGACCAGTTGACCCCCAATAGCTGTAATTCTGGAAAATCAGGAGGGAAATGGTGTGAGCAGGGGGATTAGGATGGGGATGGGGATGGAGCTGGTGGTGGATGCACCAGGAGGGTGTGGGAGAACCTGAAGCAGACCCACATCTCCCAGCTCTGCATCGTGGTGAACAACATCAAGCAGCTGCGGCTGCTGATCCTGAAGCTGCCGTCACAGCTGGACTGGGCCCAGCTGGAGCAGCGCACGGGGGCTGTCATCGACCAGCAGCAGATCCAGCACACGCTGCACAGCCAGTTGGACAGCACTGTCTCCTGCCTGGACCACCAGGTCCAGGGCGTGGTGCAAGCCCTGGCCACTAAGGTGATCACCTGCCGCTGACTCCCCTGTCCCAAAGTGGGGAGGTTTCACCTAAGAGGGTCTGGAGCCCCCCCAGTGCTCCTGGGATGGAGACAAGATGGAGACCTGGGAATGAAGAAGCTGGTGCAGAGGGCAAATGCCAAGTGCCTCTGTGCATTTCTCCCTGGCAGCTGGAAAAAGGCATCGCCAGACACATCCAGGAGCTCTCATCTTCCAATGACACCCGGGAGCCCGAGGATGTAAGTACCTGGCCTGGCCCATCCTCAACCATCTTTGTTGGGCAGCTGTGAATAACCCTTGCCTACTTGATGGGGGTGCCCATCACACTTCTCCACCTCTCCCTGCCTCATGCCTTCCCAAGTCCTCACTGTGGGATGGAGCCCCTTCAGACCCCCCTGCCCTGCTGGCTCCAACCAGGAGTGCCCTGCTGGGTATGGGACCCTCTGTGCCCTCCCCAATGCCCCTCTCCTCTCACTGCAGTCTATCATCCCACTCATGAAGTTCCTGGAGTCGGAGCTGCAGTATCTCAATGAGCATCTGGTCCAGGAGAACTTCAAAAGGTGACTGGGGCCCTGGGAATGAACCATGGTGGGGGCCAGCAGTGTCACCATCCCTTGTCAGGAGTGTCCCCTTCAGCCCTATGGCTGAGGACCAAACCCCCAAGCCACCACCCTGGGTGCCCACTGACAGTGGTCCTCCCTCACCCACACAGCCTCCTCACCCTCCTCTGGCATCACACCTTGGACGTGCTCTCAGCAGCTGCGGGGCAGCAGGTCCCCTCAGCCCAGAGCTATAAGAAGCTTCACTGTGCCCTGAAGGTACCGGGGGGGTGGTGGGGACAGGGGGGTGTCCCTGGCAGGGAGGGGAAGTTTGGGTGCCCACTAACAGCGTCTGTCTCCCCAGAGCCTGGAGCTGTGCTTCTACGCCGAGGGCTGTGGGCTGCCACTGGAGACTCTCCACACCGCAGCCTTCCTGGTAAGGGGTGCTGGGGGTCCCCAGGGTTTCCTTTGTGTGGTCTCCAGGGAGAGCATCCCCAAGATGTAGACCCATCTGTGTGCTTGACTGTCATCTCTCTCCCTCCCCACAGTCGCTGGAGACCCACCTGGCTCTTTGCTCCGCCACCAGCCGCAAGCTCATCCAGAAATACTTCAGCAACAGGATCCAGCAGCAGGTAGGAGTCCAGATGGTGCCCCCAGCCCCTTACCCACCCCACCCTCCTCACACATGCCAGGCTGCCCAGCACAGCTCACCCATGGAAACATGGGCTTTCCCCACCACTCCCCCAGTTCTGGGCTTGTTGGGGCTGGCTTTGCCCAATGGTGGCCAGGGGAGGTTGTTCAATTGCATCCCAGAGGATGCCCATCACTCCGTGGTACCCCAAAATGTCCACTCAGCCTCCACCAGACCCCGGGCATCCCCTCTGTGAGTGTGCCAAAGGGCAGTGACCTTATTCTTGCATTCCACCACTCAGCTGGACACCAGCTCAGAGAAGTACGGGGCCGTGACCATCAAAGCCCTCTACCGCCCTTCGGAGCAGAAACTCCGTGTGGAAGTTCTCAACGCTGCCAACCTCATCCCGCTGGACTCCAACGGTGGGTGTGGGTGGGCTGGGAAGCCCCACCAGCCCAGGAGCCCTGATGGGTGGGATGGGGAGCCCCACTGCCCCAGGGCCCCCTGTCCTTGGTCCCCAATACACCCCTGGGTAGGAGAGATGCTGGCAGTGCTTGGAGTAATGGGACTTTGGTTTTGCATCCAAGGAGATGAATTTGGGGAAGAAGGGGGGGGGGGCTCATTGCACTGGTCCAGGGTGGTCCAGTGGGATGTGGCAGGAAAGACCAGGCAGGACACTGTGCCCACCTCCCGCTGCCTTCACTTTGCAGCACAAGCCAGCAGCCAAGGCAGGCGGCTGTTTTCCATCCTGCAAACCATGTCTCAGACGAAAAAACCCCAATATGCCAGGGTGACAAGGGACAATCTCTTGGGTTGGCTGTCATTTGGGGAGGTCTCCAGGAGAGGTCACTCCTCTTGCAGCTACCCGTGTCCGTTCGATGTGTGAGCAGGATTGGGGATGATCCGGCACCCTTCCGGCAGCGTGGGCTGGGCTGGGGGAAAGCGAGGGGGAGGAGGGGGCAGTGAGGGTGCCCTGACCCATCCCGCCCACGCCCCCCCCCCGCAACGCACCGTTTCTGGCCATCCTGGCTGGGCTCGAGAGGCCGTGGGGAGGGGGTTGATGTCTGCACCCCACCAGGCTCCAGCGATCCCTTCGTCCAGCTCACCCTGGAGCCCCGGCATGAATTCCCTGAAGTGGTGGCTCGGACCACCCAGTGCAAGAGGAACGAGCTGCACCCCCTCTTTGACGAAGCCTTTGACTTGTACGTAGGGGCTGACAACCCATTGCCCACCCCCTCCTCCCAATTCAGTTGCACTCCTGCTATGGGGCTGCTGCCCCAGGAACTAGAATTTCAGCCCCTGCACCTCTCATGGGCGCTCAGCCATGGGGTCCCAGGGTGGGAGTTGGGGTAGGAGCACCCCGAACACCCGCGTCCCTCAGGCTGGTGTCAGGGCGGGGGCGGGGGGGAAGGGTTTGGCTTCCCATGGAGCATCACCCCAGGGAAGCCTGATCGGTCCCTGGAAAGAAGATTGAATTTCAGGGGGTGGGCTGTGATGGTGCCCTGCATTCCATCCCCCCCCCCCACAGCTTGATCCCCCCCGAGAAGTGCCGGCAGGAGGGGGCCTGCCTGCTGCTGACTGTGTTTGACTACGACACGCTGGGGACCAACGACCTAGAGGGTGAAGCCTTCTTCCCCCTCTGCCACCTGCCCGGCCTCGACGCCGACGAGGACCAGGCTGACACGGGACGGGTACCCCAGACCCGCCTCCCCCTCACCCACCCCAAACCCACCGGTAAGTGGTGCTGCAGCCCCACCGAGCCCCCTGCCCCGCTGTGAGGTGAGGGGGCTGAGGGGAGCAGCTCCCACCATCCTTCCCCCCCTGTCTGGCAGATGAGATCCTCCGGCTGCTGGAGTCCAGGAAGGGGGACAAAGAGGCTCAGGCCTTCGTCAAGCTCCGCAAGCAACGAGCCAAGCAGTCCAAGGAGACGGAGTGATGGAGGCAGAGGAACAAGGTCCCGAAAGAAGGGGGGTCTGCCCAGTGGGACCCGGGAGTTGTGCTGGAGCTGGAGCCATCTGCAGGGGCCGGGGGGGGGCAGAGGGGGTCCCTGTGACTCCCGCCACCTCCCAGCACCCATCTCACCCCCATCTTTGGGTAGCAATGCTCCTGTGAGGCCGGGGAGGGTGGGCACAGAACATGTCAGGGGCTTTCTTTGCCTGTCCAGACTAGCAACACTACACAGGGGGTGTGAGTTTGGAGCTTGTTTGAGCTGCAGTTATTACTTATTATAATCTGGAGCTCCCTCTGTCCCCACCCTGCAAGCGGGGGCGGGGGGGAAGCAGGGAGGCTGTGCCTGAGCTGCAGCAGATCCCTGGGAGCTGCTGTGTCCTAGGGCATTAAAAGCACCCGAGCACCAGCTGCTTTCTCGAAGGGCAGAGCAACCACTGGGTCAGTTCAGGTCAAGCCTTTGATGCGGGGGTGGGGGGAAAAAAAAAGAAAAAAACAGCTCCTTTGGTATCTGTGTGACACGGCCAGGCTCAATCAACCCTCAGCAGGAGGGCTTAAGGCTGCCGGCTCACAAGGAAGCCATTTGCTGGCTTAAATCACTCGTTTCTGTCCCCCCTCTTAGCTCTGCAGAGAAGTAAGATGCTGGAGAAGGGTCCCTGCTTGCAGACACCAACCCAGGGGGCCCTGCAGCCAGGTTTGCTGCTACTGCTCCCAGAGAGAGGAAACCCCAGCACTCTGCAGCCCATTTGGTGTTGGTACCTGCTGGCATCCCACCTCAATGCTGCAGTGCAAGGCTCAGCATCTGTGGCTGCACGTTTGAATCTGGTTGTAGGTCATTTTTATTTTTTTTTTTAAGCTGGATGTTTAAAAATTGTCGTGCTCTAACTTGCTCTGGGCTGACCATCACCCAAGCTGTCCTCACATATCCCAGCGAGCAGGTTGCATGGGCTACCCTCAGTTTGGAGGCCGTTTGCATTTTATTATCTAAGGTGTTTTAGCTTTTTTTTTTTGTGCTCAGTTCTGGGCAGTTCTGTGGGTCTTTTCCCACCCCAAAAGGAATCACACCCTTTCCAGAGAAGAACTAACAAACCTTAAACAATCAGAGCATAACTAACCCCATGGACCAGAATAGCCCAAGCAGTAAAAAAAAAAAAAATGGCATGAAGCACACAAATCCTGAAGCACACAAATCCAGCTCCTAGCAAATGCAAGACTGAGGAGGAAGAAAGCCCCATCATCATCACCCTGGTGAAGAACCCTAACACAGGCAGATCAAGATGAGAGGCAAGGGGGAAGGCACCTCCATCTACCAATTTTACTACATTACTAATATCTAAACTGGGTGATCCAGGTAATTGTTGTGATTGGACTAAGGGCAAGTGGTTGATGCATCTTTGAAGCATTAATTAGACCCAAAAAAATTAAAGGTAATTCTTGGCTCTTATGTAAGACACGATCTTTTGGGTGTCAAGGCATGAAAGTATGTATGGAACAATTTAAATGTTTATATCCCCTGCAGCTGCACAGGCACTGGGGGCAGGCAGAGCTCATCTCCACCCAGCCTGGCTCTTGCAGGAGGGAAATTCTTGTCCAGCCCAAGATCTGGGTGATAAAACACCCTTTGCTCCGTGGTTTTGCTATTTCCAGAGTCTCTGCCCCACCTAACACCACCAACTCCCCCCCTGTTCCAGTGCACCCCGATCATAAAGGTGAAGAGCAACCCCCCCACCCTCAACCCCAAGAAAAAGGGGATTGATACAGAAGGGAGCTCAGGAAGAAATTATTCTTGCTAGGATGAAAGGGAGAAAGGAAAATTTGCCACAGAGATGGATTTGATCTGTTGTTTCAAGGGCTCCACAACACAGACTTGCCCCACCACCCCCCCAAGCCCCAGAGCACATACACCTCGGGCACACATCACACACACACACACACACACGCACACACTGCTTTAATATATGTATTTTTTTCTTAGCAAAAAAATAAAAATTTATTGTCCTCTAAAAAAAAAAAAAAAAAAAACAAACAACCATCCTGCCCTTGGAAACTGTGACACAGATTGGAGTTCTTTCCAGCCCCACATGCAAATTCACTCTGCCAAGAAAAGAGTCTAAACCAGGTTTCCGACAGCCAAAACACATATTTACAGAGCACGAGAGAACGACAGCTGAAATCACAGTTCTATACATGGAATCAACAACACGTTTTACACACCACCGATCACCATTCTGCCAACTTCTACACGGACTAGGGGGCTCTTCTGCCCAGTGCCCTTCCTCCTGGGGAAAGCAGGGGAAGAGACTGGCCAAGAATTGCCACCAGAAATACTGCAAGTGTGTTATTATTCTTTTTAAAGATGTATATTGTATTTCTTTTAACATTGGAAGCCACGGAGTGGGGAAGCCCCAGAAATCTCTCCGATGCAGTCACTAGTTTGCAGGAATATTTCACCTTTAAAATACTAGATTTTACATCAGTAACATCTATTTTGCTGTTGGCCATCGCTCCAAAGATTATTATAATTCTGGAGGAAAACACTGGTAATATTCTTCCTTCTCAGATGGGGTGGGGGGGGGAAGGAGAAAAAGAGGAGGTTTGGAGGCTGGTGGCACAGCAATGAATCTGTTCAGCATTAGGGGCTTCCTCACAGGGTAAGGACTTGCCTTCGTTGTCTCAGCTGCACAAGCCTTGCAAGTGGCTCAGGTTCAGCTTCAGAGATGTACGGGAAGTGTCAAACCCTTGGGCAGGGTTCAGCTGCAGTGAGCCCCTTTGGGGGGATGTCTGCTTGAGGAAAATGTTGTGCTCCAGCTCTGAGACTTTCCCCCAGTCCCACCTGTGCCACAGTTGGCACGTGGCTACATGATCTAAGGCCGGAGATGATCTAAAAGTGGTCCTGTTAGCCCAAAGCAATGCCAAAATTCTTCAGCTCCTGGCTATCATCTACAGCTCTAGCCTTGCTTTTTGGTATCTATCTACCCAGGACAGTGTTGTCTCAAGCCATCTGCTTCTATATTGGTTTTCCATAATAATGTAAAAGTTTATTGACCTTTAAGATACTGTGGTTTCACAACAAATTAAGACTCCCTTCCCCCAGCTCCTTAGCTCAGAAGTGTCCAACCTGCACAAACAGTCACCGAGGTGAACACTTCCAAAGCTCAAAAAAAAACCAAATTGGGGGAGGAAAAATGTCATTATCCAATAAGGAGTCTGCACGAAGAGGCAGGACCCAGACATGTTCATGAGACTGTTGAGTGACAGCCAGCTGGGCTGCTCAGAGAAGCCTTCTGGACCAAAATATGATTTTGAAGTGTGACTCAGCCAAAAAAAAAGCCCCCTTAGTTCTGATGTGTTACTGTGTGTCCTGTAAAAGGGAGTTCCTGCTTCAGAAGGAAGCCTGACAGTACATTACAGGGGCTGTACATATTAGCACCAGAATTATTTCAACATATTTTCAACACCATACAGAAGCTGACCACAGACTCTTTAGCCTGAAACACAGTGCTGTGATTATGGGGTCATCCCTCCTGCCTTGGGCAGGCAGGAACAAGTGCTGGAGTGGGGCAGAAATGCTGCCCTTTCCCCTTGCTCTCACCTCACTCAGTTATGAAATTGTCACACAAGTGGCCTCCCCACCCAAATATTCACGAAATACTCCAAGATGAAGTTCTCTTTTCCATCTGATGCTTAAGAAAATAATTCACATTTCAATTTTATTTTTTTTTTAAAGCAGCAAACAAATTGATGGAAACCTAAATTTAGGAAGTGTTTCTTAAAGACCCAGAGGAAAGAGAGAAACAGTCTATGTGCTTGTGCAAAGGGAGTGCTGAGAGACGTTGGGTTGGGGACAGGGGAGGGGATGTGACATCCCAGGGCTAGTGCTAATTCCTTCAGGCTGTTCTGCCATGAGTGCAGTGTGGCAAGGGAGAGTTATATTGTAAAGGCCAGAAAGGGGGGGGAAAGTGTTGGAATTCTTTGGTCCTTCAGTGGAAGTTTTAAAACAGAGAAACTGTTTTACTCAAAAGGGAAAAAACAAAACAAAACAACATGCTTTCTCTGGCCTGGAATTTTCCTTGTAGCCCCCTGCCTAAGCAGTGTGCCCCCCCAGAAACTGGGGGGAAAATATCTCTTCCTCCTTGACAGACAGCCCTGCAGCACACCCCCACTGAAGTCCCACCGAGACAGCCAGAGCTGGCATCAGGGGAGAAGGGACAAAGTGAAGAGCCCCTGTGGGAATGGGATGCAGTCATGCAGCTGGGTGTGCTGGGCAGGTCTGGAAAAAGAGGGCTGGCCACAGGCAGCATCACCCTCAACAATCCCACAGGGAGGCTGGGGAGCAGATAAACCACCATGGTAATAAAAAGTGTTACAAACCAATAGCCGAAACAGGCTGATCAGCTCTGGTTCTTATAAATATTAAAGACCTGATTCAAGAGTTTATTTCCTATGATTTAAGTTAGTTACAAAAACTTTTTCATAATTTTTTTTTAATCTTAATTGGGCTTTTTCCTCCTCCTCCCAACTTAATTTTTCTTTTTTTTTTTCCTTTTTTTTTTTCCTAAAAAAGAAACGTTCACGTGTTTTAATAAAAGGTCTTTCCTTAAGATCAGACCAAGGCAGATGTGCTGCCCCATGGCACAGACATTCAAAGGCTATAACCAAACAACATAGCCACAATAGTCACTCAACAGTGTCTCTCCATTAAAAAAAAATTAAAAAAACTGATGCTAGTTACAATAAAATACACATGGAAAAAAAAAAAAAAAGCATTTTTACCGAAAAACCCAAAACAAAGTTAATGGGAAAAACATAAAAAAGAACTACACAGAGCTGCACTTAAGAGATCATCTGGGAATGCATATTAACCCCTTCCATGTAAAGGAAAGGTGGAATTATGGAAGCAAACCTAATTATGTCTTTGCATTAAATATGAAGCTTTCTGAGAGGCTCCGGTGAGAATTCAGTTTTCCTACACCAGTGGGCTGCTGGAGGTTCCAGTGCTTTTCCAGGTCAGGGAGGGGTGGCACAGGCAGCATCCCTGTGCAAAATAAAACTGTTTAGTCAACTGAGAGGCCTTTTGGTTGAGATCCCAGCAGGTTACTGCAATCCACCTGATGTAAAAATCCAATAGACACACTGGTTAAGGAAGTCACAGGAAAGCTCGGCTACTGGTCTAAGCTGGTGACATTTCTTTGTCACACTGGACTTTGTGCCACCACGGGCATACCTGAGGCTCTAGCTCAAAGGCTTCTGGACCTAGTAGTCCACAAGCCATCCTTGAGGTGCTGACACTGGGAACATCTACTCCGTTCAGCAAAATCATCCTCAAACTACCTGGAATTGTTTCATGCATTTCAGCAGTGACTACAAATCAGGTCCCTGTGGCTAAAGCAAAATTAATCTGGTCTGAAACAGTAAAAAGCCTCTGGACAGCCACCAGACAAAGGGGTGCCTGGAGAGAACTAACCTCTGCATCCATCTCTCTTTCCTAAAGGGCTTTAGCTGACTCAAGGGCCATACTTCCAAGGCTGCTCAGACCTGGAACACATTAGCTATATCAGCAATGAACACTAGTCACTGTGTTTTGGGGCTTGGCTTGCTCTAGGTCCAATATATATATTTTTTTTTTTTTTCCCCTCTTTTCTTCTTTTCATATAAATATACAAAGAGTGTAAAAAAAATTTAAAAAGTGAACTTTGCTGATTAAATGACAGACAAAGTTCCTGCACATTCAGAGATGGGCAACGTGAGGCCCACCAGGCAGGCACCCAGTGGAGCTTCCATCAGGGAGGACAGCTTTAACCAAGCTGGGTCAGTGAAAGAGCAGGGAGACTGAAGACATGAACAAGTCATTTCAATCCACCTCAATCCTCCCCGTGATCTCAACTCTTCCCCTGGAAAGCACATGGAAGCCCCTCTTGCCCACTCTAAATCCTTCTGGAAATAGTCAAAAATTTGTTATCACCTAAATAGAAAAGAGGAGAAACAGAAGACTCTTTGCAAATGGCCCTTTGATCTGTATTAAAAACAGCTCTCAAAGTTCCTCAAGAGTTAGAATTAGTGGGACACGGGTGAGGGGCAGTTTAGATACGGGGTGTAAAATATTAAAAAGTGCTCTGCAACTAATTTTTGTTTTATGTGTGTATGTGCACGTGTGTGCATATATATACACATATACACACAAACGCGCACATACACACACATATATACATATAGATATCTACACATACATATATATATGTACACATACATATATATGTACGTATGTATAAAGTTAAAAAGTTCTATATGATATGATTAGAACAAGTGTCCTTGGAAGGTCACGACTGGAGAGGGAGGGGCCTGTTGGGATGGCAGATGGGGCACTCGCCCTTCTCGGCGCAGGTCTCGCACAGCACTGTGTGTTGGCACGGTAACACCACCCGGTTCTCCTCCTGACACTTAAGGCATTTCACTGACTGCATCTGAAATACCGCCTGCAAGAGAGGGGGACAGGGCAAAATGTAAGCAAGGTCACCAAGCAAAAGGGTCCCCCCGTCCTGTGCTATGCAGTTTGGGGCACCACAAGGGCAGGATGTGCAGCTCTCCACCCATTCATCCTCCGGAGCGAAAGCAAAGCAGCACAGCACCATGTCTTTTAGCAACTTGAGGATCAAGAGAGCAGCTCTCCTTGACTTAAACTCTGTACTTTAGGCACAAAGAAGATGTAGGTGTTTTCCTGTAAGCTGGCTAAAACTCACTTTGGCTACATCCACAGGGAATGGCTTTGATAGGCTGCTGATTTCTGGCTGTATTAAAGAGGAAAAAAAAGCTGTGGAGCAGCAGAGAGAGCAAGGCCCTGCCTGCAAATCCCCAGCACTCACCTTGTCGACTTTCTCCAGGTTTGCCCGCAGCTGTTTCTGAAGGGTGTAGAGGGAAGAGAGAGACAGAGTTTCCAGGTCAGAGAAGGAGCGCAGAAACTGAGGGTCCTGGCCTGTGTGGATCCTCTCCAGCTCCTCCTGCAGTTTCTTCACTTGCAGCTCCAAGGCTTCCCTCTGCTCCCGGGCAAGTTCACATTCCATGTTAGCTGTGTTGGCGCGATCGTTTGCTTCCTCTGCCTCCTTTTTCCAAGCATCACAAGCCTACAGGTTCCAACAAAGAGGGTAAAAGAAGCAGATTGAAAACTCGGTCAGCCTCCAACAGAGAATCCCAGGCAAAACTATCCATTTTCATCCACGCCTCACCAGGAGAGTGTCCTGTCCAATCTGCTCTGTTCTGAAGCATCCTTGGAGCTTCACTGCAAAGAGCTGCTCATTCCAGACACCCCATCTGGTTGGGCTGTGGTTCTACACCTTTAGCTCATACTGTTAAGAGGACTAGCTTTGCACACTGACAAATTGTCATGGATTTCAGTCAAGTGCCAGGTGTAAAAGACTGTCAACCACCTCAGTGCGCCTGTTGTGACACCTGCACATGCAGCATCTGAACACATCAGGCTCAGTGATTCAATCCCCTTTCCCAAGGCAGAAGAAAGAATAAGAACACTTCAGAGAATCTGTTTGCAAAACCTACAGCTCTTCCCATCACCTCCATGTCTGGAAAGCTTCTCTTTCAAGGCTAACACCCTCCTACTCCTTTACACTCCCTAATCCCTCTTCCCAGGAGCTACCCACGTACCTGCTTGGCTTGTTTCCAGGACTCTTCCCACTGCTTTATTGTGCCGTTGGCTTCATCCAGCTCTTGTCGTAGCCGTGCCAGCTCCGCAGCACCTGGACCTGACAGAAATGCAGGTGAGGTACTGGGCGAAAAACTCCCCGAAGCAAAGTGTTCCCATATGCTGCTGTTCATCCCATTTAAACCTGTTTCACAGGGAAATAGAGAGGGTTATGTCACAGGTGCTGGCGATTTCCCCATTTCCTCCCTGCCCTCGTGAAATCCAGGATTCAAAAGTGTGTACATAAGAAAGAGAAGATCACCTGAAGCATTACTTTCACCCCCGGGACCCAGGAGTCCATCCCAGAGGGACTTCAGAGGGGAATTTTCAGACCATTAGGCCTCATCTTTAAAGGATACAGGGAGGACCCAAGAAACCGAGTGGAGGCAACTTTTGAACCAGGCTGTTTTTAGAAGCATCTACTTCACAGCAGAGCTGGCTACCAGCTTGAATCCCTCTTCTCATATGAGAACCTCTGAGCTGCCTGCTACCTTCCCCCTTCTTTGTGCAGCACAGCTCTGGGCCTTGGTGAACAGATGAGTATGCACAGCCCACCCAGGTGGTGCCTCCTATCACACTATGCCCTAAAAAAACTTCTGCTTTTGTCTCTCAGCTTAGGAAAGGAGCCTCACTTCCCAAGCAGTGAGACTAAAACACACAAATGTCATTACTGTTTGCATATGCAAGGAACAGCACCAACTGGAAAACCCTGTTTATAAACAAGTGGAGGCCACAATATATACATCAGTTTCAGCCTCTGCAGAGTTCCAGCATGAAACTAATGATTGGCACTGGAGGAGACTAACTAACCACTTCCCTATTTTAGCTAGTTCAAATAATTTCTCTTTTCAGGAAGAAATTCAAGGTTTAGGAGACAAAGCAGTAGAAAAAGTTGTAAACAAAACTGGCTTCTATTTTTTTTTTTTTTTTCCCTTACAGACTCACAGGTTTGTACCCTTTTAATAACAAAAATATTTTTCCTTAAAATGAGCATCCACACTTTGCACTCAGGGGAGAAAGCTCATACTGGGGCAGGGTTACTGAGTGATGTGGACTCTTGTGCACACACAGACATGCACCAGTTTGATGCAGGAGTCATTTTCATTCCATGGTGCTCACCAATGGCAGTGGACACTCCTACATCTAGTTGCATGTGATAACTCTGATCTTAGAGCAGCTGAACTGACTGTGTCTGCAAGGAAGCCCTGGGGGAAAGGGCCTCTCAGTGAGGGCCAACCCAACACCATTTACTTCCCATTTAGTGCCAGTCAAGACACAAACAGTTATAAAAAAAAAAAAAAATACAGCTGAAAAATAGTAACTTGTCTCCACTAAGGGCTCAGGTGCATTAACAAGTCATTTAGTAGAGCAACAAGGGCTCTTCACTGGCTCAGGCCACTTACCACAGATTTATTCCAGCTGCTCAGAAGCATGCTCAGTTGAGAGCAAGAAGTTATAATGGAACCTTAACTCACATTTTGTTTTTAAAGCTCCAGTCTTCTTGAAAGGGAATTTAGCACTAAGCAGGATGCTGGCAAGCCACAAATTCTGCCATCATGCTGACCAAGCTTATCTCCTAATTTCTTTTTACTCCCTCTTTCCACCTGCTGCTCTCATTTCACACTGGAAGTAGCAAGGCCCTTTGGTCAGGAATGCCTTCTCTGCACATTTGGCATCTAGCACAGTGGGAACTAGCTCAGGACTAGGTATTTTTAACTCAATGGCAATACAAATAAGTAATAACTGCACACACTACACACTAACATATGTGCCTTCAGCAAGTCACATGGAATAGATAGATTCCAGATTCCCAGCTGCTAGGTTATATTTAAGACAATTAAATATCTTATCAAAAACTCAGCAAAAATGGTTTTATTACAGGCAAATATATTTTCCTTAAAAATAAATTATTTAAATGTATTTGTACATTCCCTGCATTTCTTTGGCTTTTTATTTGTATAGTGAAGACCAATGTAACAGCTTTACTTCTTTCTTCTGAAATTAAAAGCAGGCCTTATCAGCAAATTTTCCTTTTCTTACTGAAACTGAGATGAACAGCCAGCCTCAACACTGATTAACAGCAGAGATGCCCTCTGATGTCTCTTTTCCTATTACAATAGTTGTAAAAGCTGTTAAGAGTCAAACAAACAGCAACTGCAAGGCATGGAAGCATGGTTTTGGCCTACACAAACAAGGGATGCAGTTACACAGATAAGTGCATGCAGAAATAAATAACAAAGGCATGTAATAATTTCATTAGGTTAAGCTGGATGTTAAAGATTAAAGTGTATCTCAAATTTGAAGAAGCATTTACATCTAGTATCAATGGAGAGAACTAATATTTACTGTTAGTAACAGAAATCAGCAGAGCAGGTGTCACTGTAGCCTTGAGACTATTAAACAGTTTTATTTCTCCAGGTAACCCTACATCTGGATAATAAAACAGATTTGAGCCCTCAGTTCCCAGTTTGGAGCTGAAGCTCCAAAGTGGTTTCTCTTCCCTTCACAGTCCCCTCATACAGGAAACGGATCCTCAAGAGGGAATTTTTTTTTTTTTAAAAGAGCAAAGGGGACAAGGACACAACTTTTTGCAAAGTCCATACTGCAGAGTGCCAAACAGGAGAAAAAACTATGATGACCCACTCTAGAGCTCCCAGAAGCCAATCTGACCTACAAGCAGTCCCAAGGGCAAACTGCAATCCTGACCTTAACAAAGCAAAGATGAGGATGGAACTCTGAGTTTTACATAAAGTGAAGTCTCAGCACAGCGTTGGTGGCAGGAAAAGGCAGAGATCTTTTCCCTGAAAGGCATCAGAGCCAGTCACTTAACCTATCTGTCCCTTTTCCTCAAGCTAGATACATGGGAAGCAGTGGGAATTGCTGCCTTGTTCCCAAGGTATTAGCCAATTTTTGCTATAGCAGCATCTAGTACTTGTGCTGTTCTCATGGGGAGAAGAGCTACAAATGGCAGCAGTGAAATAACACATTAAAATCAAAGCTAACTTAAAAGAAAATACTTACATGGCACAGACAGGCATGTACATGAGACACACACACTGTGCATTTACCTAATGATCCATGAGAAGCTGATGTCCCCAGGAATGTGTTTTCTGATTGGCTTAAGTGTCCCTGGGGCTGATGAAGGAAATGCGATGAGAGGCTGACCGGTGGAGAAGGAGAGGCAGAGTGAAAGGAGGCAGAGCTTCCAAGGGACCCGGGGATATTTACAGGAGCAGAACTTTGCAGCAAACTCCCACCTGGACAAAGAACACACAGAGAGGATGGCTATGTATGACCATGAAGTATGGGCACAGTGCAGGAGTTCAGAGCAGAAGGCATTAGAGGTTCCCTCTCTCCTCCCTAAGCCCCTCGGGATTCCCTCCACTTCTCGGTGCGTTTCATTCCCCTCTCAGCCTTTAAGGGGAGCACTGAAGCTGCTGCCCCTGAACCACACAGGTGAAGGCCTCCTGGAGCTCAAGGGACTGCTCTTTCATCAGCCAAGGCAACAAAAGGTTTTCTGAGCAGAGTTCAGTCCCTGTCAGTCTAGATAAGATGAATTTGGTATCTGGTGCAATACTTTGTACTGAAAAAATTCAATTCTAAAACATGTGCCTCTGCCTTTAATACATCTAACCAAAGTGAGAAGACTATCCTGCTGGGTCAGATCAAGATCTTAACCACTACAAATCTGTGACTAGCTTTAGTAATTGTAGACATACTTGAGTGCCTAGATCTATCAGTAATAAAAAAACCCAAAACAAATAAACAAAAGCCCAAACTCCAAAGACACAGCACTTCCCTTACACGAGAACTCGTTCTCCCTGCCACACAGATGGAGGGAGATCTCAGCCCTCCTCCCCACTCTCTCCTGATCTCCCTTCTTAGAAGATCACGAGGTAACACCCAGACCTGATGTGAACAGAGGAAAAAGCAGCGTGGAAGATCTTTAAGCCACTGCAGATGGGTAGCAGCAGAAGCAGGGCCATCAGCAGACATGCACAGTACTCTCCAACTCTCCAACCAGGATCTTCTCTTTGGCAGGGAAGTGGAAGTGATATTCTTTAGGGTTCCTTCCACAGGTCCCTTCCTACCTCAATACAGCTCCAGACAATGTGGTTCCCTTGGAAACCTTCAGACCACTGAAGTTAGCTCTCATTCAAAACCTGTCTTACACAGCAAGAGTAGCCAAAAAACTAGAACCCCTTCCAAAAAGCTACGAGGCATTTATTTTTACCTGGACACTCATTAGAGACAGGCAGAAGAGGCCTCAGCCTACCTCCACGTATTAAAATGAGACAGACATCACAGGAATCAAATCAGCAGACCATGATGACACTTCATGACAGATGGATAGCATTACCAGGTCAGTGAGTTTCCTGTTACTGCTAGGGAGAGTTTTCTGCTTAAGATGCAAATGGTTACGCTTTGGCCTGTTTATAAAGGTATCAGGTGCCTTCTAGAGTCTACTTACACTGAAAAAAAATAAAAATCAAGCAAGTCCCATTCAGTCTCAAGAAACATCCCAAAGACACCTGGGCCCAATGGAAAGAACTCAGCTCTGCTAGTCAACCAGGTCAAGCTTTCACTTCAGAGATGCTCAGCAGTTGCCAGAGTTTGTTATAATTGCTGTTTTAACCAATGCTATTTTGGGATTGGTTTTAGAGCTCTGTTGGGCTGGCTCCACTGAGGTGACTGGGCAACACTGCTTGGCAGAAGATAAAGAAAGCTCTGTTGCTTTCATGTACCTATCATGATGCCACTCGTGTGGGGCACTGTGCTGCTGTCAAATGTCTTCTCCAGGGCAGCCACTCCGAATTCATTCAGGTCCAGGTCATCCAAGGCAGACTCTGCCAGACACAGAGGTACCAATTATGTTATAAAGGACCAACAACTTCAAGAGATAGGATGGCCCAAAGAGCCTACATGCAGAGGAGCCTTTGCTCTCTATTTGTCAGTCTGCACGGCCCTACTCTCCGCCCTGTGCAACGCTGTTCTTAACTGGTTTGGCAGAAGTCTCATGGGCAGCTTTTCCACTCAGGTTTTCTTGCCTGATCTGGTTTCTTTTTTGTCTCAACGTAATCCCAAATGTGACATGAAAACAAAAATTTGATTAAATAACAGCAGTTCCCATAAGTCTTCACCCAAACTGCTCTTTCAAGTCTGTCCATAACATGCAGTAACACTGGCTTATGACATGTCTGGGCCTGGCTTGTGCTTTGTCCATACTTTGCTGAAGAGCCACTCAGAAAAGCAACACCAGTAGAATGGAGCACTTGAAAAATATCTCTGAGGTTCAAAGATAGGGTAAAATAAAAAAGCTTATGAATGCTTGCAAGCGTTCTATTTGAACATGCCTCATCACTAATCATGATCAATATAAATCCATCCCACGTGTGCCCACTCCTTTCTATTATTATTTTTAAGAAATTGGTGAGATCACCTCAGAAACGTTGGATTAAAAAAAAACCAAGCAGGTGACCAAAAAACCTATCTCAGAGGACTGTTTCCAGTCTCTGGACCCTCCTGTTCTTCCTTTTCTTACAGCCTCTGTCCTATACTCTATGGACAATCTACCTTACAATCCTTACAATCTACCTGGTGGTTACCCTTGCTGTAAAATTGTCAATTAGAGGGTGAGGGGTTGTAACTGTGGAAAATGCCTCTGTGATTTCCTGCCTACTCCAAGACCTCTTGGTACCTTTGCCAAACCTAAAACTAAGGCCCCTTCCACCATCTGACATTCTGAGTAAACGGCTCAGAGGCCTTCTGTTGGTCCTGGGGGTGATTTTCATCCATAATGACCTGCAGAAAACATCAGATGTGTCACAGTCACAGAAAAAGCTTACAGCCCTCAGGAATGTGCCAGCACTGAGACGAAAAAACGGGCGTTCACGGGAACACCCGTGCTATTCCAGTCCTCAGACCTGGCAATCCATGTCTGAGGAAGCCCTGTCAGCAGAAGTAAAAAAAAAAAAAAAAAAAGAAAAAAAGAAAAAAGAAATAAAAAAAAGGAAAAGGTGAAGTTACCTATGACAGACTCAACGGTGTCACTGGTTGGGTAGAAAGGAAGGGCATTGGCATTCATGCCTGGTATGCTGCTGGTGCCAGCAGGGCTTGGTGGGGTTGCAGCCAGACTGGAGGTGATACTAGAGGAGATGCTGGATGTCAGAGGGCTCCCCACTGGGAGAATACCCAGTATGTCCTGAAACAAGAGTTTTGAAAGGGGAAGAGGTAGGAAATAAAACATCTTTATAAAAGAATCCCTTCAGAAACATGCAGGGATGAGCCAAAGATCAGCAGCAAACCTGTTCCTGCCTGCTTCCAACCTGACAGATGGCTGGTGCTACTAATGGGCTGGGGGGTGGGGGAGAGATTAACAGCTTTTCTTTAATTTCTGATGACTGTTCTCTGTTCTGTCCCCTGTCATACCCCCTCCCTCCCCGCAGCATTACAAAAATCCTTCAGGCTGCCCCAGAATTAACTCCTGTGACCCACAGGTTGCATGCAATCATAGGGATGGATCACACACTCACTCACTCAGGCTCAGTCCAGCACACGACTTAGAACCTGCTATTAAATTCTCTTTGCCAAATCCTTGAACTTAGATGACTCCAGAGATGCATTCCAGCTCAATTTTCTGTAATTTGGAGACACTCTCCAGCAAGGTTCAGGCCTATGAATCTATCCTAAATTCACACAGGTCTAGTCATTCACAAACAACACCTTCAGCAAATCATCCCATCTTCATAAAGTAATCCCTCAAGCTGAGCATCCTAAGGGTGTCTGGAGTGTCATTTACTCCCTGTAGAGTTGTCTGGGTCCACAGAGCTTTCTCCTGTCCTTGTCTGTGGCAGTGTGAGCACTGAGCTAGCTCCAGAGCCCTGCCAGCAGCACTGTACCTGTTTGGGCTGTAACAAAGGTTGCTCCTGGCTCCTGTGTTCCAGTGAGTGGGACTTCATTTTTGCTTGCTGCAGTAAAGACACAGAACAAAAGATAAGCAGAGGGATTAGCAGCAAAATTAAAAATGGCTGACTGCTGGCTTTGGAGAGGCCATGGGAAACACAGTCCCCTCCTCTCTTACAGCCTGCTCTGGGCACTAGAGAATTGAGAGAGTGGAAAGCAAAGCAAACTGAAAACACTCCAAGTAATTTGCTTTCTATATACCAAGACATCCCCCTTAGAGTTATGTAAAGACTTCTCACAATCACATTTGCCTTCACCATTGCTATAAATCCTCTGCTAGCACAAAGAACATCTGAAGAATCAAGACCAAAAATGTATTATTTTGCCTTGCTATAAATAACTCATCAGCTTTACTGGTATATGAAAAAAAAAAAAAAGAGCCAGAAATAGTGGGAGGCATACTATATTTTTCAATTAGGTAAACATTGTTCAGCTTTGGGAAAATAAAGTATGCAGATTATGTTTTCCTTCAAACTTTTCCAGCTCCCTGCTAGGTCTGCAAAGTAAAACACAGTGCTAACTAACCAATTTTAAACACAACATCATCAAAATCGATTTTTAAAAAAATAACCTTCCCCCATCCATTAACATAGAGCTCAAAGCTACAAAATATAAGTGAGGTCAAGGCTGTCTGGGATTGCAGAACTGCCTGAATGCCAACATACATTTAGAATTCCAAAACCCAGCCTAAAAACTCAGCTTAAGGACCTTCCAGCACTATATCCTTAACAGATATCAACCCTCTTGCCTCACAACATCAGTCAATTCTGAGGTACAATAACCAGAGCTGGGAAGGAAGTGGCCTCATGAGCTTGCCAGTGTGTAACAGTCTGCTCTGCAGGCCTGGCTCTGTTCCTCCTGTGCTGCTACATGTGTAAGGCATAGGGAGATCAATCACACCCTCCCAGAACAAAGAGGGAGCAAAAAAGTGCTGAGAGTCAGGGCTGCTGCTTTACTTGTTCTCCAATCCCCCCCCCAGCCTGAATCAGACACATATTCCAGGCATAAGGTCTGCTCGATGGTTTTTAATCTCCAGAGCAGGCAGGCAGCATCTCTGCAGGGGAGAGTCAGCCATGATGTGCAACAGCAGCACAGGAGATGCCACACCGACCCGAAGTGATAGGCCTTGACTTTTTGGCTTAAATAGTCTCATGAAAAAGATAAATGATTGCTGGAGAGGAATGACACAACCAGACAGGCGAAAGCGCAGCAGAAGAATTCATCCCTTCCTTGGTTTTGCTTAATTAAATCATTTTCTCTGCTCAGCTGTATGCCTACAGGCAGATGGGGAGGTCAAAGCCTGGCAAACAGGCAGCTGAGATACAGACACAAAGATCCTTCTGCCGTGGGTACCATCCTCTCACGCCTCCCTGAACAACACCCAGCACGTTTACACACAGCAAAGCTCCCACCAAACCAACCCAGGCTTGTTTTCCTTTGTGTGTGTGAAATGCATTGGGCTGGTGCATCTGTGTGTGTCTGATAGCAGGCCTGCTAGATGATCCAACACATCCTCACCCTGCCTGACACTCCTCTGAACACAAAATGTGCTATCAACAGACGTCAGCAGCTGAAGTGAAGGCACACATGCATCCATGCCCCCACCCCCCCCAGCCAAGAGGCTTCCTGCCAACACAGCTAGCTGGCTCTGGTGCAGTTCAGTCTTACTGGAAAGTTTTTGTTTCTTTAAGGAGGAGAAAAAGTGAGCATGCTTCTAAGTCAGTCCCAATTCCCACTGCCTTGAATTCATGTAACACCAGAGAAAAAAGAGAGCAAACCACTAAGCCAGTCTCCTGCAGCTCGGGGTAACATTAAAAGGGCTGTATGTCAAGACAGAAATCCAAAGGGCAGGCTGAAATTCTCCAGCTCACTCTGCTGCAGTCAGGGAAGAAAACAGGGGACATAAATTACCAGTGAAACCAAATGTTTTCTGACCAGCATGGAACAAACCTCCTGTACTGTGTGTCAGGACTTGGGAACACCTCCTGGTCATGGCACTCTACTCCTTCCAGTCCTGCCAGCATTTTTCCAGCTTGCTAAATCTTTTGGAACTCAGGAAATTTATTTTTAGCTTTAAGTGCTGGCTCAGCCTTACCACAAACTATGTGGAAACTCATTAACACAGAAGATGCATTTGTCATTCTAATAAGACAGAAGCTATTTATTCTAATTCTACAGAGGAAAAACGACAAGCCTATTGCAGAGCTGAGCCAAATGCATCTCTTAAGTTCACTCATATCTGAAAACAAAGTTAAATGCCTAATTATTGGTCTCATTTCCAGGGCATATGAGAATCTCTGGTGCCCACTGCAGCCAAAGGGAATTACAGAGGATTTTTTAAAAGTAGTAATTATAGACTAAAATAAAATTAAATCAGGACACTTACGAGACACCTAATTCTGTCTGTAGAAACCAAGCATAAGGCAACTGTGATTACTTCCATCTATATCTTAATAGCTACTTATTCCAGTCATTTAACACAGGTCTTTGCTTAATCAAAGCCCCATGAAAAAGAAGCTTCCTGAATACAGTATTTCTGTAGCACAGCCTGGACTTCAGACATAAATGCTCATCATCTGGCCCTCCTTTTATAAGTCCTATTCATGCTCCATCCCCTTTCTCCTTGGCTAAGGCTTGCTGCCCGTTTTCTCCAAAGCAGGGCCTCCCTGGCACCCTGCCCCTGCTGGCAGGAAACAGGGGTTCTCTCAGTCCTTCAGCTCTGGGTTCACTCCTCCTTTGCAGCAGAGGCATTAGAAAGTCAGCACATGGTTCTCCTTTTGTTTCTAAACAACTGCTACAAGCTGCTGTGCCTGCAAGAAGTGCCAGGATCACAGCATGGTCTGCTCTTTACCCCCAAAGATGTGTTGCATCAATTTGCAATTTCCTAAGCCACGTCCACGTTAAGCGAGACAATGGAATCATTTATAAGAAGGTGTACATGCACACAGCTTAAGCTGTATTTGTCACTAAATCATTTTAATGAGACTAAACATTGTTCAGAACTGGTCCTACCGTAAAGTTTGGTCATATTTTCCCGAAGTTGTAAAAATAAATACAACAAACCCACAGAGTCTGCTTCTAAATCCAACTACTTTATGCAAGGCCTTGTCTGGATGGGATATTCCCCCTGGTTTCTCACAGCAGTGCAATGTCAACACAGCACTATATGCTTATTAAGGCTAGGTTCTTTAATATTACAGACAAAAGTTTAAACATAGCCAGACTGAAAGCAGCATTTCCTGTCACCTCTGTTTTCAAGCAATATATACCAGGTAATTTTATTCCTTTTTAATATTTTTTTTTTTTAAAGAACTTGTAGGAATATTTTTGCAGGCATTTCTTCATAAAAGTAGCTTTTCCCCCTAAATAGGGATGTTATTCTATTCATTTACAAACCCAGTGAAGGGTAAAAGCTGTGACCCAAGCTCTGTGTTGACTCAGCTGACTTGGAAGGGATGGTGCAGGGAAACTATTAATTGTAACATCAAGAAAGGAAATTCACAATAAGAAATTGACTGTGGAAAAAGCTCATGCGTGACAGAAGAGATGAAAGAGACTGTTCCAGGCTTAGGGAGTCTGAACAAGGCATGACACCAAGGAGGAGAAATCTGAGGAAGCAACAAGGCAAGACAGGGATATCCAAAAGGGGTAAAAGGGAATGTTGTTAGAGATGTGGGTTGGATAAGATTGCAGAGGGTTCTTCAAATGCAAATGAGGAATTCCAATCTAACACAGAAGCCACAGGAGAGAGTCAAGGATCAGAATGATACAGCCAGAGAAGCAACAGACGACCAAAGTGACATTTTTTAATACACCAGAGAAATGAATGGTGAAAAGAGAAGACAAACCAAGTCACGGAGATCAAGGTAAGAGTTCACAGTGAGAACAGAGAAGGAAGGATGAGTTTCCATGAGACAATACAGCAAAAGAAACAGCAACTCTTGGCAAGGACCTAAATATGGAAAAAGAAAGAGCAAGACGTGATATGTGGGAAGCTACCCAGGGTCAACACAGGATAGAAGTTGTGGGGGATTAGGAAAACAAGCAGCAGCTTGACTTGTACAAACTGAGTGTGTGATGGCAGCTAGGCAGACAAGAACAGATGTAAGACAGAAGAGACTGGAAGAGAGGCTGAAAGCAACAGCAGAGATCTGAGAACTGCTGATGAGAGCAGTGCTTTCTCATTTTAGTTCCTTGAAAAATAAAAATACAGCTAGACTGGGCCATTTCTCATCCTTCCTCATCCCCCCAACTCTTTCCAGCCCATGTTCCCTACTAACCTGGCATTTGAAACTCTTCAAATACTCGGCCCCCACCTGATCTTCTCGCTCAAACCCCGGTGCTTTCTTGTAGCTGCCAGCTGCTGTTACTGAGTCTGGAGGAAAACCAATGGTCTCCAAGCTGTGGGGCTTTCCAATGGCACCAGGAGGAGACCCACATATATTAGATGGGCTTCCGAGGCTGCTGTTCCTACAAAGAATCTAATAGAAGGAAGAAGTGTCAGGAAAGTACAGCCAGCAGCAATGACTGGGAGAGGAGAGGCATCCCACAGAAGAGCTCATTCACTTCACTGTTTGTGACTCGATTATACTGACAGTCAACACCAACATACAACCTTCCAGCAAACAGTAATTAAGAACTAGGAAAAAGCTCAAGTGGATACCTGATTCATACAGTCCCACTGTTATGGTTTTATTGTCATTACTTTGTACTGACGTGCAGTCTGATGGAAAACAACCTACAGCTCTAGTGACATTTATTCTTTTTGAGGCCTCAGATGCAACTGATCCAAGTTTCCAAACCTGACCAAACTCCCTTTGTTTTCCTTATGCTACAGTGGATCCTGTCTACACTTTGAGTAGTAGTGTGAAACCTGGAAAGTTGCTATGGCAGTCAGAACAACCAAGCATAAGCTATGTGTGATACTGTCTCTTTTGCTTTCCAGTTTGAAATTCTGAAAGTTTTAATGCAGGCACAAGCCAAGTATCAACAGCTGCATTAAAAAACTCAAGGATTTCCAACAGTTCCATTCTTTGGACTATAATCAGGGATCACAACCACATGCAACAAGGCTAGTTTTGCACTGTAGATGAAGCCACAGACAGCAGCAAAGGAGATAAAGCTGAGTTTTAGAGAAAGTGCCTACCTGGATCAATGCAGATACCCCATTTCTCTGGGACAAGAAATTATTTGCCTGCACTGGCAAGCATGACTGTGCTTCAGACAACATTTAGACAGCTACTGCTACTGCAGATTTAAATGTGGCACAGTCTTGGGCTGGCATTAGAAAGAAGGAGCATCCTACAACGTTTTGGTTTTATTTTTATACAGGCATCCTGCTGTCCATGCTTCCCTACAGTCGCAAAGATACTACTCACTGTGGTGGAGGTGGGGCTAGTTGGCAGAGTTCCTGATTTATTCCACACCTACAGTACAAATACAAAACAGAACAGGCCACGTGAGGCTGGCTGCTAGAGGGACCTTTTTCTCTGATTAATTCATCACATAAAATGATCACCAGCAAAGCCATATTTGTTTGCAAGCTACATGCAGATGCCCTGTGGAGTGATGAAGTCACAGAAAGACATGTGTTGCCGTTTGGCATACATCCAAGGATTAGGAAAGGCTGTTTAAATGACTAAGAGCTTGAGATAAAAGACCTAAACAGTCTATTAAGTGGAAGATAACTTCAATTTCATTGCAGTTTTCAGAGAATTTAGATGATATATTCATAAGATGAAAGGGGTTTGGTTTTTTACAGCTTTCCAGAGTGTTATTTAGTAAGAGAAAATACTACGTCCAGACTTTTCAAGATCTGTGTGGAATTCTAGCTGAAATCAAGTTCAGGAGAACTATGAACTGTTAGGTTGGCTGTGGCACTAACCAAATAAAACTATCAGCTTCTCCTCAAAGAGGGGGAATAAGAGAAACAGAGGTCCTAAATGAATTCACCTCATTCCAACCAGTTTCAAATGAGTTAAACTTTGTGTCATTTTACCTTCTCAAAACCTCAACCAACTGTGTGAAAAGGGTACACACCTTATCAGTAGCAGTGCAAACAGGGAAGACTTAAATACAAAAAAGAATCTCAGCAAAAATGAAGTGGTCTAGCATTCTGTGGGCTTCTTATCTCTCTGCATGTACCTGTTCAGCATTTAAAGAGCTCCCTAACAACTAAAAGTACTATCAACTACCCAGGGTATTACTTAAACATATGACAGAGTTGAGCTATTTCCAGAAGTAGGAGAGGGAGGGAATCAAGGATATCCTATAATGCAATACACAATATGCACAGGTTAAGCCTCTGAGATTACATATGTAAACAAACTCGACTGTAGTTATGTACTTTGGACGTTACTGGCTCACAGCCTTTAATTAGAGTACTTGGAAACGAAGCCTAATCTGTACCTCCAGACAGGAAGGAGTTGCACCTCATGTGCGGATGTATTCCACTTTCCTGAAAGTACATCAACAAATTGCACAGAAAGGAAGGCTCAGGAATTTTATAGGTGAGAGGACAACACTAAAGCCACTGAATTCTACGTTCCAAACAAACAGATCCCTCTAAAAAGTGTGGAGCTGAGATCTAGAAGAAAAATACCATATCTTTGGGCTTTGGGATATATAAGGTTTGTCTTCTGGGGAGAAAGAAGTACAGTGACTTGGACAAACTCAGATTTATAGAATATGGACCAGGCTTCCCCACAGTGCTACATACATTGCTAAGGTCTGGGGCATGTGGACTGGAAGGGCTGACTGGAACAGAATCACCAGCTGCCGAGGGCATGTACATCACAGGGCCTGTCTGCGTCGGGCTCGACACAGCTGAGGATTGCTGTAAATCTTCACTGAGAGCAGGCTCTGGAAGGAACAAAAGCACATGGAATGTTACCCGAGGCTGTACAATTGCAATGGAGCACAAGCTGTTTGAGAACAAGAACACCCAGATATTCTCGAGCGAATAAATATTCCACAAGCATCTACTTATAAGTACAGAAGCAAGGAGAACTCTTATCTGGCAAAAGGCTACTACTTATCTAATATGCCTTCCATTATTACTGTAGTGACTTGTACACTGTACTGCTCTTTAGTCCATTAAAGCTGCTCTAAAATTATCTTCCCTGCATGCATTGTGTATTATTCATTCAGCTGTCTTGAACTAGGCAGAGCTTCCTTCATTGCTAGGCACAAAGTTGATGGGTGCATTATAATTAGCTGGGGGAGAGAAGTTTCTCTCTGCATTCAGTACAAAACATTACCCTAAATAAGTAATGTACAGAGAAAGGCATACACAAAAAGGAAGTGTCATTGGCTTGGAAGGTAAAGCAGAGATGCTGTCGACTCGTGGTATTGTTTACTAAAACTGCAACTGCTGTTTGGCAATCTTTCAAGTACTAGTTTCAACACATTTCTTGCTAATCATCAGCAAAACTCATTCTAAGAGCAGATATAATAAACTGACTCCTATTATTTTAATTGAATTAGGCTCTCAGTGGTCACCTTGCAAAGAAAGGACTAAATTATAACACTTCCATAAGGCAGCAAGAAGTAATCAAGCTGGAATGACCTCAGAGCCACAGAATGTTATTCTGGCTTTAAAGCACTATAGTATCAAGTGCAGTAATCTTGTCAGGAATAAGGCATCTCCTAAACAAAAATACCATGTTATATTCAAGGGAGTTTGCTAAACACTGTTTCTTTACCAAGATTTCATTCTCTCTTAAGCTTGCTGGATCATACTGTATTTTGGGCCCTTATGACCCACAGCTCCAGCTGTAATTACTGCTTGGACAAGGCTTCCTATAAAAGGAACTGCATAACCTGTAAGGAATTTACTCTCACCATTCCTTGACAAAGCCAGCAATTATTAATTCCAGCATTTAGAAAGGAAAATCAACTAACAAACAGGTTTGCTCAGGGCCATGTAATGAGTCAGTATCAGAACCCATCTATTGACTTCTGAGTAACCTGCTCTAAGTGCTGCACATTTCACAGTGAGACTGGAACAGGGGCCACAGGACCATGAGCTGACCATTTATCTATGAATGTTAGTGCCCACCTGAATATAGAACTCCCACAACCAAAACAGCATCCCTACTTTCCAGATGACAGAAGTGAGGATTGAAATAATGCCTGTAAATCAGGGAGCTCTTGAGAAAAGAGGGTCTGAGGAAAAGTGGACAAAAAAGGTGCCTATTTTTCTTCTCCAACCTAACGTAAAGATTTAAACTCTAAGCAAAACTTCATAAATAGTAAAATAGCATTTAATGTTTTAAGGGATCCATACGTTATCTATAATTAGCAATTTTATCCTCAGCTTTTTAAAATGCAACACTCTGCAAGTTAGCTAGGTACAGTTCATCCATGTACAGAAGAGAAGCAGCTTTCTCTGTTTCTGTCCTCCTAATCTGACATGCAGAGAACTGAGCAAGTGAGAGGGACCAGAGGGAGATACAATGAGAGCCAAGGGCTGAGTCCTACAGACCATCTACTGCCTTCAGCTCTGCCAACACCTCCCACACTAGCATGGTTTTACACACATCATCTAAGCCAATACTTGTTTTTTGAAAACTCTTCACAGAAGCTCTAGTTTAGTGGCCCTGTATTTTAAACCCATCTATTTTGGCCAGAAGTTCTCCATAGCTCACATATCCATGAAAGAGGAGAGAAGCAGCCCACATACGTTCTACATGTGCAAAGGCACAGAAGGGTCCTCGGGGACAGCTGCCAGACTGCTGCATGTCATTGCATTTGGTGGATTTGTAGATCTAAGGGTGAGAAAAAAAAAACAAACAAAAAACAGGAAAAAAAACAGACATGAACAGGAAAAAAAAAAACCAGTGACTTGCAGCCCAGGTACAAAAGTACTACGAAGAGACTTGACAGCAAGAACACAGATATAAGGCACAAAGGCCAGCAGAGTTCAGGGTGACCATTTCAGTGCTTTGCTTCAAAGAAAGGAGAACCCACTATAGTTACAGAAACACCAAGACATGCCCATCACAGCTCGAGCTCACCCAAAGATCAACCCATCACACATCAGCTCACCCAGAGGTCACCATTTGCCATAAAGTCCCTCATTCTCACTGGAAGCTCCATGGATATTACAAATGGTAAAAGGTAGGAAACAGTTGACAGATGACAGCACAGAGATTTACAGCCACATGTTTGCAAGGAAAATAACAAACCATTGACAATGATGGTAGGAAATGGATTATTCCCCTTCCCCCCAGTTTGACAGGCGGTGACAATGGTTACTGTGCCGATACAGGCCCAACAAAGCTTTTCAACACTGTAACATGAAGCAGACTAGGACAAGGACTTAATTACACTTTCTGTCAGGACACTGGAATACTCTGGCCATGCTCACAACTAAGAGAGCTTGGTGTTTTTTAGCACCAGTTTGTGGGGATCTGTGATTTAGTGCGATCATCATCAACCCGTAATTTTTCCTCAAGGAAGGAGATGCTGTAAGCTCACCTGCAAACCCACATCATGCTTTGAAAAGGACCCCCATAAATGAGACTGCTCTTACACTCGAGTTTTCCCCTGCTTTTCTTACCTCCTCCCATAATGTCTACCTAACAAAAAGGCACCCCTGTCAAGCAGCTGAATCTCAGCTTACTTCCAACATGCAGTTTCTCTGTATCCCAGGACCACACTGCAAGCAGCCCACATACTCTCCCAGCTGGCACACTAATTTGATTTTTAAGAATGGAATGCTTTTGCTTTTCTACTCAGCTACCAAACAGAAGGAGCAGGTTACTGTACCTCTGGGTGGAACTGCTGTTCTGTGCGAGTGTGGCAGTATTGGCATGAGTCTCCATTTTCACACTTACTGGGATCTCCCCACTCATCTCCATGTTTCACACTGGGACATGGTGAAGATCTGTGTGAATAAGGTGGCAGGAGAATGCATCAGACTCACAGACGTGCTTTGAGCTTTGCTTCCTCCATCAGGAGGCAGGTTTGGCTGCCCACCCTCAGCTGTCCCATCTGTTTGGCTGGCTGCTGCTTCCCCAGCCCCCACCCTCCTGCTATTGCACCTTTTTCCCCTTCTTCCAATTTCCCAATCAAAGAAACACAGCCTAAGTCTCCATCTGAAACCAAACTCAACAATATTGGCAGCTGATGTGATTAGTGTCAGAGATACCAGGTCTGGTTTCTGTTTTGGAACCGTACATTCATAGAAAGCTAATAAGTTAATTGGCTAATCCTAAAACACATAATACCCTTACAGTGGTATGTTTCCAGGGTTATAGTATGGCCATGTGGAAAAGAGGCTGAGTCAGGTCACTGGGGAAAAGGCAAGTCCATTTTCTCCCTCTTAGCTAGGGACAGCTCTTCTTCCCGGTTCTGAATTTTTACGGTGACCTACTTCCCCTGCTCTTTATGCTCTTAACCATCCCCTCAGACAACAGCAGAGGGAAGCAGATAGCAGCAGCAGACGTCTGCATGAAAGGCAGCCACATCAGCTGGGGGTGGGGAAAGCAACACAGGAGTGGCGATCAGGAGGACAGAAGCTTTCAGCTCTCCCCTTCCCAAAGGGCCCAGGCACGGGGAGCAGAAAGCACAGAGCCGCTGCCTGAAGACTGGCTTAGTGTTTCTGCCTCTCCTGAAAGTGTTGGGATTAATATTCCTTCGATTTTTGTTTATTTTTATTTTTTTAAATACATTATTTCAGTGTCAATTCAAAAATTTCTGTGAACTTTGGGGGTGGGGAAGGGAAGTGAGAACATCCACGGTATTTTCTCTCCTGGCTTTCTGGTCTGCTCTTATGTTTTTCAAAAAGAAACTAAGGAAAAGCCCCACTGAGACCTCAACAAAAGCTCTGTTGTGTTGGAGGAAATGAGGGCCTATAACTTGGATGAAACACGTTCAGGGAGATGTGGCATGCTGAGAAATCCAGTGACAGCTGAGTGAGGAGAAACCCCCAGTGCCTCAGCAGCACAGCCTGTAGCAGCTGGTCAGGAATGCACGTCCAGCTACTGGTCACACTGTGCCTCACGATCCCCATCACCAGGCACACACAACAAGCAGCCTGATGATTCTGAATCCTTTATAATGAAAATACTGAGTTTGTTCCTAGATGGAGACTAAAACTTTCCTTTGTTTCCTCTTTCCTGCACTGCTTTCTAAAGCAGTTTATATAGTAAGGGGAAGCCAGACAGGTTCTGTCTGCTATAAAATCAGCATTGTAACATGATTCAGCACCAGTCATTTATGAAAGATACTGGTTCCTATACACAGGAAAACTGCTTGTTTAGTTTATTATCCTTCTCCAAGGCAGAAATAACAGTCCATCACATCTGTCACTACAGGTCTTGGAGACACACTCAACTTTTTAGTGGGCAAAATCCTAGATCCTTCATTACAGATTTCTACTGCACCTCATCACTCAGCTGGGAAACAGAATATCCAAGACCACAATACCTGTATTTGTGTTTTCTTGGGCTTCTTCTTCTGTCTTTGCTATTGTGGTAGTAGGGACAGGCATAACCCTGGCGGCAGAGACGGGGGGGCTTCTTACACTGCTCTGTCTTGTAATTTCCCAACACATACGTTGTATCTGCAAAAAGAAGCAACCAGTTAGTGTGAGATGACCATGATCTATATTTACTACATAAAATTTTTTGACAGGACCGGGCACTCCACAAACACCAGACTTTCCCCAAGTGACACTCACCTTGCCACCTTGGCTCCTCACTGAGTATTTTCTCTATCATAGCATGGCTAGCAGCAACTGCAGACTGACCCTCTATGCCACCTTCTGATGTAGTCTGACCATTCTGCAAAGCTTCCATCGCCTGAAGCTCCCTTCATGGACAGAGTTAAATGAACATACAGACTGAGCAGATGAAGAGACAGGTAAAGGTGCATAAAACCTGACATACTGCAGTGTGGTAACAACTCCTAAGTAGGTGCATTTCATTCATGCGTTTGTCAGAACATCTTTAATCAAACAGCAAATGCAATACATGCTCTTCATTCTCTGGGAATTCCAGATGCATTATTTTGGCACCCTGCATCAGACTCCAAACTACAGCACAACTAGTTCCAAGTGTCCTCCCCCCCATTGTGAGTATCCTCCCTGGAGATTCTGATTTGCCTTATTAGGAAGGGATATATCATCACCACTCCAACAGGGAGCAATTCACCCTGAAGCAGCACCGTCCTTCGATCAGCTGACTTTCCATTTGGGTACAGAAATGACTGTTTTCTCACAGAGCCCCAACCTCTACTAACCTGATGTCGTACACTGGAGAGCGCAGGTCGTGGGGCCCATGAGCGAACGCGCAGTGGACTCCGTTCTTTGTGCAGTTTCCCTTGGAGTCTGTCTCATGAATGCAGATTCCAGTCTTGTAGTAGCGCAAGTGATACCTCCTCTCTGTGTCCCCGGTAGTTCTATGCAAGAAGGGACATCTGAGGTGCAGAAGGAGGGGAAGAACAAAGTTTAATTACACAGGTGATGGACTCAACACTACCAGAAGACACGCTGCCCATACAGGATGCTGCAGTTGACAACACCTTTCCTAACTCTGCCCCTTCTCTTACGCTGTGCCTCCCAACACTACACAGAACCCCTAAACCTGTCACTACACAGTATGTAATAGTTTCCCTCCCAGAAAGACAACTGGACTATCAAGCCAGCAGCAGCTTATTATTCTAGTCCAGTGACTGCCAGGGATCTGGAAAAGAGCAAGGACACTGTCAAGGTGTTCTGACACACCCTGACTGAAGGGACATCACATGGCACATACCATTTCCTCAGCAGCCCATCTAGACTTGGTGCTGTTACTGTTCCCTGCTGATGTACTCCTACAGGGCCATGATAGTCTATCTAGAGCCAGATGCACCCTTTATGCAGAGCATAGGACAAGAAAGGAGAATTACAACAGTACCCTCTTAAGTTAGGCTTTGTTTCTCCTCTTAGGCAGAAAAAGAACAATCTACACTGAGAAATAAGAAAAAGAACAAGATGGAATTAGGTGAAGTTTAGATGTTGCAGCATCAAGATAAAAAGAGAAATCAGCAAAGGGCTCCAAGATGGCAACAGTTTTCATTCACAGAGTTTGAGCCAGATATGAACCAGTGATCTAGATGCCAAAGCCCCCAGATATCCTATTTCCAGTCTCTTCTAGCTCTTTTCTAACAAGGAAGAAAGTATTGAAACTAGGTTTCCGGATGGGGGGTTATTCCATCCTACTATAGTCACAAGATCTTTACTTAATCAGATTAAAAAAATATATTGTTTTCCCAATAAATAGCATTTTTCTGTGTGTTTATACTGGCACTACGAGAGGGAACTGAAGAAATTCCATCTTTCTGTAGCATCTCCATATAAAACACTCCCTATATTTGACCATAGTTTGGCTACATTGTTTATTCTTCCATATCTGTCACATGGCTAAAATTATATATACTACTGGGTAAACCCTTGAATTGCTGGAGATTGCCCCATGCAGAGCACAAATGCATATCTGCTCCAGTTAACTGACAGCAGTCGTGGGGAGAGAAGACCCCAATAAAACAAACTCTTCCTCATGCTGCCTTGTTCTGGGTACTTGTTATTTCCCTACTGGCTTCTTAAAAGTTCAGGAAGACAAAATAAACGAGCAAGTAACCGGGCAGACTAGAGGACAAAGCTCCCCCTCTTTCTTCAATCTGCCAAAAACAAAGCTACGTTGCTAGTGAGCAAAAGGTGTTCTTTGGCAGTCAGAGTCTTGCAGGAACAGAGTTTTTTGGAGCCATTTGTCAGTGAGTTTTCTCCCACTCAACTTTGCTGAAGATGCCAAGGCTCGTGAGGTCAGTAAATGATGCAAGAGCTGAATGGCCACCTAAGTCACCCTTAGTATCACCTCTGCAACAAGCACAGGGGTTGCTATTACAGATTTTGCATCTGTTCTCACGTTACAAAGCTGTTTTACTGCTGACTTGCCTCATCGCTACAAGAGCTGGCTGGAATCATCACCTGGACTGATCCCAAAGGCCTAATGCCTGAAAAGCAGGGTTGCAGTCTTTACTTACTCATCTCCTTCTGGGCAGATTCCTGTGGTCTCGTCATACTTGGTACAGTAAATGTCAGGGCTGTAGTTAAATGTACCGTCCCGGCGGCGGATGGACCTGCGACGGCGCTGGTTGACAAAGTGCCAGTGGAAGCAAGTGTAGGGCCTGTGCTGAGTGCACTTGTGCTGCACGAAAAGGGGGCACTGCTCCGTGCGGAATTCCTTCAGGTAACTGCAGGCAGAAATCCAACAGCCGGAGATTAGGACCAAGATGCTGGTCAGAGGCACTATCCAACCATCCCAGCCATCAGAGAGAGGCCTCCTGTCCTTCCCACACCCTCCCCGGATTTCACTGTCAATACTGGAGGCTGGAAGCTGCTGGTTGTCTGTAATGGGAAGGTATCAGTTACCAGGCCAGTTAACACAAACAAGAAGGCTAAGGATAGCTGAAACCACTTTATATTGTGCCTTGGGTATCCTTCTGAAGAGGCTTTTCACGAGCTTGGAAAATAGTCTGTTAGAAATAAAGAACTCTTAAGGACCTTTCTATTAATTTCTGTCTCTAAATCTGAAACCTACCTGGGCAAAAAGGGGTTTCCTTCTTATATGTTGAGTTTAAAAAAAACACAACACAAAACAAAGCAAAAAAACAAACCACAAATAAAATACACTTTCCTTGTAGCCATGTTTAAAGTGTCAAGGTACTGAGAAAGATTTTTAAAAGACTCTTTCACGCCTTGCCCTCCTGGTTTATCTCAGCTTCTTTAGTACATGGTTGACTATGAAATGAAAACTAATAAATTTCTCTTTTGCAATCTTGTGAATTCAAGACTCAGTCTTGAAAAGTGAGATATTGATCCTCAAACTCCTGCACATTTACGTTGCTTTAATTTTAATATGCAATTCTCTGAAAGTACGTCTTGTTTTATCCCGAGAACTAAAGTCACAAGCTTTTATTTGTGACACTAATAACAGTCTCTAAACCCAGATTGTAGAGGATTACAAAATGGTTTAGATCAACATAATGATCTGACTGTGATCTCTGTGTAGGTGCTTACCAAATCCACACAGCCTGAAACCCACTAGTTGCCCTGCATGTACAGGGAACATAGGAACAGTTCAAGTAGCTCAGACCCAAATCCCATCGGGTTTGGTCTCAGACACCTCCAAGAACAACACGGAAGACCCAGAGTCTGGTCTCTTAGATTTAGAGGTCAGTTTAAACAGCAAGTGTAACAAAATTTGGCAGGCAAAATAAAAGTACCAGTATTCTGCTGGAAGCAACAGGATGATACAAGAGCAGATATGGACTCATATGAAACCCTGAATGTACTCCAAGGCGACAAAACCAAGTATAGGAATTTGTCAAGTATTCACTCCCATATCAGAAAATCTCTATCATATTTCTAAATATATGGAAAGATGCCTGATGCCCAAAGTTGTATTTACAGATAATATCATCAGGCTAGATTCATTCTGAAAGCAACATCTGTCAATAAAGCCTCCTTTCGTCTTTAACCGAAGAGAAAGCCTGAGGAAAATGCACAAATTCAACCAAAGTGGTTTTATTTGTTTGTTATGAAGAGAGAATATCACTGGCAAGAGCTTTCCCACATTGGATTTTGCAGGCGTGAAAGGATAAAAACCTCTTCCTCATCTTCAATCCCCAAGTGAGTCTCAATGTGAGACTTGCAGGTTCCACTGCTTCGGATCTGCAAGTGCTCGGGGGTGGAGAGGCTCCACAGCCAGCTGTGAGCCCCTTCCCACCCCAGCACATCTGTCCCCTGCAACCCAGCGGGGCTGGAACACTATCTACACTGAGGTCCAAGGCTTAACATCGGAAAAACCGGAGCCAGAAACAGGTCTGTTTGGAGTAGGTGAGGTCTAACAACATCACCTTGTTCCTTTTTTACTTTTAAAAAGCCAACTCCATTCAAATGGAGATCCCTACTTCAACCACAGCAGCAATTCATCTGAAAAACCAACGCCACAACAAAATTAATCCACTCTTGAAAAGCTTTCTAAGCTGTTACACCAAGCACAGCTGTAAAAGGTGGAATTCCACAGACCATTTTATCTTACCACGGCACTAAAAGACCTAGAGCAAAAGTGACTGTAACAACATATAGGTTAGAAAGTGAATTAGGTAAACTTTAGCAGCATGATACATCAAGCTGTCCACAGATGCTGCAGTCACCAACCAGTCCCTTCCACCCATACACCTCCACGCACACACACCTTAGAGACATGAGATTTATGTTACTTCCACTTTCACAAATGGTCAAACTGCAAAGCACCTGGCTATGTGCCCTGGCCAGTACCACACAGAGATCCCTCGGTGACAGAAGCCAAGAGCATTTAAACTCCTCCATCTTCAATGAAGTGACTCCTGGGTTTAAAGCAAAGAACAGCATCCTCAAACTTTCCAGTGCTCTGGAAACTAAGGGGAGGCAGCAGGCCTACATAAGCTGGGTATCCAGCCCAGCACTCTGGACTTGCAGTGATAGACATGTATGAAACACTGTTAAAAACCCTAGAATTTAACAACTGCATGATCAGCCGAGCTGAAACAGCTTCCCTTTCGCAGGAGAGTTTAAGAACGTACACAGTGACTAGGGATTTCAGTCTCTGGAGTGTCAATTGTTGCTGAAGAGCATTTGAAAATTAATTGCATTTCATGATTGGCTAAACTCCCTGGAGAAACATTTATTATAATGTAAATGAGAGATAATTACATAAGTAAACGGTTCACCTGAAAAGTGTTTAACACCTAACTGGCTTCATCAGAAACTCATTCTTTAATGCTGCCTATTCAATAAATGATATCTCATCCTTAATTTCGAAGCAAGTCCTGCAAACAGGTACCACTGAGCACCATACACATTAACTGTGCATGATCACCTCTGCAACAGACTCAACAGAGGAGAAGGAGAGTTGTCACATTAACTCAGTCATTTCAAGCTTTTCAATCACTGCTTTGCATTTTTCTTTTCCTTTTTTTTTTTTTTCCCCCAATACACTACAACATTTTAAATCACCCTCCTCCACAATAGCCTGAATGGTAAATTGCTTTATAGCCCTGTGTTTTCTTGATCCATGAAGTGTGTTTTGGCTCCTCTGGGAGAACACGGACCACTCAACCAGCCACTTTGTATTAAAATATATGAAAGGCATCTAAACCACATGTGTTTGGGGAACACAGAGAGGATACACAGACCACACCACCGCAACGTGATGTCTCAGAAAGGGAAAGCTATTAATATTTCAGTAGCCCGTTTGCAAAGGCTCTAACAGATCCTTCTGGTGTCAGTGGTCTCTATACATTTATTTTTTTTCCCCCTCAACAGCTGAGAAAAGGAATTTTTTGAACGACACTTGAAACTGAAAACATGTTGATAACTGGTACACATTTCAGAGTGTCAGCCAAACACTGTGTCTGTACAGGAAGAGGAAATCCAGCAATGATAACTTGCATTTCTCAACTCCTCTCTGAAGATCTCAGGAAACTCTACAGCCCCTGCATGAGAGGCAGAATTATCACCCCCATGGTATATAGGAGTTACTTCTGTATTTATTTTAAAAAAACAACAAACATTAAACTAATCAGTTCTGTGCTGGTTTACTTTATGTGCATTTTATTTTGCATGTGTGTATGTGTCATATTTTCTAACCCATATAAGTTTTTTAAAAGTGGAATACCTGTAGCACAGTTTTCTGATACTGCAGTAACATCAACAGCAACACCCAAATTCCTGGAGGAAATGTTATCATTTAGGAGTCCTACCAAAGACAAATACAATTCTAAACAAATAGGACATGACTGGCCAGAACAGTGCAGATCAAAGTCCCCAGGCTGAGTGAACTTGCTGCTGAACAGGATGGACCCTACTGGAAATAAAAGCTTCCTTCACTGGGAAGACAAGAGGAGAGGTTCTTAGATTAGCTTTGGCAACTCCCAGAGACTGACAGGAGCAGCAACATATTAAGAAAAACCCAACGGTACTTCGCTGAAGTTCCACTTCCCCTGGGGTGGGATGTGGGAAGGTGCAGTAATTATTCTCTGCAAGAATTTACACTAGTGGGGAACTACTAACTGTCTTTAATTGCCAGGAGCGGCTCGACCCTCCAGGGCAGAGCAGCAAGTGTTTACATCTGCAGGTAGTCATTGCAGCTAGTTGCCTCTCTGCCCTGGAGGAATCGAGTGGCAACCTGCTCAGAGAGCTGGGGGAAAAAGACAAGCAGGATAGGGGAAAAAGAAAAAATTGTACTTCCAAACACCACCACCACCACAAAAAAAAAGAAAAATCGAACCTAGAAAGTAGGAGGGAAAAAAAAAAAAAAAGAGAGAGAAGCCAAGATGAAACTCTAACATAGAAGCTTCATTTTTAAAATCAACATTTGCAGCCCTGTCCTGGTCATATTCACTGCCTGCTGCTGCAGGGATCTCTTGCTCTGCTGAAGCTTCACTGGTTTGGCTCTGTTGACACCCAGTGCACTCAAGCAGCTCCATACAAGAGGATACCTGCATCCCTACTGCCTTCCAGGGCTGCAAACTTCCTGCCAAACCTGACATAAGTGGTGTGAGCTCGAGTCAGGAAAATGTGCTGGTAATGCATGAGGACAGCTGAGCCCTGAATTCCTCGTTAAAAGCCTTACCCAAAGCTCACTGAAATCACTGGAAGATGCACACTGACACCAAGAGAGAAGTCTCTGCTTTGTTACACAGGGATCAGGGAGACTGAGGAAAGAGACAATACCGAGGAGCATGGAGATGAAAGGATTAAACTCAACTCTTCCAAACCCTCGTTGCTCCCATAATACAAAGCCAAGCCTTCCTTTGCATCCAACACCCCTTGAACTATTGGAAGTCTTTATGTAGGCCCCAAGAGGAGCTCCTCTCCTTTGCAGCCCTCCTTGCTCTTCCCAGACAATCCCCTTTCTGCCAAAATCCCTTTTGGGTCCAAAGGGAGCATGGAGGTCCTCATAAGGAGGACCTGAATTACCGGCAGCAATGTGACAGCAGAGAGGAAACCATAAGATAATTGTTTGGCTAATCCAGACTAAGACACTGCCTGTAAATGTAGGGCAACAGTGAGATCTAACACTGCCACCATCTCGATTTCACGGCCATGTGGGTGTGTGTTTACACCCATGAAACTGTGCTGCAGCACCCTCAGTAAGGGCCTGTGTTAAGTGATTGGTGCCAGTGCTGTTTCTCTGGGGTTAGACCAGCACAAACTACAGACACCTTTTACACTAGTTGGCAGGTCCAGGCTCAAAGCACTGCCAGAGGGGCTCCAACCCTGCAGCTGCCCCTTGGTCACATGAAATAAACCTGCAGCCCGGGCCACATCCAGACAATGCAGACTCTGGGCCTTCCTGGAAAGTCCTGCCTGGTGCAGACACTTCACTTTATTATTAGCACTAATATTAGGAATTACTAGTTCAGGGCTGTATAAAGATTCTTATTACTGTCCAAAAGAGCCCACACAGGCAAATGTGCTTGATTGTGTGTGGTATTTTTTTTTAACTGAGGCTTAAGCTCCTGATAAGATTTCAGGTATCAGGAAGAAAATGCTCTTCTGCCATTACCACTTATTTCAGTCCTGTCTGCCTTCTCTCAACAGAGGGTCACACTGGGCAAAGATATAATTTCCTTGGCACAAAAGTAGATTGGGGTCATTTGCTGGCACTTTGGTATCGATCATGTCCTGCTGTTTGAGACAGGACTGCAGGAGGCTACAGGCCTCTTTGTAAAGTTTCAGGAGGTCCCAGTTCACCTCACCTGGAGGCAGACATCCCTCCTGAATATTGTAGTCTGAATGACAGAGGTCACCACTCTCTGCTGCTCCTCAGCTTTCCTTTGCTGGAAGCTCCTACTGGCACCAATCTGTCTAGACAGTAGGCTGGAGAAAGTTTTCCTAATTCAGTTTAGGTAAAATAAATAAATATTAAAAAAAAAGAAAAATTACTAGCTTAGCTTTAAAGTTTAAATTAGTGGTTTGAGCCAACACAGATAAAATTATCTGAAGCAACTCAGGGTGTGCTTACCTAACAGACTCTGCAACAGCATTGCAAAACCCAGGAGAAAATATCTACTGGTAGATATGGATGTTTCTAATTCAATAATGCTTATCTATTGGAAATATTTTCCAAACTGCTGTTTTCTTCTTAAGCTCAAAAGAGCCACCCCAACACAAGAGGAAAAGAGCTGACCGGATTTAATCAGCGCTCTAAATTCATCTCACCCTCATAAAATTTTATTGCAAAAGATGATATCAGAGACACTTTAAGTAAGAAACCCATGACTCAATTATTTTCTTTTACTGAACTGTGGTATTCCAATTGAAATGAGTCAGTGGTGCATGACAGAATCTACTTATTCCAACGGGATACTAAATAAAAATCCTACTAATGCACCTCTGGTTTAACATATTACTGATAGATAAAACCCATGATATGCAGGCTCTGACATTGTTCAGGAGTTTTTGCTCTTAGGGCAAGAATTATATTCTAGAGGGGGGAAAAAAAAAAAAAAAGAGGGGTTTAAAGAATAGTGTTGTTGCAGAATGATTAGTCCAGAATGGATATTCTGGAACAGCTATTCAATTCCTTCTCATTGGTGATTCCCTATAACACCCTTACACATCTCCTGGTGAATCGACAGGCCTACTAGAAGGTTTGGATTTTAAGGAGTCCTGTGGTGTAGAGAGTTCAGCAGGTTACCTACTTTGGGGCTTTTACTGCTTCCAGTCACCAGCATTCCCACAGCACCTTATAAAATCCTGGCATTTCAATGCAAAGTTTCCCAACAGGGAACATAGCCTTTGACTCCCAAGACTTCTTGGGATTTGGGAGAAAGAAAAGTGAAGCGAACAATCTAACATCATAGCCTTGTGGCCAGGGGTGGGCACGAGGCAACCAAGCCCCTCACCAACACCTGCAGATGACCAGCAGCCTGGTTTACAGCCTGCCTAAACCTTGGTGAGGAAATGTTTAGCATCCTTCTAGTAAATGAGGTAGTTAAGACAAGTCTGTTTCAATAAACAGTATTTTTTACTCACTGGCAGATGTAATGTCATTGAAACAGCCTCACACAAGTCACTGCTGAATATAAAAAAACATAACAAACACTTCTAGCTGCAATCTTGAAGGTTTTCATCATGATTTCAGGAAAAGTTCTGACCAGGTTTGACCAGTAAACTTTCCCAGTTACTGTGGCCCATTATACTGTATATAATGGTATTTTTCTGCATAACCTCACAGACCTGACCAAACCCTCACACTTCACAGCAAGGCTTTTGCATATACCATGCATCACTTGACACAAAATGCAAACATCTCCCTCTCAGTACATCCCAACAACTATCATCAGTCTATTTGCTTTTCCATACCCTTAACAACCCAGTGCAGTTCTGTAAACCTTGAAAAGATTAGAAAGCATTTAAACCTCAAAGAAAAAAAGAAAAATATATGGACCACTTTCTAAAAACAAAATGCTGACTGTGAATGTGGGGAAGGAGAAAAGGATGAGGAAAAAGTTTCAGTAAGCTCACATCTGTCAAGAAGATAGACTTCACATGCCTCAGTGTTTTCTTTATCACCTAAATAAATTGAACCATCAACTGGAAAAAGGTCACACAGTAGACAGCACCATGTGATTTTAGAGCTGTTAGATTTCCCCTTCTCCATTAGAGCTTGACAATAATGTCAGTCTAAGGGCAAATAAAGAAAGGGAGTTGGAGAGACTTATTACAGATGCATGGAGCTGGGCTTGTTTGGCTGTGGAGGTGTGTTTTTTTTTCATTTAAGAGTTCATATAACTCACTGGGTACTGATCAACACAACTGCTCCCATCTGTAGTCCAGTGGCTTCCTCACTTTTTGCTACAGAAACAGGTAGGGCAGCATTCAGAAGTTTTCCCTTTTTCTAGACATCTCATTGATTTAGCAAGTAAAGTTGAGCTTGAAGCTTTCAAATAAATGCTAAAGGGCAGTGTGTGCTGCAAAAGGTAAAGCACAGACCACCAGGTTACAGAAAAGTAAGGATAACACCCCAGCAAGTACAACAGTCAGTCAACAGTAACTTGACCACTACTGTATCTTTCTAGATTTCAAAGCAGATCATGGGGTGGGCAACAATGCAACTGATTCAATTCAGCCACGAGGAAAGAATGAAATACTGCCCCTACTTTACAGATAAGAACTTTAACTGAGTGACTGCAAAAATCCATGCTAAAAATAACACGTGTTGGCAACTATCAGAAATGATCAGGACAGTTTTCAATGAAAAGAGAAATGTCAGAGACAAACAGTTGTGTCTTGTCTACACTGAAAAACTAAGGGAAAATGAAGAGAGACACTACACATCGTGCCAGCCCATCATGGGAAGACAGCCTTGCATCAGTTTCAGGCAAAACATTGTTTGGTTTCTACAGTTAGAGCAAAAATGACTTTGTTTTGAGAAAAATACCACGTTGTAGCTAAGAAGCTCACCAACGCTCTGTCTCGATGAGGAAAGAAAATCGAGGCTTCCAACTCGGAGTTAACCCAATAAAATGAACATTTCCCACATTAGTGAACAGCCAAGACACAAGCTCCACTGACTTACAATTGCATTGCAGTCTGCAGGTGTTGGGGAGGGAGGTGCTTGTTCAGGCTTCCCTGGAGCTGTGCATCCCTGAGGCTTGGCATACATCGAGCTGTGTCATTCAAACCCAACAAATAAAACAATTGCAGGCATTTTTTTGGTAGTTGGGCTCTCGTTAAAAAGCATTAACTTGTTGCATCAGTGGACCATGAAATGTATACGACCAAGCCATACCAATAAAACCCATTTTAAACACCAGTGTTAGTTTACACAGAGCTTCCACCTTTTTGACTAAAACAATCCAAACAGGGGCATAAGCAAACATTTAACTGCATTACATTTCAGAGAGGTTTCCTTAAAAGCCATTCAGCAATATCCAGAACTCTGCCTAAAGCCTTGAGTTTACATTTGCATTTCCTTGAGTTTGATCTCTTTTTTTCTCCCCAGATTAGTTGCCCATGAATATGTATTACTTGACATGACCTCAAAATTAACCAAGCACTTAAGCCAGTTCATGCAATGCTTTAAAAACAGCCAAATTATTCCAAGTTTAAATGACACATCTTCAGCTTGACACTGCTGCTTTATGTAAACAACACAGCTGCACCTCAAGTACACCTCCCTGGTTTGAAACATCATCACCCCCAGCTCAGACAACCCTCCTCACTCTGTGGGTTGCTTTGTGCTCTACAAGCTATTTAGCTGCCATGAATCCTTCCCTACAGCACCCATCTAAGTGCTGAGTCTATGAAAACCCAATCAGATTGAAATAATTATTCTTCAGTAACATGTGGGTTGAGCCTAACTGTTTCAGTGAAAATACTGGAGCTTGCTGCATCCAGGGAGCTGTACACTGTTGGAGGCTTGTACCTGGTTTAATTGTCAGCACAATCTTTCAGCACCTGCTTAAATATGAGCAGTTAAATATTTTACTACTAACTACTTTGGAAAAACATCCATCCACAGATTTGTCTATTAGGGTCATTTATCCAGCTTCTATCCAGATAAATTTTCTATCTTATATTAACTGGATCAGATAGATGATGTTTCTTGATCCTGGTGTTAGTGCTTGCAGCCTCAGGCACGTGGAGATGTCTGCAGAAAGGCAGAGTTCAAATGGAGTGAACACACACTGGGTTTGTTGCACTCAACTACAATTAATTATGATCTGAATAATTCACTGATGTCCTGTGCTGTAAAAATTAAAGTTCCAGCTTCCAGTAAAAAGGTTTCCAACCCTGTGTTTGTCTCACCAGTGATTCAATCACTAACAAAGCCTACCCAAGGCTAGCAACTGTAGAAACATAAGTGAAGGCTGGGAACAGGGCTGGGCTGGTTTAAAACTTGTGTTACTCACTCTGCTAGTTCCCAAAAACCAAAACATCCCACATGCAAGAATTCATAAAGCCTAATTCAGAAAAATATTATTTCCATACAAACCATTACATAGCTCAGGGTTTCAGTTATGGATTTTTATGAGCATTTTTAGGCAGCTAAACTTCAACATCTTGTCTCACAAGAGGTGCTTCAGAAATAGAGCTCAGTAGCCTTTCTTCTGACCAGGCCAAGAACCCTCATGATTTAATAAGCAGCTTGTAGATCAACTGCAGCCCCAGACTCATAATAGTTTGAAGACAGGACATAAGCTGTTTGAAGGTCCATACCTACACTGGACCAAAACCAAATCTCCACAAGCCATGACAGCTCTGTAGTGCTCATCCAGACCAATCTACATTTCAAAATGAAATGACATCTGCTTCTTCTCAGGTTTAATGCCAACCAGATTTGCAGCAGCCTCCTTGGAAAAGCTTACATTTGTGAACAGACATTTTCTGTTGTGAGTTTGTAAACGAAACACGGCGATTATCTAACAAGCACAAACCTGCATCCCAGCACAAAGATAAAAGTCAACCCTTACTGGTTGATTTTGAAGAATCAATATTAGCCATTCAATTGATTTTCTGTTCCATTCAGCACTCAAATCAGACTTCATCCATGTCTGCTACAGCCCAGTGGGCTCTTTCAACACTCCATAAGGCTGGCACACCTCGGACTAAAAGTCCCACACACACAGACTGGTCCAAAGAAGCACCATTGCAAGGCCCCACACCAGACTAGGCTTCAAACAGATAAGCTGACATCAAGATGGTCACCAGCTCTCTGCCAAGGGGGAAGCAGTCAAACCCTAGGCTGTGCCACAGTTTCTGATTTTCCATTTTGACTAATCAATAAATAAATCTGGTGGCACTCTCAAGTCATTTTAAATGTACAAACAATACTTTTCGTTGTTGTTGTTGTTGCTGTAAAGCTGCACAACTGCCCTGAGGCATCTGCTGTTTTAATTTCTGCTATGATGATAATATTGAAGTGCTATTAATGTAAGCTCACAGTCTAATAAAAATTAGAGGAGAAAAATATCGAGCAGATTGGGTGGGGACTGACAGCTTCTTTTTGAACTGTGGTGACAGGCCGAAGATGAAGGCTAACAAGTAAAAAAAAAATAGACATTAAAGAATTCAGATTTTTGCAGATATTAATCAAGTACAGTTTCAAGAAACATGTGCATGACTGCTTATTAATCTCAAGAAATTCTAGGCATGCAATGATAAAAAGCAATCCAACCTTAATTTCTTAACTGCAATAAACAGGGCTATCATTCTCAATAAGCCAGAATGCTCTTCTGAAATGTATTTGCCATTTTTAACCAACAGATAGCTAGGGATGGCCTAGGATTTTTCTTGTCTGATCATAAGCTTGGTCTAAGTTTCTCTTCTGCCAGTGTTCTGACAACTACATTCAATTAAATGTCTCTGACTTTTAATAAGAGATAAGAATCAGGCCAGGATCAAGCATTTCAGTGAGCTAGCACTTCTACTGTTATGGTTGCACTTGAGCACTTAACATGGAAGTATTTCTTTCCAAGAAAACCTAGAACTTGTTGTAACAATAACCTTATAAACCTGAATGAGCACTACAGCAGGGTAGGGGTGTAAAGCTCAGAAGACAGTTTGCAACAAAGCTGAGGAGAGATTGTTGGTATTCACTTTTAAGGGAACATTCATCCCAACTGATATTTCAAATGTCAAACTGGTATTAACTGCATCAAGCACTGATCAAAATACACAAGAGATTGCTGAGAAAATTATCACAAGCATCTAAATGGGCTGTCATCACTAGGTGGAGTCTGAGAAAGTACAAGCCTTTAGCATCTCCCTTGTACTCTTCTGGTGAGGCTTTGTATTTTTGATTGCCCTGATACAAAAGAACAACTATCTCTCTATAAAGTAGAGAAAAAAAGGTGGCTAAGAAATTGCACCTGCTCTACAGCCTGCTGGCACGTGTCCCTTCATTAATTTAGGACACAAGGGGAACTGCTGGCTGGCTCTGTGCATGCCCAGGGTGCAGCTTTCAGTAACAACTTTGTACCCGATTTGCAAGTGATGGGCTGAACGTTACAAAAAGATTATAGATTAACACGGAGCCTTTATCAGACAGAAGCCTCTTGTGCTCGTCTCCCTCTTGTAGTCCACGGTTTCACCAAAATCTAGTTTAAGGAGTTTCTAAGGAGGAAACTAACTGTCATGGTATTAAAGAAGCAGCAACAATTGGACGAGGAAATTCTTAGAGGCAGTTTAGATGTAGGTGATTCCGTGAGGCAATGGGATGGAGCAGGTAACTTCTCACCATCTCTCTCAGCGCTGTCTGTTGTGCTTTCAAAGAGCTTTATGACGTTTTTGAAAAGCACAAAGTTATCAGAAGGAACAAAACACCACCTTGGCATCCTCTGGAAATGAATACGGCTCTTAGGGTCCTGACAAGCAGGTTCTCAAGAGCCTCGACGCAGCAATTTAAGACATTATTGCCCCTCTCTCAGAAGTGACAGCTCCTCACAACAGGGTTAAGAGGAAGGAACACGTCCCTGCTCTCCAGCTGCCCCAGTTCACAGGCTGGTGTATTAGCACAGCCCACCAGTGACAGGTCATGCTAATATGCTGCACAATAAGGGTGATTAACTGGTGTCCTGACATTCCCTCCTGCCACGTTGTTCCAGGGGCAGAACATCAGCAAACAGCCAGCCAGCAACACTGTAACCCACTGCAGGAAGGTTGTCCAGGAGATGTTGGTCAGACCCTTCATAACAAGAAAGCTGCACATTTCAGCTGCCCGCAGAAGTCAGGAAAACCTTATTCTGGTGGAAAGAATAGATCTAAAGAGAAGAAGAAACTGAATTCCAGTAGAAGCTTCTTTAGAATAAACTCACAAAATATAAAAAAAATTTAGGCAATACATAAACCTGCAAAATGAGAAAAACTTGTATAATGGGAAACTCTAAACTCTGAGGTTTGCTGAAAGAATTAATTTTGCCTCCTATGTCACAAAAAATTATCCTATATGCTAATGTGAGCAATTCATAGGCATTAACATAATTTTAATAAAAAAACTGAAAGATCCATTTTCTAAGTTGGAACAGTTCTGTGTGATTGAATCCCTCTTCTCTTGCACACAGTTTTGGATTTTTTAAATACCAAGCCTAGCCAGACCAAAACTAACTCTGAAAATGTCAAAGCAGCATGTGAAGCTTCTCACTCTGCAAAATAATTATATGCCACAGCAGTTCTCTGTACGTGAATTGCCAGTCACTTTGGATACCCAAAAACATTCCCTGAGCAAGTGCAAACGTAGCAAGCAAACCACAGCTCCAGTCCCACCTCAACACAAGGGAGAGACCCCTCATGGCCTCAACAGAAGAGCACAGCCCTGCACAGAGCCTGTACTGATGGGGCCAACAACCCACACTGCCTACTAGCCCATCTCCCAGGCTGCAGGTTTTCAACACTCATCCTGTGAGGACCATTAAAACCTGAAGGGTTTCAGTTGCCCAGCCTGCTTCAGGGTCTGTACTCGGTGGTAAGCACATACTGTGAATGCAGCCCTTCCTGTTCACACTCCAGCACTTTTTATTTCCAGCTTCCTGTAACTATTCACACTTCCTAATAACAGTTTGTGGTGGACTTGCATTCACTGAAGTTCACACAGACGTTAAAAAACCACCAATAATAACCAGCTTATAGATGCCTAATCAGCTGACATTTACAGGTAACAACGTAGTAGACCACTGGTAAGTCCCTGGTTTAGAAGTATTGACTTTGTGCTCTCCTCACTATCTCCAAGGTTATTACCAAATCTGAAACCTAAAAATGCATGGGGGATTTTGTTGTTGTTGTTTCTGTATTCTGGGTTGTTTGTGAGGGGTTTTTTGTTGTTTTGGTTCTTGTTTGTTTTGTTTCAACAACAGGGCTAGTTTCTATTTTTGTATAAGTCGGTATCAGCTTATTGATCTAAGGGTTGTCATCAGTAAAACCAAAGCAGAATTAGGGCAACAGTTTGTTATTTTAAGGGTTCTGATGGTTTAAAAAGAACACAAAAGGTTTCTAAAAACTATTTCAAAAGCCTAAACGCATTTGCTTGGTTGTGAAGACCACCCAATCCGAGCACATCCAAAGTATAACCTAACAGACTATGCAGACAAACACTAAGGGTCCTACAAGAAAAGCCACTTACAAAAAAAGCAACAACTCTGAAAATGTGTTAGCTACACATCTGGCTTCTGGTTTTCTTTCCTCAGACAGTCAGTCTGCACATCTGAGCTCTGACGTGCCATGTTAGCCCTGCCACTGATAAGACACTGTCCACTGATAAGATGATAAGGATTACTCTGTGCTACTACAAATGCTTCAAGGTGCATTTTTTTTTGGTGTGCCTTCGGTTTGGAGTAAGTACTGAAACATAAGATTTTGAGAGAAACAAGACTGTGCGTGCAAGCTTTCCACCAAAATCCAAGTCCACCAATGATCTTGCTATTTTTGTTTCTTCTTCACCCATATTTCCATCGCTGTCCTAATCAGAGTTCCCGTTTGAGGCTGAGAAACCACCAGATGAGGCACTACTTAAAAACATTTATATAAAAAATTTTCTTTTATCTGAGCCATCACTAAACCATTGCACCAACCTGATTTTCATCCCCCCTTAAACCACCCTTCACTCAAGAGCACTACACTAGTCCTTCTCCCTCTGAATGGCTGGCATCGAAATGGTTGCCAGATGAAGCTTGGGTGAGCACAGGACAGCACTTGCTGAAACCAACCACGTGGATGCAGTTCTAGCACTACTTACAGGGCACTCAACTTTCAGGAATTTCCCACAATTCCTCCTCTTGGGCAAAAGGAAAGACAAGCTTTTTGTCTTTGACACTGCAAAGGCATAACCCCAAAGCTTATTTTGCTGTAGGACAAAGGAGGACAGGACGTGCTCCCAAGTGTCTTGGTCCAGATCTCAACTGAGGGCACAGCCTGTGGGGACACAGAAACCTAAAGTTTATTTACAGGATGGTGCTTGTATTTAAGAGGGGCACACTCAAGAGAATTATCTTGGTAGTGATGATCTGGGTTATGCCCAACAAATCTGTGTCCCAAAAAGTTTATCACTACTTATGAGCAATGAATAGACTAGAATAAAGGCACTCTTCATTGTTTCTTTTTAAAAATGGATTAATTTATCTTCACCCAAACGTTTGCTTTCCTGCAGAGTTATTAAATTGTCTGACTTTCAGGTGAATGCACAGCCAACAAAGGACTGCTCCACTTTTCTCTTATCTAAACTCTGCCAGATCAATAAACACCCCAGCAGTGGACACAATCTTTACAATTCACAATTAAAGAGGCCGGCCTGACTGATAACCAATGAAGATGCCAACAGCTGAAGTGGATAGACCAAAACAAAACTACAGACGAACACTCTGTATCTACAACTCCAAGTGACTGATAGTTTGCTTTCAGTTTCTTTAAACTCGGCCTCTACCCACATTAGTAGGTAACACATTAAAGACAGAGATAGATACGTACAGAAATAACCATGCCAGCTAGAGCTAAGAAACGGTGCAGAGTCGGTGCTGAGCTGAGGTTTGACAGAGCATACCCACACCAAATCCACTTCCCACCACCAGCAACCAACTGATCCCTGCACAGCACATCGCCCAAAGCAGATCAAAGCCCACAGGTAGCCCAGGAACAAGCCCATCTCATCCCTCCATTCTGAGGAATGCTCTGACCTCATCCCCACACGGGAGCTGCAGGATCACCGGGAACAGCCACGGGCAGAAATCTCCAATTGAGCAACCCAGAGAGACCACCACGGCAGTTGTGGAGCATTTCATTACTCACTTAAATGCTACAAACGGAATACTAGGTCCCCAGATGAGAAACACGCCGTTCATAATTAAATAATGAAGGCTGGCATGTACCAGAATGACTTGGGTCTCCAGGAATACCAGCTGCACACTCCAGCTGCCACCCAGGACACAACCAAAGTGGGTTTTTAGGTTCTTCTTCCACTAGCAAACAGAGCCAAAGGGGTGAGACAGCACCAATAACTAGTATTTTTTTTTTCCCAGATTTTCTTTTGCTGTACATCTAGAACTACTATAAAGGCTTCCTGACAGGATCGAGAACTGCAGTTCAAAGTACCTAAAAATCCCAGGCAAAAATAATACCAAGAGTTTAGGAATCAACACTAATACAGAAATTGGAACATTTCCTAACAAATACAACCAAAACTTTCCAAGACAGAGATCCCCAGCACCAGATTGCCTGTCCCCAGGGAACAGCAAACTATGCAGATAATTAAGCTTACTTGAGTTTACAACTTGTAACCTTCGTGTCATTTTATGGAAACAAACTGTATTTAAGGGGGAAAAAAAGGAAGAAAATATTTACATTTTGACAACATACAACTTGTTCACATGAACGACCACCAAATAAGTTCCCATATGTTATCAGGAGGAGGTTTACAGTGTGATGTGACCTAGTGTACAAATCCAAGAGTTCCAAAGCATGGCTCGCATCCCGCTGTCAGCACTCGGCAGCCCCCATACCCATCCTTCACTTATGGTTATTCAGCTTCTCTGCAACAGTTTTCCTGAAGTATTTTTAGCAGCCATCTGAAAATACATGCTTTGCCCTCTGGAAGGAAGCTAACGGCACCATCAACTTTGTTCCACACTGTCCCATTTTCCTCCTCTGTCCTTTTCAGCTACTGGGTCCCAGTCTTCCTTTTCCTCCTCCCATTTCTTGCACTCTTTCTTCCACTTTTTCTTTCCTAACCTTTAGTATCCTTGTTTCCATGGTCATCCTTAGCCATGTTATCACCTTCGTCTTCCTCCACCTGGTGTACTTACAACCTCTCTACCTCATCACCTTGTCACCTGGGTTTTTCCCCTTCTCACTTTTGACTGATGGCTCCTCTGTCCTTGGTGTCACTCCCCCTGTATCCTGCTTTACCACTACAGCAACAGTCCTAGCAGACTCCTCCATTCCAGTCGCTCAAACTTTCACTGTTTAAATAACCAGAAGTAGCCAATGAGGCCGTGACTTGCCAGCTCCCTGAAGATCACAGCAGGATCTTCACAATGGACATCAAACCTAGAAGCCCTCATTCTGCCATAGACTTAGGATTCTAAACAGCCTGAGGGAAGAGGGGGGGAAACAGCCTGTGATCCCTGCAGCAGGCACACGGGTCGTGTGGATCCATGCCTCTGCATTCCTGTGGCTCTTTTTATTCCATGTATCCCAGTGGGAACATGGGGAAGAAGTCCATCACCAACCTTGTGAAGACACAAACAAAGAACACAGACCACACGCTGAACCTGCCCTTCTCATGGTGGGTGGGGGCATCAACACAAGTGAGAGATACGGGTAATTCGTACATTTTTTTCTGTATATGGACAACACCCTGAAGTGATAAGGACAGACAGTTGGGCACACATATTTTGTTCATAGAGAATAGTCCCAAACTTCTTTTAAGGACAACAGGCAACACCTCACCTACTTCCAGCCACTCCAGGTCCACCATTAGCCATCCTCACAAAGACACCACCGCTCGCCCTCGCTCCACCCCATCATCCCTATTGCAAAAGGAAAACTGAACATCGTTGCCACAACTTCCAACCCAAACAACTTCTCACAAGTCCACAAGTTCCAGGAGGTTCCATATCCTTGGGACAACATAGTGAAATGATATTTTTTTGCTTAAGGAAGACACATTCCAGCAATAAGGACCACTGAGGCGATACACAATGTCACACAGAGTGGTCGGGGTTGGAAGGGACCTCTGAAGATCATCTGGTCCAACCCCCCTGCTAAAGCAGGGTCACCTCCACCAACAGACAACACACACCAACCGCTTCCTTCACAGAAGTTGCAACTGAGCTGTATAAGAAAAGGTGGGAATGGGACAAACATTTTCTCCTGTAACATTTCCAATGGGAGGGTATTTCTCACACGTGAGTGTGCCAGATGCTCCCATCACTTGACTGTGGGCAACTCCTCACAAACACCTTGTCCCAAGGAGGGACTTCACTCCAGCCATCCCTCACCGACCAAAGGTGTTTTGATCTTTGGGGACCACCACACAGCACCTGTCTCCTCACGACACCTCCCTCCACAGGTGCCTGAGGAGCCCTGTGGCACCTGTGGAGGGAGGCGTCGTGAGGAGACGGGCTCCTCAGAGGATGGAGGTGACAGGACACGAGGCCCCCAACACCCCAAATCGCCGCCACCACCACACCTGAAGTGACCCACGCGTGGGCTGAGGGGAAGATGCCACCTCCCCAACCTGCCATGGCGCCTAACCCGCCACAGGGCGCCGGGCCTCCCCCCTCACACACCCCCGCGGGGAGGGGGAAGGCCGAGGCCGCCGGTGCATCACGGTCGGGGGGGGGAATCGCTCATCCCACCTCACCCGCCAACCCCCCCCCCCCCCCTCCCCCCCCGCCCGCACAGGCGGGACCCGCCGGTTCGCGCCGGTTCCAGCCGGTGCCGCGCGGGCGGGCGGCGGGTCTCGCGCACGCTGCCCGCTGACGTCAGGCGCGTTGGCGCGCGGGCGGCGGCGGCGGCGGCGGCAGCGGGGAAGACTCTGGCTACGTACGTGTAGTGCTGCGGCTTCTCGGGCTGCGCCTGCAGCGCGCTAGCGGCGCTCGCCGGCCCGGCCGCGGCGGGGCCGCTCGCCACCGGGCCCTTGGACATGCCTCCTGCTTTCCGCTACCGCCGCCGCCGCTACCGTCGAGGAGACCTTTATTATTCACTCTGCGCGGTCCGCACGGAGGGCGCCGCGCGCAGGCGCCGCCGCCGCCATTGCCGCCCCGGTGCGCGGGGCGGGGTGGGACTTGTAGTCCCGCCGCGCGAGCGCGCTCCGCCAAATCCGGGACGCGGCGGGCGCTGGCTTCCGGGCGGCGGGACTACAACTCCCAGGAGCGCCCCGCGGCGGCGCGGCCCGCACTTCCTGCCGCGCGGGGAGCTACGGGACGTGCAGTCCGAGGGAGTGGGCGGAGCGCTAGGGCGCCCCCCGGAGGCGGGGCGGGATGGCGTCCGCTGCCAGGCCTCAGCAGCTGGGCCGGCCCTGAGGAAGAGCCCGAGGCCTCGCGGGACGGCGCCGAGCCTCGGGAACGGCAGCGAGTCCCGGGGACGGCACAGCCGGTTGAGCCCAGCTCCTCCAGGCAGGCGGGGAAGGGCACAGGGGAGGCTGGGCCTGGAGGCCTGTGAGAGAATGGGGAGTTATTTGTGGCAGGCAGCCTCACTTCCTTCCTTCCCCCTCTTCCCTCCGCCTCAGGGACTGAATGTAGATGCGGGAGCTCGGCGCCCCAGCCAAAGGGTTATTTTAGTGTTGGCATCTCTCACTGTTCCACGGCCTTCCCCACCCACGGGACAACACTGTCCAGGAAGTGCCTGGGAATAGCACTGCAGTCCTGAGGAGGAGGAGGAGGAAGGCCCAGCGAGCCGCATAGAGAACCTACCTCCTTGTAGGTGACACCAGTGGCCCCTGGATGCTTGGTCATCAGAGGATCACAGGGGCTCTCTGTCCTCCCCCCAGAAGAAGTCGTGTCCAAGAAAACAGCTGAATTCCCATGCGAAGAGCTTCCTCCGTAAATTAACTTCTCTCCCAGGGGAGGAAATGATCCGAGTTTCTTTTAATAGGACTTTGATCTCTTGGGCTCTACACAGAACCGTTTCCCTCACTGGCATCCTCCAGCTGCATGGTAAAGGGCAGCCAAGATTTATAAGGCAAACACCTTTTTTTAACTCTGCCAGCACACACGGGGTGAACGATGTTAATAATAAACTTTTGGGCCTGGTCTGCGTGCTGTCTGGGCAGCTGGTTTGGGGAGGGAAATAACTTTTTAAGTTCTCCTTTACCCTGATTCAGCACCCTCTGTGGTCCAGCTTTTCCTGGGGCCATTTAATAGCTTATTCCCTTTGTGGGATTAAGTCACAGGATACCAGTGCCTCCTTATTCACCTAACAATCCCTCCACAGGAGGCTGGAGTACTGTAATTATGCAGCTCTTGGTCAGGTGGGACAGCTTATTTTCATAAGTCAGTACGTGTGGAGGTGTTTCAGTTAATATCTACCTGTACACACCTGTACACTCAACATAAAATCCTGGCCAGTGTTGAACCTGCATTAAAACCTCTTCAATTACTGACAAATCACACTGCAAACACCCTCAACGTGCGCTTCGTGCACAGGGATTTGGAAACCATGGACTTGAATCCTGATGTTG